>CAJHQP010000017.1:0-513717 GCA_905132765.1 Moricandia arvensis | reverse complement strand
GCTCTACACGGTTATGGCATCAAGCTCTGCACGGCTTGCAAATGTTATAATGCAAGCTTGGTGTTTTTTTTTTCAGTTTGTTACATTTATTCTGTTCCTTATCTTGTGGAACAAATAGCTCAAAACGCTTTTTAAACTGCTTTTCCTTTCTTTTTTGTTTTGTTTATTAGTATGGAAAATTTGTATAATGTATAGAAACTTGGTGTGATTGATTATGTTTAAATAAAGGCCATTGTGTTTGCTCACAGAAAATGAATTAGAAAAGAAGCAGCAGGTATGACCGACAGGATTTTCGTGAAAAGAATCAGCAGGTATGATGCTATTTCAGCATAACCTGTGGATGATCATTTTAAACTTTATCCAGGACCGCTTGTTATTCATAAAACTTATATCACGATTTTTTGAATTTTTGTAAGTAACTTTATTAACCTCCCAAAATGGGCATCATTAAAATAATATCAACCAAGAAATCGAGCAAAATCGGTACAACCATAAGACTCGGTAACTTTGACTCATCGGACATAGAATCGGACATATAGTCAAGTTGTGGGCGCAACTCTGAATCCTTCCATCATTGTCACCTAATCCAGGTTACTCCGGGACGAGTGGTTAGCTCGCACTCTCCTCATAACCCAAATTATTGTAGTCGTTGAAGGTCATAAACTGAAAGCCACGTTTTTTATTATTGTAGCTCCCACTTGTTGTAGAAATCGGACCGGATAGAGCAGGGTCGCAGCTAATAATTTGAGAAATAGTGCAATAAATGGAACACCGGATTTAACGTGGAAAACCCCAAAGGGGAAAAACCACGGACAAGGTAGAAGAATTTATTCCGAGGAAAATAATAGGAGTTACAACCTCTCTATTATAACGGAGAAAACAATAAATTAATTCTCTTCGTTATTAACAGGAGAAAATATCCAAACTCTCTAAATAATTTTCTCTTAACCCGATCCCAAATACCCGCAAGAAATTATCTCAAGAAAAAAATTAAAAAAAACTTTTTTTTTCTCTCCTCTCTCTCACGCTCTTCTTCTTCCTCTTCTTTTCTTCTGTGGATTTTTTTTTGTGTTTTGGGATGGATGAACTGATTTCACCATGACTCTCCTTTTATAAGGGATGGAGAGGAGGTTGGTGAGCTCACCATCTTTGACAAAACCATTGTCTAAAATGGTGGCTGCCCAACATCACCCGGCCAACCTACCATCACCGGCCAACCTACCATCACCGGCCACCCATGAGAAGCACGTGTTTTAACAATCTCCCACTTGAAGATTTGATTGAGGATCAATCGGATCTTCACACCATTCTTTCTACCTTGTCATCTCATGTTGCTTACATTTCCCATCAGGCCACAAGAGGATCGACACCAAAATAAATTTTGTCAGTAGTGACTGCTTTCGTCAGAAAATCCTGCTACGTTTTCTTTCGTATGAATTTTCTGCATATCCACTGTTCCCTCTTCCACTTTCTCACGAACGAAGTGATACTGGACTCGTATGTGCTTGGTTTTTGAATGAAAGGCTGGATTCCTTGCAAGATGCACGGCACTCTGACTGTCACAAAAAAGAGAAATTTTCTCTTGTTTGTGCCCGAGTTCCTCCATCACCATCTTCAACCACATTGCCTCTTTACTAGCTTGTGTAGCTGCTACATATTCTGCTTCTGTTGTTGATGTCGCTACAATTGATTGTAGTTTTGAAACCCAACTTACAGATCCGCTAGCAAGTGCAAACACATATCCCGTTGTGGATTTGCTTTTATCCAAATCTCCTGCATAATCTGAATCAACATAGCCTCTGACAACAAAGTCTGATCCTCCATAACATAATGCAACATCCGAGGTACCCTTAATATATCTTAGGATCCTCTTAACGGCATTCCAGTGCTCTTTACCAGGGGTTCGCCATGTACCGACTTACTACTCCCACTGCTTGTGCAATGTCAGGTCGTGTACAAATCATTGCGAACATTAAGCTACCCACTGCTGATGCATACGGTACTCGAGACATTTCCATCCTTCCTTCTTCACTGCTAGGACTCATACTGGAGGATAACTTGAAATTAATAGGAAGTGGGGTAGAGACTGGCTTACAATCTTGCATGTTGAACCTTCGCAAGATTTTCTTCAAATAATTCTTCTGTGAAAGTCAAATCTTCCTATTATTTCTGTCTCGGTGAATTTGCATCCCTAGAATCTTGTTTGCTGGTCCCAAGTCCTTCATCTCAAACTCCCTAGCCAACTGTGCCTTCAATTCATTGATACGATCATTGTTGGGGCCTGCTATCACATGTCGTCTACATACAGCAGCAATGTAATGAACTCTCCTTCACCAAACCTCTTGAAATATGCGCAAGGGTCTGCATGGAGTCTGCTGTATCCAAGGCTCATAATGAAGGAATCAAATCTCTTGTACCACATCTTGGCGCCTGTTTTAGACCGTACAGAGATTTGTTTAACCTGCAAACCAAGTTCTCTTTTCTTTTTCTTCAAAAACCTTCTGGTTGGAGCATGTAAATTTCTTCCTCGATCTTTTTATCTCTGTGAAGATAAAATCCCTGCTGATTATAACCTTGTGGGCAGTGGGATCCCACAGGCGATACCCCTTCACTCCATCAGCATATCCAAGAACAAGCACCTTCTAGATTTTGGATCTAGTTTTGTAGTTTCTTGGGTATTGTAACATCACGTACACTGGGCTTCCCAAATATATGGAGGTCTGAATAATCTACTGGCTTCCCTGTCCACATCTCCATCGGTGTCTTCAACTCAATTGCAGTTGATGGCGACCGATTTATCACATAACAGGCGGTGTTGACTGCTTCTGCCCAAAACTTCTTCTCTAAGCTTGCAGCTCCCAACATTGCTCTTGTTCTTTCTAACAGAGTCCTGTTCATCCGCTCTGCCACTCCATTTTGTTGAGGAGTGTATGATGTAGTGAACTGCCTTTTGATGCCCTCTGCTTTACAGAATTTGATAAATGCATCACTAGTGTATTCACCTCCATTATCTGACCTCAAACACTTGATCTTCTTTTCAGATTCAAGTTCCACCCCGTGCTTTGAAAACTTTGAAGACTGAAAACACATCCGCCTTACTCCTTGATAGGATACACCCAACATCTCCTAGAATAGTCATCGATGAAGGACACAAAGTACTTCGCTCCTCCTAGTGATGTAACTGGTGCTTGCCACACATCAGAGTG
This sequence comes from Moricandia arvensis, assembly GCA_905132765.1. Classification (NCBI taxonomy): domain Eukaryota; kingdom Viridiplantae; phylum Streptophyta; class Magnoliopsida; order Brassicales; family Brassicaceae; genus Moricandia; species Moricandia arvensis. The sequence goes on along the minus strand of CAJHQP010000017.1, from coordinate 510,511 downwards.
AACCAATTCTAGAACCGCTTTACTTCTAGAATTCGATGTGCTAAACTTCAACCGATGCTGCTTGCTTGTTACACAATGCTCACAAAAGGGCAGTGATACCTTTGTGAGACCCGGAAGTAACTTCTTCTCTGGCAAGAATTTTCATGCCTTGTTCAGACATATGCCCAAGTTTCTGATGCCACACCGTTGTAGCCTTCTCACTGGAAACAGGCTTGAAGCAACAGATGCTTCTGATTCTGACAGAGTTTCTCTTTTTAACATGTATAACTTCGCAGCTATCTTCTCTCCTTTCATAAGCACAATTGCTCCTCTAATTACTTTTAGAGTTTCATTCTCGACTTCAACTTTGCAACCAAGATCATCAAGTTGCCCCATAGATAATAAATTCTTCTTCAGGCCTTCCACGTGTCGCACCTCATGAATAGTACGAATTGTACCATCATACATCTTCAGTTGAATGGATCCAGTGCCAACAATCTTAAGTTCATGATCATTGCAACTGTACACAGATCCTCCACAGATAGGTTCATATTGATGGAACCAATCTCTTCTAGAGGTCATGTGATATGTAGCTCCTGAGTCGAACAACCATATATCAGCGAACCTTCTCCTGTTTTCGCTTGAAATTGCTGCTTTCACAACACAGGGCTATTCCATTATCTGAAGTGTTTGCAACATTTCCTTGAGGGTTGGAATTCTTTAATTCCCAACAATCCTTCTTCAGTGACCCTTCTTGCCACAGTGGTAGCATTTATAAATCTTCTTACTTCTTGACTTTGATCTACCATGTTTGTGACTCCCACTTGAGCCATGCTCCATTGATCTTCCTCTCATCACCGTCAATGCCTCCACTTGTGGAGTTTCTCGTCTGTCTTCCTTACTTTTGCGCCGACTTTCTTCTTCCAGAACCGCAGCTGCAACATCGTCAAAGACTAGACTGTCGGTGGAGACATTATTTGTTAAGTTGATGATGAGTTGATCATATGAATCTGGTAGACTTTGAAGTAGAAGCTCAGCACGCTCCTGTGATTCTACTTTATAGCTCAACGAAGTGAGTTGAGAAAATAAAGTATTCAAGGTGTTGATGTGCTCCGTCACTGAAGTAGATTCCGTCATCCGTAGAGTATAAAGCTTCCTCTTAAGGAAAATTTTGTTGTGCAGCGACTTGGCCTCGTACAATTTTGCAAGGTGATCCCATATCTCCTTTGCAGACTTCTTCTCCTCAATGCTTGACACACTCTATCTGCAAGTGCAAGGTGAAGATTTGCAATAGCATTCCCGTCCATCTCGTTCCATTTATCATCATCCGTGTATGTAGCCGGCCTTTCACTAATGGCCGCTAAGCAGCTATCTTTCCTCAAAATAGCCTTCATCTTCAACTTCCACAGCGCAAAATTGCTGCCGTTGAATTTTTCGATCTCAAATTTTGCCGCCATTGCTTCTTCCAGAATAACGGAACAGGCTCTGATACCACTTGTTGTAGAAATCGGACCGGATAGAGCAGGGTTCGCAGCTAATAATTTGAGAAATAGTGCAATAAATGGAACACCGGATTTAACGTGGAAAACCCCCAAAGGGGAAAAACCACGGACAAGGTAGAAGAATTTATTCCGAGGAAAATAATAGGAGTTACAACCTCTCTATTATAACGGAGAAAACAATAAATAATTCTCTCGTTATAACAGGAGAAAAATATCCAAACTCTCTAAATAATTTTCTCTTAACCCGATCCAAAACTACCCCAAGAAATTATCTCAAGAAAAAAAAATTAAAAAAAAACTTTTTTTTTCTCTCCTCTCTCTCACGCCTTCTTCTTCCTCTCTTTTTTCTGTGATTTTTTTATTTTGTGTTTTGGGATGGAATGAACTGATTTCACGCATGGCTCTCCTTTTTATAGGGATTGTGAGAGGAGGTTGTGTGAGCTCACTCATGCTGGAAAAACCAGTTGTCTAAATGGTGGCTGCACATTCACCACGGCCAACCTAACCATCAACCGGCAACCTACCATCACCGGCCAACCCATGAGAGCCAATCCGTGTTTTAACAACCAAGTTTTTTTTCTTCTTGAAACACAACATACATTCATGATGCCATACACAAGAAAATACAATTTATGTTGAGTCTAGGATTATAAAAGGAACACCAATGAGCTAATATGTCTGGTATGGCCGAAAATCTTAATGAACCACTCATGCTTGTATGAAGCCACTATATATCCAATTGTGATTCTAAATATAACAGAAGGTGCAAATCATATCCCTGCTGCTATCCAGCTCAACCATCCTTCTTTTTTTTCTTGTAATAACTGAAGACTATTCAGATTACTGTGATGTTGGCTCGAGACTACCTCCACAAATGTCCTTAAGAGAAGGACCACCAAATCTAGGATTTACTTTGTAAGATGAGCAATTTTTTCTTTTAAATTGTGTGCCTTGTGGTTTGGAGTCTACAAGCTCATAAAGTGAAACATTTATCCACTCAAGTGAATAGAACTTTCTAAGTTCTGGAGGATTATCACCAGAGACTCAGAGAGCTTGATTTGGGATAGGTCTAGTAAATCCAACACCGTAAGGTTGACAAAAGATGATAGGATGTGGTCCATAAAACCATTGTTTGATAAATTTAAGATAATAGACCAATAGATTCATGAATTTGTCCATGCAGTGATTTCTTGAATAATACTTTCCATCTCCATTGATACTCCTTTAGCCGTTAACACTCAACACAATAGAAGTGAAGTAGTTGTAGTTATTGAATTCCCCAATATAAAAGACAAGATTCTAGACTTGGAAATTCTACCAAGATTTCATCTTTAAGTTTCTAGATTTTCATATTTGAGGTCAAATATGTTTTGAAGAGGGGAGTATTGTGACATGACTTCTTCTCTGTAAACTATCCATCTTTGCCCAACCTTCTCAAGCTACATTTATGCTACTTTAGTTAAGTTGTAATTTATTATGGTTTTTATCGCACCAACAATAAATCGGCCTGAGTGCTCTCTTTGTCGTTTTCTGAAAACATCTTTATGAAAAGGCGTTACAGTCGATAACGTATCTTTTAATCAGAAATCATTTCATCAAATCTCCTGCCCCCTCTATTATCTGATAAAATCTCCAAAAACACTGAAAGTTGAGGCTAACTGTTTGAACCGATGGGTGATCGATATATCTACATGGATTTAAATTGTTATTGTTTAAATTTAAAAGTTAATTTCAATGTTTGCATTAGACATTAAATACTTATTAATTTTAATTTAATTTTATTTTTATTAAATCTCGTAAGCTGTAAAAATTGAAAAATCTTATAATATTTTTTTATAATTATAGGATTTATTCTTTACAAAAATATTTGAGAAATTTTATAAAGTTTTTTCTCTCATAAATTCGGTATTTATATGAGAATTAATATCTAAAACAATGGGAAGTTAAAATATGGGGAAATATTGCTATTATTTTTGTTGTGAAAATTTGATAAATATTGGTCGATCGATATATGTATAAATGGTAAACCGTAAATTAAAGTTGCTAGGATATTTTGTTAGGTATAAATGCTACTATATATAAATATAATTTTTAGATTTTTTATAATCTTTTATTTCTACAAAATATTCCATTTATAATCAAGTTGGGTCCGGAATTGTTCTCGTCTTTTACTAGTATTGATATAGTTAAAATATGTGTTTTGAGTAATATTCAAACTAAATAAATAGTCATAAGATTTTCTGATATTTAATATTAATTTAGGTAAGTTATTTGTTTAGAATTATGTTCGCATCGCAATTCAAAATTATGTTTTTCTTTTTGACAAATCCAAACCAGACAGTCTATGTTCGCATCGCAATTCAAAATTATGTTTTTCTTTTTGACAAATCCAAACCAGACAGTCTCTTTACCTTACTATAGCTTTATGGCTTTTGATTCTGGAATATGTGAATATCGAAAACCAAGGATATATGCAAAGCATTGAACAATCAAAAGAGAAGAAACTCTTTTATCCCGAATTAACAATCTTTACTCTTTCAAACTTTGTACATATTCAAAGACTCGTATATATTAGAATGGGTAAATATTCCCATGACCCACTAGTGTGGATCATGGTTTCTTCTAGCTCACCTGTAATTAAGAATCTGGTTTAAGAAAACCACGTTTCACGAGAAGACGGGTCTCCCTGAGGTTTGAAACGTGGCTATTAACACCCACAAGATGGCACATAAGGCACCCGCAATTGGTAAGAGTAAAAACCATCTGTTTCTGCTGCGCTTCTTTACCATTACGGCAGTAGTCACTGGCGTTCCATTTGCCTTTCCACTGAACTTGATACGACTGAAGCTAGACATACGCACAAAGGTCCGGTTAATAGGACCCTCACACGCAGATGCTGGTGTTGAAGGTATTGAATCCATGAATGCCCACAGAGCCGATGAGAATGGGCTCGTTACACCACCACCATTTACGCCTTCTTGGTCTTGGGCATTTACACTCGTAGTAAGATTACTGGAACCAGGCATCACACCTAAGAAAATAGTGTTCACAAAGTATATCAACGGAAAGGCTTATGGCTATTTCGTTCAAAGAACATAGCTAGAGGTTTTGATAAGCAACAAAAAGCATGATATCATATATACACATCGAGTCTAAAAACAGAAAAACATTTGTGCTTAGTGGGAAATTATAACTTAGCAGATAGGGAATGCTTCAAGAGCATGGATTTTAAGTACCTGATGCAGGTGAAGCAAATGCTCCAGATATAACAGATTGCGGGTGATCATCATCTTGAAGCCAGAGATCGTCAGTGAATTGATTGAGATTTGGGCTAGGATCCATGATGTTGTTCACCTTGTTTTCAGAGGTCTGGTCCTGGAACTGTTGATAAAGTAATTGCTGTTCCTGGTCGGATGTGTTGTCGGCAAGATTACTCAAGGGTTCTGCAGATGTTCCCTGAAGAATAGGTTCCATATCCAAAGACATGGAAACGTCATGGAACAATTGGTCAAAGTCATTAAAGTCTCCATATTCACCAGGGTTCAAGAGCTGTGCAGGGTTTTCAATTGAAGAAGCTCCGAGTTCAGGTATCAGAAGATCATCCATTTCAATGTAATCCTCCTTCTCAAAGACAAAAGGCTCCATAACAGAGTTATTGGGAGCAGAGGTGGCCTCAGTAGACTCATAACTCGAAGGCACCTCGTATGGCTGGCCATTTAGCAATAACTCTACATTTTCCTGAGGTTTAAGAAACTCTCTAGCAGAATAATTCACCAACGTGCTCTGCAGCTCTTCTTCGCTGTTAACCTGCAAGTACAATTATATATGTAGTGAGTAAACTAGTAGGGCACAACAAAATGAACACGTGAAATAAGGCCTTGTCCAAAAGATTTGTAGTAAGAATCATCTTCCCCATCTAAAGAGAGAAGAAGAAACGAACCTGGGGAAGACTAGTAAATGTTTGAGGTGCATATGGTATTCCACTGAGAATCTCCTCGAGATCATCTAACTGAACATTTTCAGGCTTGAAAAGGCTAACATCATCCACAGGACGAGGATCCTCATAAGGAACCACAGGTTCCTCTGGTACAGCAAATTCATCTCCATCTCCATCTTCATCAACCCATTCTTCTTCTTGGAAAGGAGCACCATAGTCCTCACCGTTTTTGGGACCAGCCCCACTTTTCTTGAACAGTTTATACAGTGCATAATATTCCTGAAGCAAAAAAAAAAAATATCAACTAATCAAGAACAAAAACAAAAGAAAGAGACCAGCAACAAATCATTTTAAAGCTAATAATACCTTGGGGTTCTTACATCTCCCGAGTTCATCTTCATCCATGGTGTACTCATGCATCACCCAATCAGTTCGCTGACCAGTAGGTGCACGACCTCTATAGAAAACAAGAGTCTTTTTGAGCCCAACCGATCTTGAGTTGTACGATATGACTCGATCCTTTCCAGTAGCTTTCCAATACCCAGTGGTTGTGCATCTACCAGACCTAGCTGCGTTTGGATACTTTCTACTCCTTGGAGTAAAGTAGAACCATTGTCGATCTCCCGTCTTTAACACCGATTGACCTGTCCCAACAAAGATAGATATTGGTGACGACAGATCCAAAATCAAGCTCAGCGAAATCAAAAATGGAGATGGAAGTTACCAGGCAATTCTTCGGGATCCAACTTGTAAACATCAACGACGCCGATGGCATTGACTCTGAGCTTTCTCTTACAAATCTTCCTCTTGAGATAATACATGACCAGCTCCTCATCAGTCGGGTGAAATCGAAACCCTGGTGCACTGAATTTACCACCTTTTAAACACGAATCCGCCATCTGATCGGGTCAACGACGAGATCACTTCTCTCCCTTCGTCTCACAATATTTGGTTCGCTATCTCATCTGAATGTCCTCTTCGCAGCTGTTTCGATCATTTTTGATTAGTGACAACCATATGGGCCTCCAAATACGCTTGTTCTCGATGGGCCCTTAATTGTTTTTTTTCTTTTGTTTTTCTATTGTGGTTGACGTGAACAAAAATATTTCAAATCTTGAAAGTAAAGAAAGAGTCTGGATTTAGGGTTTTTAGACTCTACGAGCAAATTTGGAGGAGAAAATAGCTCAGAAGCAGAGATGGATCCACGTCGAAGATAATGGACTCACTTGAGACCACATATAACTAAATTTGTAAGCTTCATATCATAATGGAAAGTAGATATGGCAAAATTTGGACCGCAGGCATGGCCCATTTAGCATGTTGCCGGCGTTATTGGGCCATGCATTATATACCTGAAAATTATGGGCTTTGTGGGTTGTCCACACACGGTATTGGGCTTCTGCGGGATGGGCTGAATTGGGTCATGCGAGAAAACAAGGACCCGTGTGGCGCAGCGTACGATACGATAGAGTGAATGGTTGATCAAAGAACGTTTAGGATTCTAAACACCTGTTCTTGGATTGATAAAATAATTTTTTGCGATAGCTTCTACGAGACTAAATTTTTGAGAGATGAATTTAATTGAATCACACAAGAAAATATGCAAAAGGTCTAAGTTTATTATCAAAATTTATGTTCAACACCACAACTTAGCTTCATTTATGTAACCCCTCTATTAGACAAATCCTAATAGGAAAGGATAGGATAACATAAAACTAACGTAAAAAGAAAGTTATGCAAAAAGGAAAGTCATTAAGAAAAGCCTAAACCAAAAAGTATAAGCGAAAGGAGTTATGATTAAATTGCTTCATGTTTGCGCCAAGGACGAGGATAATGCTGCATAGGGTCTCCCCGAGTGATATGGATTCGATCCCGAATCTGTACTTGACATTAAATACATCATAAGTGTTAATATCGGCTGCTAGGCGGAGACGGTGAGCATTGTCATTTATACGTTCTAAGACTTCAAGAGGACCGATCTTTTTGGCTTTGAGTTTGTTATAAGCATGAGCTGGCATTCTATCTCTTGTAAGATACGCTCAAACAAAATCATCAACCTCAAAAATAAGACGACAATGCTTATCCACATTTTGCTTATAGTTGGAAGAAGATGTTTCCAAATTTGCGATGGCTTTCTCGTGTAGGTGAGTAAAAGAATCAAAAAAATTTGCGGCATCTCCATTTACACGAGTATAATCCGGAAGAGTAGAAAGATCGTCATGAGCTTGTGGAACAGTACTGTAGATAACCTTGAAAGGAGAGAAGCCTAAACTTTAGTTGAAAGCATGGTTGTACACACACTAGGCGTCTAGAACTAGGGTTTCACTTACCTTGTATTCTGCCAACCTGTACTCTCCCAGACAGCTCTACGAGAAACGGTTTGTTTCCACCTTTCATTTCCTAATTTGTAAACCGATAAACTTCTTCTCTGATCTAAAACACGCCTTCGAAATAACCCACCGACTAGTTTCGTTTCTCTCGTACTAAAATCCGACAAAAATCGGTTCAAACAGTTGGCGCCCACAGTGGGGCATTACGAAGTAGCCCGACACAAGATCAAGATGACAATCAAAGACTCAAACTCCGGTGAAGAACCATAACCTACTCTTGTTGCCACAAAAGTAACCATGTCGGAATTCATAAGCACTGTCATGGCTTCTCCTTTCAACAAGAGGAAGCCCAGAAAGCAACGACTCAACAGCTCGCCACCTTAGCCGCTGTTCTCGCCCCTCAAATTGGTCACACGAGTAACCCTCTGACCATACAAATACATCTCTTCAACACCGACCATACGGTCACTACCAAAGTAACGACATACAAAATCGCTAACCCAATCGCCGGATTTTCTGAACAAAACCTTAACGACCCAGATCAAGTCACAATCAGGGAAATCGACGAGCTTAAGTTCTTGCTCCAAGACATACACTCTAAAATACATCACATAGCGACCTTCGCCCCGAAAATCGAGCGTGTCCTCGCAGAGACGCTCATAACCCCCTTCTCCCGGTGGATTAGTGATGTACAACATCAGCCAATGGGAAAGTTCCGACTTCCATCTTTCGCTGACGATTCCGATCCAACCGATTCTCCTCCGGATGGATACTTCACATTCTACGCCGCTTTTCTGCTGCATATCCGTTTGTGGTTTCCCATCCCGGGGATAATTGTTCAAACCTTCGATCAGTTTGGATTGTCGATAAGCCAGATTACTCCTACTAGTTTGCAACATCATATTGGGATCCTTGTTCTGAGCTACGAGCGTGTCATGACTCTTTATGCTGATTATTTCGAGTCTCTGCTGAAGTCAGTGGGGTATAAAAAATCGCTCATCTGTCATTTGATCCCGAGGAAAAACTATTTTTCGTACGTATATAGAGTGCATTCGTCGAGGAGAGCTGCATTCCCATTTTTAGGAGTAGATGGGCCAAAAGGGTATCTTGATCAGATATCTGTTGGTTTTTCGTTTCGTAGATATCTAACCTTGCACTTACTTTCTTTGTTTTGCAGTTACTAGTCCTCTGCCCCCATTTCTTGAGGACTTGCTTACCATTAGAGATCTTCTTCGGGGCGGTCCAGTTCACGAACGAGTTCAAGGAGCTGAAGAAGACCTATAAATCTATCGGTGATTACTGCGAGTGTTGTGGCGCCGTTGGTGGGTTGTACCTTACGCAGGCCTCAAGATATTCTTACGATGAGGAGATGGCTAGGCAGTCCGGTTGCATGCTTAGAAATTCGAACATGGATTCCATGATCCCTCATATCGAACAGAGGATTTGGGATCAGTGGGCTCTGATTCCCGAGTCTCCCGATTCGAAGGAAATGGGAACGGGAATCCTGATGAGACTGGTGAGGTGAATTAGCCAACGACCCCGGTTAAAAATTTCTCGTTTGGAAGGTTGATGTCTGGAAATTATGAGCCTGATCCATGAAGGTTGTTAGATATCGTTGGTATTTGATGTAAAAGTGTTCCCTTTCATCTTTATGTTCTTAGATTATGTTTTGGCCGGGTGTGGCCATTTTCTTAAGCAAAGTACAACTGTGTTCGATTATCGGGACTGGCCACTTGTGGCTTTGAATCCCTGCCGTTTTGCTGCTTTATCGAATGAACTATGCTTTTTTAAAAAAAAAAAAAAGAGTCCAAGATTGTTTTGATTGAGTGTTGAGGGAAGAGTATGAGTTGTCATCTCATATCTAACTCTGGGTGAGTCGTTCTATTCGTTCCTCATTTAAGAAGGGAATGCTCAAAAATCTTTCTCAAAATTTTGCAAAGTTTCGTGAGCGTTTATATATGAATGAAGAGACATGTTTTAAGATCTCGTATCAGTTTGATATCATGCCTAGAGATGTTATAGACCAGTGTGCTCGGGTTTAGGGCAAGACCTAGGTATACTCTCGGTTTAAGGTTTTGCGATGACTAATCGGCTATCGGATTACTTGTTGCAATTTTAACCTGATTCGTACCGATTTAAAGTCCGCGATAAGTTCTCCGCTTATGCAGCTTGTGTGGTAAGAATCAAGCATCTCTCCAAACCCAATTTTTAAGTCGTCTGGAAGTGCTGACCAAAAGTTTGGATTTCTTTGATAGCAAGTTATATCCTAGTTGGATGTATGAGGACCAAGGGAAGGTCTATTTTATCATCCCTTTGGAGATCGGTTGATGTATTCGCCGTGGCCAATCGACGAATGTGATGTAAGAGCAAATGCTCTTTTGCAATTTATAGCCGCGGTCGGATTGGTTTTGCATTTCAAGATTGGAAGTATATTTTTGAAGGTTTACGCGACGTCTCGCTTTGTTTCCCAGAAATATACCTTCTGTGAAAGATGGTTTCGAGTGTTTGATAACGAGGTCCTCTCATGTTTTGGTCGGAAGTCGGGTTCAACCGTGTGACCGAGAGAGAATGTTTTTCCGTTTGAAAGTCTTAGTATACCGCCTTTTTCTATGCGAAATGTATGCGGATTTTGAAGATGTTTAGTTAGTTTAATGAAGCATTTTATTATGCTATCCGAAGAATTCTTTTGAAATCGTTAGGAATTTGAATGGTTTTTGATAGACTGATTCCTTGTAAGATTTCCGTTTCCGGGTTATACAATAAATGTTTCGTTCGTACTTGGGTGTTTCCGTACGTATCTTGAGATGTTTATGCGATCACAGATATTTGCGAGACTTTCTAGATCTTTATTGCGGTTTCTTACTCTCGAAAAAGTTTTTAAAATATCGAGTACAAGGGCGAATATTTTAAAATGTGGGAGTATACGAGTATATGTACCCACTCCCCTTTTTATAGAGGGGGATATCTGAACTCGTCTTTCGACGAGCTGCCTACGTACACCTTTCGAAGATCAAGCCATCTCGTAGTTTTGTTGGTGTCGCGACTGTGTTTACTCGGTTGTTGTGACTGCCTCGATCACTTTAGTTGCAGTGGCTGTAGATGGATCGACGTCTTCTTTCAGATTTATCTTCTCCGGTTGGGTCAGGGCGCTGTGCTCAGAAATTTGCTGTTTTTTTGTGTCCGAAACCGTTGCTTGAGTAGCCGATGTCGAATCGTCTTTCTTTGAAGCGTTTTCAGCCGACGGCTGAGTTATCTTTGTGCATTTTGGTTTTACCACCGCGGTAGTTGCGACTTTACTCAGCTTATGTTTGGCTAGGAAGCAAAGTCGCGACTATTTCTGGCATCCCCAAATTGCGGAAATTCCGCTAGGATTTGGGAATTTGATGCCTAGATGATATGTCGATGGGACTGGCTTCATGCCATTTAACCAAGGCATTCCCATGATGACAATGTATATGGTCGGGTGGTCAACGACCGCGAAGTTGATGATTTTTGTGACTTCTTTTGCCATGATTGGGAGTTTGATCAATCTGAGAGTCATCGACGTTTTGCCCGGAAAACTGATTAACGGGTTTGGCGTTGGTATTACTTCTCCCAGCTCGACGTTCATCCTTTTTAAAGTGTCACAGAAGATGATTTGACCCTACTTTCTGATGCACACCCAGTACGTGGAACCAGCCCAGCATGGTGATCAGGACGAGCAAATCAGTCCAACCGAGGTTCGCCCATCCGACCGTACCAGATCAACGAACAGTGCCGTTTACAGAATCAACCCGCGTACATCCGGAAATGACCTAAGGCTGGAACCACGACCTAATGAACGAATTGACTGTCCCACAGCAAGTCTTTCCCGACCCATTCGACATTCTAAGACCAATAGTCAAGCTAGAACTCAAGATCAACGAGTGGAACCGGAGTTAGGACGCAACACGTCTCTTCTGACCCGTTTGGTACGTACCGCATGGCCCGAAGGACATGAACATGACTTTTCCGACCAGATTGAAGATTTCACGATGATCGATCCTTCTAATCTCTCTAAAGCAAGGATACTTAAGCTCTCTGAAGATTTGGTTCATCTAAATTGTTCATCCGTTCACGAAAGTTCATCCAACACCCACACGGACACACCACAGTACGTCCTGCTCCTTACCGCGGTACACCCGCTGGGTACAAATGAACCTGGACAGTAGCCGAAGGGTCATCTGTTGACCAGACTAGATTCGGACGAACATGGACAAGTACACCAAGGGTCATTCGACCAGATCAAGAACCGAAGAGTCATTTTGACTATTTTCATCTTTTTCCACAAAACTCTAAGTCCTTTCACATACCTTTTGTTACTATAAATATGTAACCTCATTTCAGCAATAAGATCATTCGATTATCATCTTAGTTTTGAGTTAAACTCTTTGTTCTTTGAAGAACTCTTCTTGTTTTCTTGGTGAGTCATATCCGAGTAAAACAAACCTCGAATCGTTGGTCTTGTGAGTCATATCAAGCAACGACTAGAGTATCTTCCTTTGGTGGACTTGTGAGTCATATCAAGCGCCAACTGAAGACAGGAATATCGGAGGCCTTCCGCAACCTTCGTGCGACCCTTCAATCCATCCAGTTCTCATCCGTGAGTTCATATCCAAACCAATCCGGTCGAGTGATCCTATCTAAGAGCGTATCACTTTCCGTGTCCACGAGATCCTTGATTACGAGATCTATGTGTCAGTTTGGGGCTGGTCGATTCCACCGGCTTCTTCTCCTTTGAAGGTGATGACTCTGTTTGGAACGTTGCGGGGTGGAGACCAGCTTGTCCAGTTTGCGCTTGACTCAGATTTCCGTTGATAAGACTTGATTGACGAGACCGTATCGTTACAGTACTGCAATCCCCGATGATCATTTTTACTCTACAGCGATTGTTGTCGTTGCCCTTTTCCTCCTGTCTCCTTCCACACTTTTCGCCCGACTGATTCCTCCGAGATGAGTTCTCCAATTGTGGGGTTTTATCAGTATTCACCGGGGGGGGGGAGGTCAATCGGAATAGCGAATGAGATCCTTTATGCTAGTTACAACGGAGAGCTCTCCTGCGAGTAATTTCACAGCCAACCTTGCCCTGAGAACTTTGTAGTCGACGGTCATGTCACCTCTGGTCTGTGGAAGTTGCATAAGGTGTTCTCATTGTAATTCAAATTTCAGGTCCACGTGTTAGTCGTCGTTCACCCTTGTTCCAATCTGGAGGTGATGGAATAGTTATGCGCTCCCTTGAGATTTTCCCCCTCGTGATGGACGTACTTGTCGTTACGAGAGTTTTCCTTTTTCGGCTTCTGGTATGTTTCTAAATCTTTTGAGGACATCTTCATCAGCTTATGATTTTGCAATAAGACCTTCGTCTCCTCTTCGACGATGATGTATTTCGCGGCTTTGTGGAGGGCATCATGGATCGTGCGCGGCTTGTCGAAGGTTATCCGCTTCCTGAATTTTGACTTGTACCAGAGCATTTTACGTAGCACATCTATGGCAACTTTGTCGCTTATTACGCTAACTCTAGACATGACGATTCTGAATCTTTTCATGAATTCACAGAGAGGGTTGTCTTCCTTTTGATCCAGGCTCCAAAGGTTGAAGTCAGAGGTTTCTCGATCTATGAACATAGAGTATTGTTTGAGAAACTCTGAAGCGAGTTGGCGGAAATTTACGATGGAGTTTCGGCTGTGGTGGGAGAACCATTCGTGCGCTGCTCCTTGGAGGTTCTTGACAAAGAGGCAGAAATGGTCGGCGACTCTTTCGCTCTCTCTGAGTTTTGCCCTTCCATCGTGATATGGAAGGATTGCAGGTGCGCCTTGGGATCAGTTATAACGTTGTAATTGGGCACCTTGATCTTTCCAGGATCCGATAGTTTGGTATCGGTGATGCGAGCTTCAAAGGGTGTTTTCCACGCTTCCTCGTGCAGTAGATCAATTTAAGGCGCGACACTGGTAACATGGTAAATTTGAGATTTCACCGCTCTTACTTCTGCGGCCGTTTTTGTGATGTAGTCACAGATATTGCGAATCTCGATATCATCTCCAGCGGTTTTCCGACCTCGTCGCTTTTTGTTTCGAGTGATGTGAGCCTGCTCTCCGGCTAGCTTCTCATGTTCTACCCAGAAGATGTTTTCTTCTTCTTCAGTCATGGGTTTGATGAACATGGAGTCTTCCTTAGCCGTGCGGCTTCTTGTCCTTCTCAAATCCACGTCAGCATCTTCTTCCCAATTATCGGACTGATCGCTGAGATCTAAGTCGAGAAGTTTGACCTTGTGTTCCTCTGTTCCATGCTCTAGTGGTGGAGAGTTTTCAGAGTTCTTTTGAGCAGGGGTTGTTTCACCAGAATTTTTTCTTGATGGATTTTCCGCAAGTTTTGAGGCTCATCCAGCGGAGTTGCAAAGTCGAGTCTTCTCCCGCAAACCCTAGTTGCTCGGGCCCTTTTTGTTAAGGTTTTGACCTGTTTAGCGAGAGATCCCATGAAGTTCTCCTTGAACGCTGCGGTCTTGGCATCAACGTTAACTGCGTGGACATTCGCGTTGGAGTATTGACGTTGTCGCCGATGCTTTCATCGTCGCGAGTTTGTCGGTTAGTCTGATCGAGTTTTTACGGCTGAGAGTTAGATTGATCCGTACCCCCCCTCTTTGTAGAGCCAAACTGTGGGAACCAATATTCACACCGTTGATTTCGGTAAAATAAGGAAGGTTAAGTAAGCTTAACTTTTTAAGCCAAATGTCAAGAAATAAGACAATGAAAATAGATGAAATAATAAATCGATAAAAACGAAAGAGAGCAAAGAAGATCTTATTCCAATTTCATTAATGAGGGTTACAACAGGGAAAGCCTCAGCCGCAAGAGCTGTTCACGAGTGCCCTAGTTCTAACCGCCTAAGATTTGTAAACCTAGTTGAGCCGCAGCTCGAATATTAAAAATGAAAAATTGCTAAAATTTCTCTAAGTACTAAGTTTGCTGTGTGTTCTCTATATACGTCTCTAGCCTTGGCATTCCTTATATACTCCTCCTTGAGGCGGTTTCATCCTTCCTTTTCTGCCCTCAAGTCGAGTTTATCGCTTTGCGGAAATATTCCATTTTTCTTTGATCTTCATAATTATCCTTTGAAACTTAACATTTATCTTTTGAACTTGACATTTATCTTCTCCTACAAACAATAGAAACTGTCATAGTATCCTTTGGCTCAATTTTGTCTAAAATCGTAAGTGGACTTTTAGCCGCGTTTTAGCCCTTTTTGCGTCGTTTTTCGACTTAAACGTCTTTACGATTTCTTCGAAAGAAGAGCTTTGGTACGATGTCGATTTATAAATAGTTCAAATTACTCGTATAGTCGAGAAAAATTTGGTGTTAAGTCAAATGTTGCCGTTTTATATTCTCAATTTGAATTTATACTAGAGAACATGTCCTTACAGTTTTCATTGTAAAGTTCCAACAGTAATTCCAATCGAGACGAAACAAGAGACAATATGGTCAAGGTTCAAAAGAGAGACTGTTCAGGAACGAGACGGGTGATGCTGATCCAACTTGCATGATGGCGAGTTGGCCGTGGTCAATCCAACTCTCCATCAGGCAAGTTGGATTAGCAATCTCAACTCGCCTGATGGCGAGTTAGATGGAGATAATCCAACTCGCTATCAGGCGAGTTGGTCGAGCAATCTCAAATCGCCTGACGGCGTGTTTGACTTGGTCCATTCAATTCGCCGTCAGGCGGGTTGGACACAGCTGTTTTGATCATTTTGTTGCTTAAGGGTCTTTCCCGATAACTTGTCGTATAATTCTTTTTTGAATTTATACAAAGTTGTAGTTTCCCGCACTTTTTATTTTCTTTTTTTTAGAAGACAAATGTTTTGGGAATTTTAAGACATTGATTCCGCCGTAACCGATTTTGACCCGAACATGTTCTATCACCAAAAGTGGTATACCCGAAGTGGTTAGCCAACCTGGTGGTAGTAAATAAGAAAAACGGAAAATGGTGCGTTTGCGTCGAGTTTACCGACTTAAACAAGTCATGTCCGAAGGATAGATTTCCACTCCCCCACATGAATCGTTTAATCGAATCGACAGCCCATAACGAGCTCTTACCTTCATGGATGCCTTCTCGGGATGCAACCAGATCGTGATGCACCCAAACGACCAGTAGAAAACTGCACTTATCACCGATAAAGGAACCTACATCTGTAAGGTGATGCCGTTCGGCCTAATGAATGCAGGAGTAACTTACCAACAACTTGTCAACCGGATGTTTGCCAACAATCTCAGAGTCACGATGGAAGTCTACATTGATGATATGTTGGTTAAGTCGCTCCACGCTGCAGATAACCTCGGTCACATGCATGTTTGCTTCAAGACGCTTATCAAATAAAGGTTGAAACTCAACCTAGAAAAATGCACCGTTGGGGACATGTCTGGCAAGTTCCTCGGATATATCGTGACTCAAAGTGGAATCGTAGCTAACCCTAAACAGATCTCAGCGATACATGACCTTCCTATCCTGAAGAATGGCCAGGAATTCCAGCGTTTAACCGGCTGAAACGCAGCACTCAACTGGTTCATCTCATGATCCACAGATAAATGCCTCGCTTTTTACGAACTACTGCGAGGGAACAAAAAGCCATCTTGAATGAGAAATGTGAGGAGGTGTTCGGTCAACTCAAGAAATACCTTACAACTCCCCAGTGCTATTTAAACCCGAAGATGGGAACACTTTCCTTATATATTGCGGACAGCAGTCAATAGCGTCCTCATCTGAAAAGATCGAGGCGAACAAAAACCTATCTTCTACACGAGTAAATGCATGACCAATCCAGAAACATGATACCCGACTCTCGAAAAATGGCTCTTTCTATCGTCACATCAGCGAGAAAACTCCGGCCTTAATTCCAGTCTCTTTCGACCGAGGTACTAACCAATCAGCCCCTTCGAACAATGATGCAAAACACGAATCAATCAGGACGACTTTAAAAGTGAGCGATCGAGTTGAGTGAGCATGACATAACCTATAAGAACCAGACGACAGCTAAGTCTCATGTTTTAGCCGATTTTCTGATCGAACTTGCTCCGGAACTTAAGCAGGACCTCGTTTTTCCAAACCAAACATGAATCCTGCACGTGGACGGCTCCTCTACAAACAAAGGGTCGGGCGTGGGAGTCCAACTACAGTTGCCAATTGGGGAACTAATTAGATAATCATTTAGCTTCCGCTTTGTCGCGTCCAATAATGAAGCAGAATACAAATCACTCATCATGGGACTCCTCTTAGCAAAGGTCGTCAAGGCAAGACGGCTTAGCGCTTACTGCGACTCGCAACGAGTTACAAGACAATTCAATTTCTAACTCACAAAATTCCCTTGGGGAGAAAAGTATGTGTCGACGCCCTCACAACATTAGGAAGCAAGCTACACGACCAAGTCAAACGAACGATCCCCATACATAGAATTGAGAAACCGAGTATCGACTTACCTACCGGGAGAAACCTCGTTGTGGTTCCTATCACTGACACGACATACATGGAATAGGATTCCACCACAGAGAAGACAAAACAAACAATCCCAGATTGGAGAACGGAATTCATTGATTTCCTTGCAGACGGCAAACTACCAACCGAGAAATGGGCTGCAGGACAATTAAAAACACACATAACCCATTACGTCGTCTTAGATGGGAATCTCCACCGATGGACTACAAGTAAAGTCCTTCTCAATTGTAGCCATGGTGAAGAAATCAGATTCGTTATGGCAGAAACGCACGACGGTGTGGCTGGCAACCACTCGGGAGGAAGAGCTTTGTCCCTAAAAGTCAAAATCCTTGGCTTTACATGCCAACCAAAACGCCGACTGCGAGTTGTACGCCCAAGGCTGAGTTATGTTTCAACGACATGCACCAACTATCCATTTTCTGACAGAAAGGTTGCGAACAATTATTGCACCATATCCATTCATGTGATGAGCCATCGATATTATCGGACCGATGCCAAACTCTCGGCAATGACGCTTCGTCCTCGTCTTGACCGACTACTTCACAAAGTGGGTCGAGGCGGATTCATTTATTTGAATCACCAACAAAGAATTTCAGGGGTTCATATAGAACAATGTCATTTGTCGACATGGGCTACCCTAAGAGATCATAGTGACAACGAATATCTATTCATATCGAATAAATTCTAGGAGGTCTACAACATGTGGAGAATCCTCCTGAACACTTCAATCCTGAGATACCCGCAAGGAAACGGAACAAGCCGAGGCATCCAACAAAACAATAATCGATGGCATAATGAAACGCCTCGGCTTAAAGAACAGTCGTTGGGCTGACGAACTGGACGGAGTCTTGTGATCACACCGAACGACACCGCGTGGAGCGACAAAAGCCACTCCATTCTCGTTGTCCAACGGAGTCGAGGCAATGGCTCCTGCCAAAGTAAACATGACGATCCTCCGCCAATCTAAAATGTAACAAAACATCAAGCTAAACCGCAAGATGCTACTAGACGCTTTGGAAAAAATAGAAGAGAGACGCGACCAAGCTTTTCTCGGCATCCAAAACTATCAGCACCAGATCGAGAGCTAATACGCCAAGTAGGTCAAATCGCGACCTCTCGAACTTGGCATTTTTTTTGCAAAAGGTGTTTGAAAATACCAAAGAATGGAAAGCCAGAAAAATCGGGACAAACTGAGAAGGCCCTTTCGTGAAACCCGACATCTATCAATTAGAAACATCCAACGGCGAAGCCATACCGAGAGCGTGGAACTCCGTGAACCTCTGACGCTACTAATCTTAAGAAACCTCCTCTCCCGAGTAAATGACCTGACGTCACTTGTACTCGGAAAACGCAGCAAGTAAATGACACCTTGTAACATCTACCCGGAAAAAACCCTCGACTAAATGCGCACTAGTAGCCACTTTTACTCGGAGAAAAAAACTACGAATGGCTTGGTCCTCTTCAGAGGTGCGTAGGCAGCCTTAAACGATCCAGCTATAAAAAAAAACCCTTCCCAGGAAGGAGTGTCCTCGTTAAGACAACAGATTACCAGAAACAATCTACTTCCTTGACTCTGCGATGCTAATGCCCCAACACTACGAAATGTACCAGGCAGCGGACTGCGTACTAGCACTCGTGCCCAATTATCGGATATGTCCTGATCGGACACATATTCGAGGGATTCAGCTATGTCACAGGGATGACCGACTAGCTGAAACGATGACTTTCGATATCTTTAATAATTTTCAAGCATGAGTTGGCTGACCAAAAGCTTAGGAAAATTACATTAATGCCAATTGAAAACCGTTATTGTTTAAAAACGTATTAAATTTTCTTTAGCCGTGTCTAGGATTGATTTTCGATTGAATGCTAACGAGACGTCTTAAGGGTCAAAACACAAAAAGAAGTTCGATAATTCCTAAGTCTAAACCAAACGAAAAATGACTTACTGAGTTACTTCAGACTAATCAATACTTACCCAAAGTAAAGGCACCTTGATAATTCTTAAAATACCGACAAACAGGTAAACATAATTACTTTGAGCCAAAATTCATACATTCGGTTGAGTCGACCGTCCCTGGCTCAGGGTCGACCGACCGACCGTGGGTTACTTCAAACATAACCGGGCGATTCAATAATTTTTAAGTCCGAAAGATAAAATTACGACTTACTGGAAAAGCGATCAAATCCGAAGCACTACAACAAGCATGTGGGACAAGAATAAAAGGGTTCAAATATTACAAACAAGATAAAGAAAACATTAAATAAAAACAACAATAACAAGGGGACAAAATTCGTCTTGATCGATGCCATCTTCCCAGGTACGTGTGCCCGACTCTGAAGGAACCTTGGCTCCGTTCGTTGTCAACTCTGGTAAATCTGCATATAGGTTTTCCACGTCCTGCTCCTCAACTGGCGGTACCTTTTCAGTACCCACTGACTCCGGTTCTGGCAGCTTCTCACACGAGTCTCCTTCTGTTTCAACAGGTTTTGGCTCTGGCGGCTCCTCGCCCGAACCCTCTTCGTCCTGGTCCTCAACCGTGGCATCATAAACCTCAAACGGACCTTCAGTACCTTTACCAGTCTGCTTATCTACCAAAGCCGGAGTTGGATTCTTGTCACTAACTTTCGGTCTAACGCCCGATGTCTCTTTACTTGAAGTAAGATCATTCCCAACGGATGTCGGATTAACACTAGTAGATAGCTCTTTCAGTTGTTTACCCGACGGATGACCAAGAGAATTGCTCGGAGTTTGGAGGTTGGCCGCAGTCTCCGGATCGATCAGATTAGAATTTGAACCAGAGGATCAATCCCCGCCAGAACGTGCTCAAGAACAAGCGGAGAAAGAGAGAGATCGGCTTCCGGAATCTCGCCAACGTCCAACCGGGAGGCTTCTTGCTCAAACTGACTCTATTGTGTGGCGAGCATGTCAATGGTTGCATGGGTAATATCAGTGCCCTTCTCCTTAAGGATCTCGAGACATTTTCTTGTCCCGAACGCTTGGCTGTACAGACAAAGTGCTGTATCATAGGAGTTGCGACGAGCTTCATGGTCGCGAATGTTGCTGACGCGGCGATTACACTTCGCAATCGTAGCCATCTGCACCCTGACCCTCTCGTGGGTAACCTCAAAGCTCTGAGAATCCTTTAGCCGAGTGATCTCTCTCACAAGCCTCGTGACTGTAGTAGCCATATCTCGTTCCAAACCGTCTTTCTCCTGCTCCAAGATAGCCTTTTCTCTCTAAAGTTCTTCCAACGCTGCTCGAACGGTCCCCAGCTCAGTTTCAAGATCGTCCACCTTTTTCTTCTGGGCTTTTCTCCGAGAAATCGCATGACCTCTCTTCCGGATGGCTTTCTCGAATACGGTCTTGAAGTCCCCCTTCTTACGAGGAATGTACCTATCCATGGATTCAACAATTTTCTCAAATTTTCCCAATTGGGCGAGCATCTCTACAGCGTTGTGTCATACTTCTCTACTAGAAAATCCATACTCCCGTCACACTGCACAAAGGAAAACGCTAGTTAATTTTCCTGAAGAAAACAACTAGAGAGTGGAGCGCAAACTCTTACCAATAGTTTGGTCCGTGCAGTATCAATATAGGCATCCTTGAACACTAGGTCATCTGTGGCATATATGTCATTTGGCCCACCCCTAATCTGGCGTATTTAGCTGGACCATAGACGAGGGGTGTATCAGCGTCATATTTGAACTTTACCCAGTCCGAAAACTTAACCCGAGACTTTTTAGAAATGGAGCCTCCACTCATAAACGTTTTCGGAGCAACTTAAGGGACATAACTTTCAGTTAAAGGAGGAGTACTTTTCTTTACGGTATTGACGACTGCCTGTATTCGGCTCTCTAGGAGCCGACACAACCTGTTCACCTCCGACAGGTTTCTTCTTCATTCTCCGCTTGAGCGTAACACCAAGATGAGTACCCTTTTCCCCCAAAGCGGCTCCATCCAAGTGCCCTTCATTTTGGGCAGCAGGCTTGCTGCCTACTTGCTCGTAAAACAGTCGGCCGCTTTCTTCTTCTTAAGACAACCCTCAGAATGTGCCTCTTGGCGATTCTTAGATGATTTCTCTTCGCCTTTGGGGGAGGCGTTGACATAGAGGTCTCCCCCTGGTTTTTTTTCCTTTCTTCTTTGGCTTAGGAGTCTCGTGACTGGGGTTTGTTTCCCTATTCCCCATATCGGTGATACTAGGATTCGCTTCCAGTGGAGGGTCCACATCTACCAGACCTCCCAGATCCATCTCCTCAATCGCGGCCATCAGATTGTTTCCCAGAAGCTTCAATTGGTTCCAAGGATAGCTCTCAAGTCAGGAAGTTCCTTCATCCCTCTAGCTCTCTTGATTTCTTTTCCCGTGAAAATCTGTAGTTGTTTCTTGCCGGGGACAACTAGGCATGGAAGGTCAGACGCCCAATCGACTGAATTAAATAAGAAAACGAGAACGTAAGTGGACCGACTAAAAGTATCCAAGGATCGATAGAGCGAAATTTTTTTACCTTTCGTGAACCGATTCAGAAAACGACGAATCCTCTTGTAGCTTATATCCGGCCAATGCTGGTGGCTAACTGCTGTGATTGTGTTCGCATGAGTAACTGCAAAACAAAAAAAACACATTATTAGGACCAGAAGCAAAAACAGCCTGTCAGCAACAGCAATCTACCGATTCTATAGTTCCAAAGAACTCGGAAGTTAATCTTCGGCGGTTCTTCCAATGCTGATGCGTCGGCCTTGACGAAAAAGTAATAATGCTGCCATTGCGGCCTATTATTTGGATGACCAGTAAAGATATTATAGTTTGGTCGCATTTTCATCGAGGATAAACCTTTCGGCATTGGCTTTACAAAGGTCAGTTCTTCATACACCCCGACACTCATCGAGATGTCAATCTTAGCGGCCAAGATCATCAGCTTGACCACGATACGGAAAGATCCGTTTAAAAAATGACTGATCGCGACATATCGACAAAAAGCATACTACGTGATAAGTCAAGGAATTGGGAACCAAAGCTTCATGTCACCCTGAAAGATTGACTCGTATGCACTAATACCCTACTGGAGGGGACCATGGTCTCTGCTCTTATGTGGGAATGAGAAAAGTCACGCCTAAAGCTCCACACTCCTCAGCAACTTCTTCACACTACCGGGAGTCGACCAAGTTCCTTTTACATTCCCCCAAGCTTGACCTTCTATGTCTGGAGAACCCATCAACTAAGGGGCCAACGCCGGAAGTTCTTCAAAGATCCCACCCGGGTAAAAGCAAATGGGAAAAAAGTCCGGACGGGTTACACGATCCGTTCGAGGATTTCTTCTCGTTTCACCTGACTTGTTTTCCCCTGAGGTGTCCTGATCATTACTCGTAGCTTCCTGGTTTTTGCTCACGCTGCGGCCTCCTTCTTCTTCCTCTCTGAAATGCCTCACAACATCTGCGACTAGTAGACGCTGCACTAAACTCATATTCACCATGTCCATCATCGGGTCATGGTGAATCAAATTTACTTTGTCAAGAGGGCTCTCGTTATCCGTAGAGTCCTTAACATGGCTCGATATGGTAGCGACTGCCTTCCTCTTTATGCTCTTGGGATAACTCTCCTTCGGCGACATGATTCTTATCGGAACAAGGCGTTACCTAATCTACTAAGAAAATCTAGAGAGAGAAGTAGAGAGGGGAGAGAAAAAATACCTGAGAATGCAGAGAAGAATGGTGATAATGAAAAGGCGTCGACAATTTATAAAGAAAAGGAGGTGCGCTTCCCAGAGGTGACGTCATTAGGTCTAAAAGGGCTTAAATGGGCCTCAAAACTACCCACATGCCCAGGTTTTTCTTCGCGAAGGTTTTGCTTCTCGGTATAAACTGATGCAAACCAAAAGCCAATCCAAGATTAACCAATTGTCTTGATTCAAACCGAAGTAAATCATGCAGAAATTATTGGGTTGTATAGGAGATGATTTGAACGGCCCCATTAAAAAAGACGAAAATAGACGGGCCGAACAAAACCTATTCGAGAAAAAGCATGATGTAAACATCAGACCTGAAGACAATCCATTTTGACGAAGATACTCATTACTCCTCTATTTGAACGAAATGTATATTCTTTCACGCCATAACATATATCCGCTCACAAGTGAACTGGGGAGGAATTACTGTAGGAGTGGATTCCTCCACAAGGTCCGTGAGATAGCAGGTCTGGCTCATCAAGCTTGGATCATAAGCTCAACTCATAGAGTCTAAAGCACATACATCATCTCGTCTCAAGACTGCTTTTAGCCAACTAAAGGCTTCTTTTAGCCAACCAACGGAAGCGACTAGAAGCATCCGGCTCAGTAGTTTAACTTATCAGCCCAATCGCTCGGCCCAACGAGATAAAGCCCATCAGGTCAGGCCAACCTAGGGCAACAGAGGTGCAAATGTCTGTATAAGGAAAGCAAGGCGAAACGAGAAGGGGATCCGAACATCTACACACACTTGGCGGACAGAATTAGGGTTTCACTTGCTGACTTGTATTTTCCCGGCCAGCTCTACGAGCACCGGTTTGTTTCCACCGTTCATTTCCTTATTTGTCAACCGATAAACTTCTTCTATGATCTAAAAGACGCCTTCAAAATAACAAATCGACAATTTTTGTCTCTCTCGTACTAGAATTCGACCAAACTCGGTTCAAACAAAGCTCGTGTCAAGAGATGTACCAAAATCTACCATAGAGAGCACCAAAAATAACCAAAAATATGTAAATCTCAATCGGTACAATAGAAAAAGGTAACCTTGTAATCAGTATATCTCGCGAAAGAATAATGTAGCTACTTGCAATGCATCAGTTGTCGTCTTACATGGGATGAAGTGGAGCATCTTGGAAAAACGGTCAAGTGACGTATATTGAATCAAAGCCTCTTTGCGTATGAGGAAGACCAACTACAAAGTCCATACTAATCACCGTACAAGGTTGCGTAGGTTTGGATAAAGTCATATAAAGGCCGACATTAGAAGATTGACCTCTAGAACTCTGGCACACAACACATCGGTCAACTAACCTTTCCACATCGCGGTGGAGAGAAGGCCATAAGTACGATGACGTAAAGATTTGAAGGGTCCGGTTGCAGCCAATATGACCTTTGCTATGTAGTTTCGTGATGAGTTTCAATCGCAGGCTACAATCAGGAATGCAGAGCCTTGTACCATGAAAAATGAAACCAACGTGTAATGTGTAGTCCGCTAATGGTGATCTTGATGACAATGTATTAAAGATTTTTCCAAAGAAAGGATGAGCAAAGGTTGAGAAGCCAAGAACTTACGTATGAAGAACCGCTAGAACATAATGCATGCAACTTAAGGCGTCTACCACTCTATTCGAAGCACCCGAAGTATGCTTGATGACGAATGTGAATTGCTGAAGATATGATATCCAAGAGGTGTGACGAGATGAAACTTTCAATTGGCTGCTTAAATGTTTCAATGTGTCATGATCAGTATAAAGAACATATTTTTTATGAAACAAATAGTGTCTTCAATGCTTGATGGCTTGGATGATTGCATAGAATTCTATGTCGTACATATTGTAATGAAAATGTGCACCAGCTAACTTCTCACAATATAAGGCAATGGGACGCTGTTTTGTCTTTGAGGCATCACAATGTAGTTCGAACACAAGAGAAAAATCTGGTAGAGCGAGAACTGGAGCTGAACAGATTTTTTCTTTAATGATCAGGAAAGCTTGAGTAGCTTCCGGAGTCCGTCCATTGAATATGCAGTGGGTAATAGGTTCCATAAGACTACTAAATTGGCGTCTGTATAAGGAGGCAATGCAATGTAAACAACGAACCTCTGTGATAGTGGTCGGTGATGGCCAGGATTGTATTGCGGAGACATTGTCGCGATCTACATCAAGTTCGTGTGCAGAAACAATATAACCGAGGAAGTGTACTTCACGGGAGCCGAACTCGCACTTCTTCAGGGCAGCATAGGACTTGTCACGAAGTAAGACCTTTAAACCTCGGAAAGGTGATGAACGTGTTCCTCTAGTGACATGCTAAAGATCAAATATCATCGAAATAAACCACTACGAATTTTTTGGTGAAAGGATGTAATGCTTGATTCATAACATGCATGAAGTTACTTGGCACATTAGATAAACCGAAAGGCATAATTGAAATCCATTTTCCACTAATCACCCAGTTTGATTCACATTTGATGATAGACACTTTTCAAATCAAGCTCCTAAAATATAGTTGCCTTGCCAATTTGATCGAGTTGGTCATCGAGACTCGGAATCGGGAAAAGATAGTGGATTGTAATGTTGTTGATGGATCGACTATCCACACACATTCTCCACGAATCATCCTTCTTTGGAATGAGTAAGGTAGGTACATCACAAGGAGAAAGACTCTCACAAAGCATTACCTTCGTGACAAGGTCCTCTACTTGACGTCGAAGCTCTTCGTGTTTGCTTGGGCTCATACGGTAGTGGGAGAGATTGGGTAGCATGGCATCTGGAAGAAGATCGATGCGATGCTGGATATCGCGTAACGAAGGTAGACCTTTGGGTAGGTCGTCTGGGAAGACATCTGCAAAGTCAGAGATGACTTTTTGGAAGGCTTCAGTAACTTTAAGAGACTGCAGATCGGTCACCGGTTTTGTAATGAGAATCAAAACCATTCCTGCATGGTGCATGGAGTCTATAAACGGTTTACATTGGAGAAACATAACCGGATTAGATGCTGAGACTGTAGTTTTAGGAGTCGGTTTCAACACAAACTTGCGATTAGCAAAAATAAAGTTGTTGAGAAAACCGTCATAAATAATATGTCTATCAAGTTCCCATGGCTTTCCAAGAAGGAGGGGGCAAACATCCATTGGAGATATGTCACAATACACCTTATCTTTGTAGGAAGGTCCAACAGAAAGTGAGATGAGAACTCGGCGAGTGACAACAAGGTTGTGGTATTGTTGCAGCCAATAGAGTTTGTAAGGAGATGGGTATGGTTCATCTTTCAATTCAAATTTACGAATAACATGAGCTGCAATGACCTTCTTGCAACTTCCCGAGTCAATCACAAATGTGAATACTTTACCATTGATTTTGCAATGAGATTGAAAGAGCTTATTGCGTTTCGGAAATAGTATGTCT
The DNA here is from genome assembly GCA_905132765.1 of Moricandia arvensis. NCBI lineage: Eukaryota > Viridiplantae > Streptophyta > Magnoliopsida > Brassicales > Brassicaceae > Moricandia > Moricandia arvensis. The sequence goes on along the minus strand of CAJHQP010000017.1, from coordinate 484,137 downwards.
GATCATGGAGCAAGGAAAGATCGTCGTATGACGAGAAGATGTCCCTTATCTGGATAGACATCTTATTCTTCCATTGTTTCCTCGTCGTAAATAGGATCTGGAACATTGTCTGCTTCCTCGATTAGCAGTACACGACAAGTGCGAGACGGACATGCAGACTGGCGATGGCCAAGTTCGCTACACGCGAAACAACACAGTCCACCAGGTCGTGTTTGTTGAGTTGAACCTGCAGGTACAATTGATGTCTCTGTTTTTGGAGGAGTCGTGTTATTGGTAAGGGCTGGTGTGGAGATGGCTTTTGTCTGTTTTGTCTAGTCGAACCCCATGGTTGAAAGCCATTGCGGTTTTGAGCATTAACGGTGATGGCTTGTTGATGAGCTTCAGGAATAGATTGCGGTCGGAACAACAGGCTGTGGAGCAGCAAATTATACTACCTATCTACACTAGAAGTGAAGATCAGTTGGCCGACATCTTCACCAAAGCAACAAGCACAAAGGTTTGTGAGTTCATTCATTCCAAGCTTAAACTCATGGATCTCCCATCTCACTGATCCTCTTAACCATGAGGTGTTATACTCTTTTTCCTTGGCTTAGTTTTCTCCCAAGTGTTTTTTTCTAAGCTAAAGGTTTTAATGAGGGAATGCTTCTTGGTTTCCAAGCTTGACCAGTTAATATGTGCTCAAATTATCCTAGAGCTACTGATTACTCTCTCAAATAAGAGGTTCAACTATAGTACTTAGGGATCGAATCCATAGAGAGCGAGGGCACACAATAGATTTGATAATCAACTTAGCTATACTAGGAAATTAAATAAACTTTAAGAACTAGTAATTCAGAAATTAGTTGGTTGAAAGCAATTAAGAAAAATAGCTAGATCTAGGATTTCCAGGTAGTGAATTATAATTGATAGAAGCCAAGGGGTGTCCAATCATTAAACACGAATTCAATAAGTAAAGATATGATTTATATCTATACTTAGGCTAAGCTCTGAGTCTACAACTTTGGTATGCAAATTCAGAATCACCGTCGATCAATGGTATGCAAACGGTATCGATCGATGGCTTTCTTAGTCAAACATTAAACGATCAGATTTGATAAGTTTACTTAGAATTACTAGACTAATCTCTCAATCATCCCTAACAACTTAAGCTCAACAGGATTAGTTCAAGTAACGATTCTACTCTCGCAAATATCAATTATCCTAATATCATGATTCTAGTTAGCTACTCAAGAACATAAGTAATAAGCACAATACTGATGATTGATCTAATAATTACCCTAAAATTATATTATATGGCTAATCCGTCAAAACCATTAATAAACCCTAAATCTAAAAGAGATCTAATTAGATATAGCTAAGCAGAACATAATCATAAACATAAAATAATGCATAAGATTAGGGATAGAAAATTGGGTTCCAATAAAAAGCTTGGAAGAAGTCTGGATCCTCTCCCTATAACTAGTATGTCTCCTATGAAAATCTCTAAAATTGTAAGAGAGCTTCCTTTGCATAAAACACAAGCAAAGATAATATAAACCATGAAACACTCGTCCAGGGGCAATCTTGTAATTTATGTGACTTAGGCTTCAAGTCGGATATTATGTGAATTGGTATTCTATGTATTGACCTCAATCGATGGCAAGGGTGCATCGTCGATCGACGGAAACGTTGATCAACACAACTCTCTGTCTCAACTCGTACATTGTTGATTTTGATCAACTACGGGGTTCCTCTCTCTTTGAGCTCCAGAAAGACTCGTAATCTCTATAGTTCTCCAAAATTCACCTGGACCTGAAAAGACTTTAGACACACATTCTAAGCACACATAAAAGACTCCAAATATGGCCTATAACATGGTCTAAAAGTGGTAAATATTAGGACCTATGAACTCCCCCAGACTCAACCTTTTGTTTGTCTTCAAGGAAAACAAAGGTAAACCTGTGGAAAAGATTTGAAAATACATTGACTCACAAAATCTCTAGCTCATCATTTTCACATTTACTATGTTGCAACTATGCACATAAAAAATGTCAATCTTAGAGAAACTTTACATACCTTATCCTAGTATAGCAACCAAATTCATTCTACCAACAACTTAGAAATTACTAGACTCACTCACCCCTTTACTAATCTCATTTTTTGCATAAAATAAAAGTGCATGCTTTACCTTGGGAGTATCATCAGAGGACACATGGACTCTAACCCTTGCAAGTATCGGAACACACATGCAGTCTTCTTTGATCCCTTTCTTCCCTATTTCTCTCTTCTTTGAATCTTTTTATATTCTTTTTTATAAGTTCAATGAATCAATGATGTTGACACAATCTATCTTGTTCATCTTTTTCTCCTCAAAATTCTCTGCCTACTATGGTGAACAAAGACGAGTGTGACCAATGATGGCTGCTCTTTGAAGAATATATTTGATGTCTTCCTTGGACACGTTTATGATTTTGTCATCTATAGCTCGTGCATTGCCATATTTTTCTTTGTAGACACCATACTCATTTCTTTCGTCCCCATAATCAAAATTCTCTGGATAAAACACTTCAGGTTCTGATATGTAACCGGGGAAGTCTTCTGAAAGGTGAGTGTCGATCGACAGCAGCAATATTGCGTCGATCGATGCCTTGTTATTATCTGCAGGGTTGTCATGTTGATGTTGTCTGAAGAGATTTCCTGATCCATTGGCCATTATGAGTATGTCTGCTACATCCTCCTCATATACATTGAGAAGTATTTCATCCAGTGGTCGTGCATATCCTTCTGGATCCTAGATCCCTCATAATTCCAAACTCACCTGTTCTGAGATAACCATAATCTTCACCGTATTATGTCGGCTTAGAGTCGATCAATGGTCTTGAGTTACCTTCGATCAATGTTGCATTCCAGGTTCCATCAGATTCTCTGAAATTTCCAGCCTCCTCTTGTGCAAGAGCACGATACTCGATTGCTTTTTCCTCAAGATAAGAAGTATTGTAATTTGTGTTAGTTGTATTATGCCCAAGGTTAGGGTCATCGATCGATGTTAAAGGGTGGGTTTTGATCGATTGTTGATTAACAACATCGATCGATTGTATGGGTTGGGTGTTGATCGATGCTCCATCATCCAACTCATTCTCTTTCTCGAAATCGCAGATACACGTGGCCAAAAATCTTGGTTCATGAACCAAATCAATGAGAGCAGTCTTGGTTCTAGTTTGAAAAGATTCATAGTAATGATTTTGACAATAAGAGATAGATACAACCTATTTGTCTTCATGTCGCATACTGCTCCTATCGTGGCCATGAAGGCTCTTCCAAGTAGCAGAGATGAATTTTGCTCCACTTGAACATCCAAGACATGAAAGTATTCATGAATTAGGGCATCACCGATTTACACTTGGAGTTCTTTGATTATGCCTCCTGAATTTACCTTAGAGCAATCCACAAAAGTGAATGAATCACTAGAAGGTTCCACCTTTAAGCTGAGCACCTCTGCCATGGTTCTTGGCATAATGCTTACTGAAGAGCCGGTGTCGCAGAATTCATGAGGGTAGTCATGTCCCATGATGTTGCAGGGAACCACAAATTTTCCAGGGTCTCTTCTCTTCTTCAACTTAACCTTCTGCTTGATTTTATCTCTCAGATGATTAAGAATTCTTTCAATGTCTTCATCAGCCTCCTTGGTTTCTCTGAAGAACATCCACAATCTTTGAGTGTAATAAGCTTCCTCGATGGGCTTTCTAAAGGGATTCTAAGGACTCTCTTGGTAAAGCTATCCATTTCTTTCTCATTAGCTTCCCTTCTAAGATGCTTAGGGATCTTCTTCTTTCTTCTAGTATATCCATCCATAGCTTTCTCAATTACTATAAGGGATGAATTATTTGTTTGTCTGGGTTTGAGTAGGGTGGGGGTCGAGTTCCTATGAGTATATAGAAGGCTCAGGTCTACACTTGACAACTGAAATACTTTTGTTTCGATCGGCCGTGGACCGATAGTAGGGTCTAGCTGTCGATCAATGTCCATATCTTCATACTCGGATTCTTCAGATACTGTCGATTGATGGTTAGCTTGAGATGTCGCTCGATGATCGTTTGAATAGGGCAGGGGATTATCACGAATTTCTTCCTCATGATGCCTAATCTCTTCCACAACTTGCCAAAACCATCATCAATGATAGCACTGACATGATGCTTCTGACCAGCCTCAATATTTTCCTTGATCAAAGCTTCTTATCTCCTCACAGACTCACTGATCTAAACCACTTGATTCTCTAGATTCTTCACATGGGTGTTGAGAGCTTCAAATTTTCTGTTGAGATTGGTATAGACAACATTAATCTTTCCATGGAAGTCTATTGTCATCTTCTGTTTTCCTTCCAGAACCTTGTCAATCATGGCTTCAATCTTGTTGTTGTATGGTCTATGTTGTTATGATCCTTGGTTGTAGCCACTCCTCTGACCATTGCCATAGGAGTTTTTGTTGCTTTGGTTCCCATATCTCCAGAATACATTTCCAACAAATTTCACATCATATTCTTCACATTTCTCATTGTCAGATCCTACAGCTTCTACACCTTCTGCGAACCTAACTTACTTCTTTAGAAACCTCTGAACACTATCCAAGTTGGCTTTTACTTCTTCCATCTAATCCTTGGTAAGTGTAGGGGCCGATTTTCTCCTCTCATGATCTTGGTGTTGTTGCTAGCTGCCAAATTCTCTACCAATATGGTAGGTTATGCAGGCCTCTTAGTGCAGAAATTTCCTTCACTGGGTGTGTCTAAATCCATCTGGTATGACAAATCAATACCTCTGAAGAAAGTGTTGAGAAGTTGCACTTCATTGAATCCATGATGTGGACAATGTCTTTGGTAAGATTTGAATCTGATCCAGAAGTTCCTGAAAGACTCTGCAAGCTCCTGTGTGAATGTAGAAATTCTGCTCCTCAAATCCTTAGCTCTGGAATCATCAAAAAAATAACATAGGAAGGCGTTTTTGATGTTTGTCCATGATGTAAGAGATTGGGGATAACTACTTAAGCCAATATGAAGCATCTCTAGCAAGTGAATATTTGAAGAGCTTGCATAGAAGATAATCCTCAGGGGCTTCATTAGCGTTAATGGCAGACACAAGGTCCTCAAATCTCTCCAAATGATCCATAGGGTGCTCTTAGGAATGTCCATGAAATGGTGTTTATGCCACAAGTTTGAAATAGGCTGGCTTCAACTCAAAATCGTTCCTCTGGAAAGACAGAGGACCAATAGCAGATCTGTTGGCGTAGAATTGATCTAGACGATAATAGTCAGCCAAAGTTCTTTGTTGAGCAGCATGGGTTCAGCTACATCAGCTTCTTCTGGTTCAAGGATTATAGTACCATGATAATCAATTCTCTGACCTGTTGCATTACGTAAATGACCTTCAAGGTCATAAGGTCCCCTCTCTCATTCCTAGTCACGATCAGCTGAACAACCATCTCTGCTCGGGAATCATCATCAATCGATGTCTTAGGACTGGTTTCGATCGATGCCAGCAGATGAGGGTTGATCGACAAAGAAGTGTTTGCATAGATAGATTGTTGTCGCTTCTCCTTGCGGATGCTACGTTCGATTGTACTGGGTCTGAGAAAATTAAATCTTTTTCTTTGTTGCTTTTGCAATTGATGGGCATGCACCTGAAAGACAAAAGAAAAAAAATTGTAATAAACTGAAAAGAATACCTAGACAAAACTTGCAAAAAAATCTAATAGCGATTCTTGCTCCCCGAAAACAGTGCCAAATTTGATACGTGCTCAAAATACCCTAGATCTACTGATTACTCTCTCAAAAATAAGAGATTCTGATGTCGTACCTAGAGATCAAATCCAAAGAGAGCGAGGGCACCCAACAAATTTGATAATCAACTTAGTTATGCTAGGAAATTAAATAAACATTAAGAACTATAAATCAGGAATGAATTGGTTGTAAACAATTAAGGAAAATAGCTAGATCTAGGATTTTTAGGTAGTGAATTATAATGGATAGAAGCCATGGGTTTTCAATCATAGAACACGAATTTAATAAGTAAAGATATAATTGATATTTATCTATGGCTAAACTCAGAGCCTACAACTTTCGTCAGCAAATTCAGAATTATCGTCGATCGATGGTATGCAAACTGCGTCGATCGATGCCTTTCTTAGTCAAGCATTAAACGATCAGATTCGATAAGTTCACTTAGAATTACTAGACTAACCTATCGATTACCCCTAGCAACTTAAGCTCAATAGAATTAGTTCAGGTAACAATCCTACTTTGACAGATATTAATTATCTTAATATCAAAGTTCTAGTTAGCTACTCAGGAACACAAGAATATGCACAATACTGATGATAAATATAATAATCACCCTAGCAATTCTATTATTTTGCTAATCCGTCAAAATCATTAATAAACCCTAAATCTAACAAGAGATTTAATCAAACATAGCTAAGCATAACATAATCATAAACATAAAATAATGCATAAGATTAGGGATAGAAAATTGGGGTTCCAATACAAAGCTTGAAAGAAGTCTTGATCTTCTCGTCAAAAACAACTATGTTTGCTATAAAAATCTCTAAACTTGTAAAAGAGCTCCTTTTGCATTACACACAAGCAAATATAATATAAGCTAGGCGGAAAAATGCCTTTTTCATACACGAAAAGTTCATAAAAATTCCAAACATACCTAGATTCTCAAGTTAGTTAACCACATACACGAACTCAAGTTTTCCATTGCGTCATAGCCCAACTTTAAATATCCGATATAAACCAATTTTGACTGACAATCTGTGAGTCAACCGTTAATTTTAACAATTACCAAAAAGGCAGCGTTTTGTATTTTTAAAAATTAAATGAAGATGTCAATACATCATCGTTTTGACTGCATCTGTTAATAGTTTTTGTTTCAAATTTTACAGACAGTATAGAAGTATATAAGAAGTATATTTTAAACTTATCAATGTAGAAAAATAAACAAAAAAAATTCATCAACACCTGATAGTTTTAAAAACCAAAGCATAACACCCAAAAACAACAAACGTCGAACACCTAAAACAGTAATAAAACCAAATCATAGATAATAAAATAGCAAATATCGTAAAAGTAGAATACTCCACAGCAGCACTTCTTAAACTTGTGACATTTGGCTAGGTCCTTCTTCCCTAAGAAAAAGTTGTCTTTTTGGCTTCCTAAAGATTGATGTACCAATATTTTGACATTTAGAAGCATTATGACCTGTTAAGCCACAATGTCCACACTTAATTATCCTGTATTTCCTGCCAATTTTCACCTTTTTCTTAGGAGATTCTTCAACTTTTAACTCTTTTCTTCGGAGAGTCATTTTTCCTTTGATTCTCTTTTGCTTCTTATTGCGTCCTTTAGATTCAGGTCTTGTTGGTGGTTGGATCTTAGATTCATCAGATTTGTTCCCAAAGCGCAAGCCAATAACTAGTGAGATAGAATTACTATATATGTCTCGCCATATGGACGCCAAGTACCAATCTGAAACGTAGTCCTCAGCTTTCCACTTCATTTGCATGACAACACGCAAAGCATGGCGACATGGAATACATGTCGACCAATGTCCATCTCTTCATACTCGGATTCTTCAGGTACCGTCGATTAATGGTTAGCTTGAGATGTCGATCGATGTTCTTTTGAACACGGCATGAGATTATCACAAATTTCTTCCTCTTGATGCCTAATCTCTTCCACAACTTGCCAAAAATCATCATCAATGATAGCACTGACGTGATGCTTTTGTCCAGCCTCAATCTTTTCCTTGATCAAAGCTTCTTGTCTCCTCACAGCCTCACTAATCTAAACCACTTGATTATTTAGCTTCTTCACATGGGTGTTGAGAAGTTCAAATTTTGTGTTGAGATTGGTATAGACAACTTCAATCTTTCCATTGAAGTCTACTATCATCTTTTGTTATCCTTCTAGAACCTTGTCAATCATGGCTTCAGTCTTGTTGTTGTATGGTCTATGCTGCTGTGATCCTTGGTTGTAACCACTCCTCTGACCATTGCCACAAGATTTTCTATTGCTTTGGTTCTCATATCTCTGGAATCCATTTCCAACAAAGTTTACATCCCATTCTTCACCTTTCTCATTGTCAGATCCTATAGCTTCTACATCTTCTGTGAACCTAACTTTCTTCTTTTGAAACTTCTGAACACTATCCAAGTTGGCTTTTACTTCTTCCATTTAATCCTTAGTAAGTGTAGGGACTGATTTTCTCCTCTCATGATCATCGTTTTTGGTGTTGTTGCTAGTTGCCAAATTCTCTATCAATCTGGTAGATTCTGAAGGCCTCCTTGTGCAAAAATCTCCTTCACTCACTGTGTCTAAAGCCATATGGTATGACAAATCAACACCTCTGAAGAGAGTGTTGGGAAGTTGCACTTCATTGAATCCATGTGGTGGATAATGTCTTTTGGTAGGTTTTGAATCTGATCCAGGAGGTCCTGAAAGACTCTACAGGCTCCTGTGTGAATGTAGCAATTCTACTTCTCAAATCCTTAGCTCTGGAAACATCAAAGAAATTACATAGGAATGTGTTTTTGATGTCAGTCCAGGATATAAGAGATCCTGGTGGTAGATACTTAAGCCAATATGAAGCATCTCTAGCAAGCGAATATTTAAAGAGCTTGGATAGAAGTTAGTCCTCAGGGACTTCATTAGCTTTAATGGTAGACACAAGGTCCTTAAATCGCTCCAAATGATCCATAGGATGCTCATGGGAATGTCCATAAAATGGTGTTTGTGCCACAAGTGTGAAATAGGCTGGCTTAAACTCAAAATCGTTCCTCTGGAAAGACGGAGGACCAATAGCAGATCTGTTGGCGTAGAATTGATCTAGACGATTGTAGTTAGCCAACGTTCTTGGTTGAGCAGCCTGGGCTTCAGCTACATCAGCTTCTTCTGGTTCAAGGATTACAGTACCCTGATAATCAATTCTCTGACATGTTGCATTAAGTAGATGACCTTCAAGGTCATAAGGTCCCCCTCTCATTCCTAGTCATGGTCAGCATAGCAACCATCTCTGGTGTCGATCAATGCCGGCAGATGATGGTGGATCGACCAAAAATTGTTGGAGTCGATAGATTGTTGTCGCTTCTTCTTGTGGATGCTACGTTCGGTTGCTACTGGGTCTGAGAAAATTAAGTCTTTTTCTTTCTTGCTTCTGCAACTGTTGGGCATGCACCTGAAATACAAAAGAAAAAAATATTGTAAGTAAACTGAAAAGAAAACCTAGGCAAAACTTGCAAAAAAAATCTAATGGCGATTCTTGCTCCCCGACAACGACGCCGAATTTGATACGTGCTCAAATTACCCTAGAGCTACTGATTACTCTCTCAAATGAGAGGTTCAGCTGTAATACCTAGGGATCAAATCCAAAGAGAACGAGGACACCCAACATATTTGATAATCAACTTAGTTATGCTAGGCAATTAAATAAAATTTAAGAACTAGTAAATCGTGAATGAGTTGGTTGTAAGCAATTAAGGAAAATAGCTATATCTAGGGTTTTCAGGTAATGAATTATAATGGATAGAAGCCAAGGGGTTTTTAATCATAGAACACGAATTTAATAAGTAAAGATATGATTGATATCTATCTGTGGCTAAACTCAGAGTCTACACTTTTGTCTGCAAATTCAGAATGGCCGTCGATCGATGGTATGCAAACGACATCGATGGATGGCTTTCTTAGTCAAGCATTAAACGATCAGATTCGATAATTTCACTTAGAATTACTAGACTAATCTTACGATTATCTCTAGAAACTTAAGCTCAACAAGATTAGTTCAGGTAACGATCCTACTCTCACAGATATCAATTATCCTAATATCAAAGTTCTAGTTAGTTACTCAGGAACACAAGCAATAAGCACAATACTGATGATAGATCTAATAATCACCCTAACAATTCTATTGTTTGTCTAATCCGTCAAAACAATTAATAAACCATAAATCTAACATGAGATGTAATCAGACATAGCTAAGCATAACATAATCATAAACATAAAATAATGTATAAGATTATAATAGAAAATTGGGGTTTCAATACAAAGCTTGAAAGAAGTCTTGATCTTCTCCTCAAAACTACTATGTTTTCTATGAAAATCTCTAAACTTGTAAAAGAGCTCCATTTGCATAAATTACAAGCAAAGATAATATAAACTAGGCGAAAAATAGCTTTTTCATACACGAAAATTTCATGAAAGTTTCAAACATATCTAGACTCTCAAGTTAGTTAACCACATACACGAACTCAAGTTTTCCACTTCGTCAGACCCCAACTATATATATATCTGATATAAACCAAAACCAATTTTGACCGAAACTCTATGAGTCAACCGTTAATTTTAACAATTAACAAAACGGCAGTGTTTTGTATTTTTAAAATTTTTAATGAAGATGTCAATACATCATCATTTTGACTGCATATGTTAATAGTTTCTGTTTCAAATTTGACAGACAGTACATAAGTATATTTTAAACTTTATTAATATAGAAAAAAAACAAAAAAAGTCATCAACACCTGATAGTTTTAAAATCCAAAGCATAACACCAAAAAACAACAAACGTCCAACACCTAAAACAGTAATAAAAACCAAATCACAGAAAAAAATAGCAAATGTCTTAAAAGTAAAATACTCCACAACAGCACTTCTTAAACTTGTTATTCTTGGATAGGTCCTTCCCCTGAGAAGAAATTGTCTTTTTGGCTTCCTAAAGACTGATGCACCAATATTTTGACATTTAGAAACATTATGACATGTTAAGCCACAATGTCCACACCTAATTGTTCTTCCTTTCCTGCCAATTTTCACCTTTTTCTTAGGAGATTCTACAACTTTCAACTTTTTCTTTGGAGACTCATTTTTGCCTTCGATTCTCTTTGGCTTCTTCTTGCGTCCTTTAGATTCAGGTCTTGTTGGTGGTTGGATCTTAATTCATCATATTTGTTCCAAAAGTGCATGCCAGTAACTGGTGAGATAGAACTACTATATATGTCTCGCCATTTGGACGTCAAGTACCAATCTAAAACGTAGTCCTCAGCTTTCCACTTCATTTGCATGACAATATGCAAAGCATGTCGACATAGAATACCTATCGATCAATGTCCATCTCTTCATATTTGGATTCTTCAGGTACTGTCGTTGATGGTTAGCTTGAGATGTCGATCGATGATCGTTTGAACAGGACAATGGATTATCACGAATTTCTGCCTCATGATGCCTAATCTATTCCACAACTTGCCAAAAATCATCATCAATGACATGATTCTTCTATCCAGCCTCAATCTTTTCATTGATCAAAGCTTCTTGTCTCCTCACAGCCTCACTGATCTAAACCAATTGATTATCTAGCTTCTTCACATGGGTGTTGAGAGCTTCAAATTTTGTGTTGAGATTGGTATAGACAACATCAATCTTTCTTGAAGTCTACTCTCATCTTTTGTTGTCCTTCCAGAACCTTGTCAATCATGGCTTCAATCTTGTTGTTGTATGGTCTATGTTGTTATGATCCTTGGTTGTAGCCACTCCTCTGACCATTGCCATAGGAGTTTTTGTTGCTTTGGTTCCCATATCTCCAGAATACATTTCCAACAAATTTCACATCATATTCTTCACATTTCTCATTGTCAGATCCTACAGCTTCTACACCTTCTGCGAACCTAACTTACTTCTTTAGAAACCTCTGAACACTATCCAAGTTGGCTTTTACTTCTTCCATCTAATCCTTGGTAAGTGTAGGGGCTGATTTTCTACTGTCATGATCATCGTTATTGGTGTTGTTGCTAGCTGCCAAATTCTCTATCAATCTGGTAGCTTCTGCAGGCCTCCTAGTGTAGAAATTTCCTTCACTGGGTGTGTCTAAAGCCATCGGGTATGAAAAATCAATACCTTTGAAGAAAGTGTTGAGAAGTTGCACTTCATTGAAGCCATGGTGTGGACAATCTCTTTGGTAGGATTTGAATCTGATCCATGAGTTCTTGAAAGACTCAGTAGACTCATGTGTGAAGGTAGCAATTCTGCTCCTCCAATCCTTAGCTCTGAAATCATCAAAGAAATTACGCAGGAAGGCGTTTTTGATATATGTCCAGGATGTAAGAGATCCTGGTGGTAGCTACTTAAGCTAATATGAAGCATCTCTACCAAACAAATATTTGAAGAGCTTGCATAGAAGATAGTCCTTAGAAACTTCATTAGCTTTAATGGTAGATACAAGGTCCTCAAACCGCTCCAAATGATCCATAGGGTGCTCATGGGAATGTCCATGAAATGGTGTTTGTGCCACAAGTGTGAAATAGGCTGGCTTAAACTCAAAATCGTTCCTCTGGAAAGACGGAGGACCAATAGCAGATCTGTTGGCGTAGAATTGATCTAGACGATTGTAGTTAGCCAACGTTCTTGGTTGAGCAGCCTGGGCTTCAGCTACATCAGCTTCTTCTGGTTCAAGGATTACAGTACCCTGATAATCAATTCTCTGACATGTTGCATTAAGTAGATGACCTTCAAGGTCATAAGGTCCCCCCTCTCATTCCTAGTCATGATCAGCATAGCAACCATTTCTGCTCAGAAATCATCGTCGATGCCGGCAGATGAGTGTCGATCGACAAAAATTGTTGGAGTCAATAGATTGTTGTCGCTTCTTCTTGCGGATGCTACGTTCGGTTTCTACTGGGTCTGCGAAAATTAAGTATTTTTCTTTGTTGCTTCTGTAACTGATGGGCATACACCTGAAAGACAAAAGAAAAAAAGAATTGTAAGTAAAATGAAAAGAAACCTAGAGAAAACATGCAAAACAAATCTAGTGGCGATCCTTGTTCCCCGGCAACTGCGCCAGATTTTATATGTGCTCAATTACCCTAGAGCTATTGATTACTCTCTCAAATAAGAGGTTCAGTTGTAGTACCTAGGATTCAAATCCAAAGAGAGCGAGGGCACCCAATAAATTTGATAATCAACTTAGTTATGCTAGGCAATTAAATAAACTTTTAGAACTAATAAATCAAGAATAATTTTGTTTGTAAGAAATTAAGGAAAATAGATAGATCTCGGGTTTTCAGGTAGTGGATTATAATGGATAGAAACCAAGGGGTTTTCAATCATTGAACACGAATTTAATAAGTAAAGATATAACTGATATCTATATATGGCTAAACTCAGAGTATACAACTTACGTCTGCAAATTCGGAATGACCGTCGATCGATAGTATGCAAACAACATCGATCGATGGCTTTCTTAGTCAAGCATTAAACAATTAGGATTGATAAGTTCAGTTAGAATTACTAGACCAATCTCTCGATTATCCCTAGAAACTTAAGCTCAACAGGATTAGTTCAGGTAATGATCCTACTCTCGAAGATATGAATTATCCTAATATCAAGGTTCTAGTTAGCTACTCAGAAACACAAGGAATAAGCACAATACTGATGATAGATATAATAATCATCCTAGCAATTTTATTGTTTGGTAATCCGTCAAAACCATTAATAAACCCTAAATCTAACAAGAGGATCTATTCAGACATAGCTAAGCATAACATAATCATAAACATAATATAATGCATAAGATTAGGGATAGAAAATTGGGGTTCCAATACAAAGCTTGAAAGAAGTCTTGATCTTTTTCCCAAAAACTATTATGTTTGCTATGAAAATCTCTAAACTTGTAAAAGAGCTCCCTTTGCATAAAACACAAGCAAAGATAATATAAACTAGAAAAAACTCGTCCGTGGGCAATCTTGTAATTTCTATGACTTGGGCTTCAAGTTGGGTATTCAGTGAATTGGGCTTCCGCGTGTTGACAGTCAGTCGACGGCAAGGATGTGTCGTCGATCGACTCGTACATTGCTGATTTTGACCAGCTATGGGGTTCCTCTCTCTTTGAGCTCCATATAACCCCATAATCTCTATAATGCTCCAAAATTCACTTGGACCTAAAAAGACTCTAAACACACATTCTAGACACACATAACATACTCCAAATATAGCGTATAACATGGTCTAAAAGTGATAAATATGAGAACCTATCACCAGTCCTTATTGTCAATCTTGAGGGGGAGTGTTGAGATGTAAGCAAGGAAATTTTTGGTTCAAGGTTAATTGCAAGAATAAGCAAGAGGTATTCTGGTTCAAGTTAACTTGAGGGACAAGGTTGTTCGTACAACCTAGGGCACAAGTGTGCCTTGCTTGACAAGAGAAGAGGGAAGCTATCAGGAACCATTATGGAAGTCTCCACTCATTTGTCTAAGGCAGTTTGAATGTATAAAGGGAAGAGATCACATGTAGAGATAAGGAGACAGCCTCTGGGGAATGTTAGGACATGTCCCTTTCTCTCTAGTCCCAGACAGTTGGGACCATTTGGACTAGCCTGCCTTATTTTTATTCATATTCTTGGAGCTCCTTTGTTTATTAGTTTACTAGGTTACATGTTTCTCTATTTAAAGACCTATTGTAGCGACCAAAAGAATTAAGTTGAATAACATTTTCACTTCTCTACTCTCTCTCTTACTTTTACGGATCTCTCTCTTCTCTCTCTTATTGTTCTTTGTGTTCTTGATCAAGTTTATCATGTTCTTAGTCTAAACTCTTCTTTATTTTCTAAAAATCACACTTACACCCCTCATGTCGGCCAGCAACTAAGGTTTACATGAGAGATCAAGTTGAGGACATGATAGCTGACATCAATACAGCTCAGGAGAGGATGTTTGATGAATTCTACAGAAAGATTGATGCGGTCTACTACCCTCTCAACAACAGCATTGGATGGTTAAGCAAATGTATGCAAGAGCTCCAACTGAAAGTTGATTACACACATAAGATCATTCAGATGAAGCAAGAGCACATGACTAAAGGAGAAGAAGCCATCAAAAGCTTTGTAGGCACCTGTTCGAAATGAGCAGAGAAGATGTTGATACTTGTTTCCCAACAAGCATTCCATTACCTCCATACTAGCCAAAAACCTCCAAAACATTAAGATTTTAAATTATTTTTAATTTTTGTTCTTATTGATTTTCGTATTTATTTTATTTTAGGTTAAAAAACGGGGAAAACAAGTCTTCGCCGAGCATGGACTGACACGTAATCAAATTCGATCGACAAAGCATCACGATCATCGACCGCCATTTCATTGTGTCGATCGACAATCACCATCAGCGAGCAGGTATACCAATTTTCCTTGATAAATTTGTCATTATGATTTATTATCCTACCGATCTTGGACTATGTAACAATGAAGACAGGGTTATTTAAGTACGTGAGAGGTATTACTTACTAATATTGTGTTTCATTTTGAGCTTTAGTTTTATGTGTGTTTTATTGAGTTTTATAGAGTCAAGAAGAGGATGATAAAATTTTCAACTTTACTTATTATCTAACCACTCTCCAGCACCATGTTTAGATTTACTGATTGCATGGTGTAGTGAATGGAAATACCAAAGTGGATCACATGTCAGTAACATCCACACTTGCTGAGAATGTTTGAAGAAACCGAAGCTGACCTCCAACCTAATCTACTTAATTTGCTTGTCTTTGGGTTTGGTATACATTTAATTGGATTCCTCCTGCAAGTCTGGAAGGTAAAAGTCAATGTGTTTCTGATTCATTTGTCTCTCTCTTTGGCATCTAGAAAAGAGAAGATTGAGATGATTTCCTGAGATACAAGGGGGTAGGAAAATTTTCTATGATCCCACCATTATAATTGAAATGAATGATCACACAAAGCTGGAAGCGAGGAATAGGAAAATTTCCTACGACCCCATTATTCGCCTACACTTTTCAGAGAAAAGAAAAAAATCAAAAAAGAAAGAAAAAGAAGAGAAAAAGATTCAGAGAAGAGAGAAAAGGGGAAGAAAGGGATCAGAGAAGACTACCTATGTGTTCTGATACTTTCTTGAGTAAGAGTCCATATGTCATTTGATCGATACTCCCAAGATAAAGCATGCACCTTTTTATTGTAAGAAATTAGGTTAGTAGAGGGGTATGTCAGACAATATTAGCTAAGTTGTTGGCTAGATGGTTTGGTTGCTAAGCTAGTGTAAAATACATAGATACCTCTAAAGTTGGCATTGATTCGATGTGGCTTGCAACATTGCAAAGGTGATAATAGTAAGTTTCAAATTGTGTGAATCCCAGTGATTTCAAATCTCTTTCACAAGATTATTGTATGTTTTGCTTGAGGACAACCAAAAGGATAAGTCTGGGAGAGTTGATATACTATGGATTTTACCAGTTCTCACACATAATATATGTGTTCTTTAGAGTCTATTATATGTGTTTGGAGTCTATTTTAGAGCATTTCCAGGTCTCGATATGTTTTGGAGTAATGTGAAGATTATGGAGCACTCTGGAGATTATTGATGAGGAAACTCGTAGTTGTTGGAGAAATCAGAAGTCGGAGCCGAGGAAGAGTGTCGATCGACACTGCCTCCTTAGTGTCGCTCGACACCCGCGCAAATAGATGGGCCGACTTTAGTCAAGACCGACTCAAGCCCAGAAGATCCACATAAATTACAAGACTACCCATGGCCGACTTATACCTAGAATTTAGGTCTTTTTGCCATTGTTTGGGAAATAGACCGCCCACAACTACTTACCATTGTTAGAAGTTTTTAGTTATTGTTTGGAGAGAAGATCAAGAACTCCTTCAAATATTTTGTATTGGAACTCTAGTTTTTCTACATTTGCATTCTATTCAGATTATTGTTATGATATGCTTAATCATGTCTGGGTAGTTTTTTTTGTTAGATTTAGGGTTTATATGAACTACTGAAACATAGAATTGCTAGGGTGAATCTTTAGGATTCTTCATCAGAACTGGACTTCCTGCTTGTGTTCCAAAGTAGCTAACTAGAACCATGAACTTAGGATATAGATAACTACGACAGTAGGTTCATTACCTGACATTAATAATGTTGAGCTAGGTTGTTATATACATACGAAATCTTGTCGAAATTAACTTACTAAACATATCGATTTAGGACGCTAATGCTTGCCTAAGGTAGCATCAATCGACACTCACTCAATAGTATCGATCGACACTCACTCCTTGCTTCCTTGCAAAGGTTGGAACAAAGATTTAGTCATCTGATTAGACTCGCAACGAGAGTTGGATATCTTATTATTGCATTCGAGTTCTAGGATGGTTTATCACACACCCTTAGCATTTATACATCATACTTTTTTTGCATGAAACTCTAAGTCTAGATACTTTATCATATCGTTTACAAACCAACTGATCTACTTGTTCTTTAATATTTATTGTTTTATTAATATATGTCTAACTTAATCTGGATTTTTTATAGTCTATTGTGTGTACACGCTCTCTTTGGATTTGATCTCTATGTACTACAACTAAACCTCTCATTTGAGAGAGAATGTTGCTCAATGGTAATTTGAGCGATATCAACAACGTAGATTTAGATATCAAAATCACTTGTATTCACATTTTCAATAACAATGTATATAACCTAAGCTATCCTTCTTTCACAAGGAATATGTGAATATCCTAACATTTAGGAGGGTTATTGGGAGATGAATTGAATTTTAGGAGTTGATAGATTTTAAAAGTTATGTAGATTGTGAATATAATATACATTGACTTATAAAATTTGATCATAACTTTTTTGATTGGTATAGATTTTATGAATTTGTATTGCCTCTTTTCTATCATTATTTTTGTAAAGTAAATATATAATCTTGTTAATCTACATATAGCATTATTGTTTGTTTTGTTTTCAAAACATGTTTTTGTTAAAAAGAAAATAATAGTGATACATACAAAATAATTTTAATATGATAAGATGAATATTATATTTTTTTAGTAATTCATATGTTATTTTAGTTTTTATCAATTAATGAAAAACAATATAAATATAGTTATGTATTTAAAAATGTAAGAAGTATATAAAATGTAGTGAACATCTAATTTGGATTGAAGGTGCAATAGATATTTGGTACGAAAAATTATTTTGATTTCTAGTTTTTAATCACATGGATTAAGAAATCTCATGGATACATATGATATTTTGAAAGTTGAGTCTTATTAGTAAGAATAAATAGAGAATATTTTGAAAGTTGAGTCTTATTAGTAAGTTGATATTTTGAACACTAGATTTAGTTAGAATTAGAGAATCAGTAATAACTAAACTTTTTGAATAACAAAGAATTTGAATGGATTTTGAAAATTTTTAAACCAATAATAATGGATTTTATTAAGATTTTTGAAATCCATGAATCAATAACAATGAAATCTCAAAAATATTGAAGTTTATGAAAATTCAGTTACCAATAATCCTCTCTTACTCTATATATATATCCTTATACACTAGGAAATATATCATTACAAGAATATATGGCTAACATTGGAGCTTTGGAAAAGACAAAGTAGATTCTTTTAGTCAGCCAAAATATTAGACAATTTGATTTAACGACCATTCATTATAATTGTTTTCGTTCAACTAAACAAAGGTAATGACGACTCCAGGATTGTTGAAGCACACAACGAATACGGCATGAATGACAATTTTCATCGATTTTTCACCAGTTTCAACCTTCAAAGCTTCTGTCATCGCAAATGTAACAAGATTTCCCAAGAACTTCTTAAGAAAACAATAAACTTTGCGTTTATAACTCTGGCACCATGTAGATTTAGATATCGAAATCACTTGTTTATTCACATTCGCAATAGCAATAGCAATAGCAATAGCAAAAGCAATAGCAATGTATATATATACAAGATCTTTAGGTTGGCTAAACCTACGCTATTCTTCTTTCACATGGAATATGTGAATATCCTAACATTAAATATATGTATATATCCTTTATACATTAGGAAATATATCACTACAAGCATATATGGCCAATATTGAAGCTTTGGAAGACAAAGCAGATTCTTTTAGATAAGAACAGCCAAAAGATTAAACAGTTAGATTCCGACATGTGAGTGGGAATCTACATCATTGATCTTTTTGTGGGGCTGATATTTATGTGGAGATGAAATATATGAGGAGGAGGTTGTGGTAGAAATCTACGTCATTGATGTTTCTATGGAATCTATAATAATAAACCCCAATATGTCCACGTTCAAGGTTGCGTAGTAAATTATTCCCTCGTGCATACAAACAAAGAGGTTTTCTCTGTTGCTTAGTGACAATAAATTTTTGGGCAAAAGTCTCAAATAGACATTTTTGAAGTTTTTGTCATAAAAATAGAATTCAAAGAAGAAAAAAATAGTTTTTTTTATTTTTAAGAAAATTAATATTTTTTTTAATTCTAAGCATCATCTCCAAAACTCACCCCATAACTCTAAACCCTAAGTCTAGATTAGTTAATCTAAGGGTATAAATGCATATTTACACCATTTAATAAAGATTATTTTAGTCATTTTTTTTTAAAGATTATTTTGATGACAAAAAAAAATTTAGACCTATCTTAGGGCATTCTTTTAAAAATATATTATTTTCAAGAGGAATTTGCTAAATATGACTCAAAACTTGATTTTAAATGTAAAAGTGTACCCAAACATCAATCAAATGCAAACTAACCCAATAGCCTTGCGGAATTATAACCAGTCCCTTATGACCAAACAAAAAGCTAGAAATTATTTTTACGAATATAACCCTCGGAAGTCTTCTGGGTTTGTGGAAGTCGTCTAAACGACTTCCACAATGTCTTCTGGACTTCATTCCGTCTGGAAGACTTCCACAAGAAGTTATCTGGAAGACTTCCACAATGTGTCGTCTGGTATAGTTTATCTTAAAAATAATTTATAAATTTTATAAAAACAATCCAGGGGAAAAAATTGAAATCATGTAATTATAAACAGTTTTAGATGATATAAATTATTATTTAGTAAAATTTAATTATTTTCAACATAGATAAATGAATGTAGTGAGTCATGGTATTCTTTAATTTAGTTTGGTAACATATGTTGTAATATTGTTTGTATTCTTAGAGTTTAGTTTTCTGAAAGCTCAAATTTTTGTTTGAAAAATTAATTTTTTACCTATTTGTGTTTATTTCTTAAACATTTTTAAGTTAAAGTTGATTTTAAAGAAGTGTTCAATTAGTTAATTAATTTTAAGATTTATTTAGGGTCTTGACGACTTACCTGTAAGTCATCTAATGAATAGTATTTACGGGGGTGGAAGACTTCCAAGAAGTCTTCTCGTGGTTTTTACCTCAAACGACTTCGAGGAAGTCTTCTGGGCAAATAGTAAATTTAGGGTTGAGAAGACTTACTTGAAAGTCTTCTAGAATACTTACTTGAAACTCTTTTAGAATACTTACTTGAAAGTCTTCTAGAAGATTTACTTGAAAGTCTTCTAGAAGATTTACTTGAAAGTCTTCTGAATCAAAAATATTTAACTTTATTGGAATTTGTGTCTCCTTATATAAAGAAAATTTACATACTTTTTCTTCCTCTCAAATGGCTACAAAAAAATGTAATGTTTCTCATTCTAAAACTCTCCAACCTCTCTCTTGTCTTTTTAAACTTAAAAACACCAAACTTTATATCAATTATCTCATTTTTATCTCATGTCTTTCTCACTGAATTATTTTGTTTTTGCAGGTTTTTCAATACATGAGGCTCATCTTCCACTCATTTAAAGATAAATTTATAAATCATATTTTTCATTTGGTAACCCATTGTTACTTAAAGATCTTATTTTTAAAAACCGTTTTTGTTGTTTTAAGTTATTACATTATTTTTGAAGTCTTTCCCACTAATTTATCTTATTTTGCAGGTTTTTTATTACATGATTCTTATCTTATACTACTTTAAAGGTAAACCTATTTTTTGAATATGTATTGTTGAGTATTCTTTAAATATAAACATCTCATCTACCATTCATTTTCTCTGTTTTGATGTCATTTTAACGTTTTTGGATTTCCAGTTTTTTCATATCTGTATCAGACTTTGGAAGACTCCTCGGAAGTCTTTTGGACGACTTCCTGGAAATTTTCCGGACGACTTCCTGGAAGGCTTCTAGACGACTTCCAAGAAGACTTTCGAAAAAACTTCTTAGAAGTCGTCTAGAAGACTTCTTGGAAGTCGTCTAGAAGACTTCCTGGAAGTCTTCTAGACAACTTCCTGGAAGTTTTCTGGATGACTTCCTAGAAGACTTCTGAGAAGACTTCCTAGAAGTTGTCTAGAAGATTTCTCGGAAGACTTCTAACATATAATTTTCTAGAAGACTTCTAGGAAGTCTTCTGAGAGAGTCTTCTTTCAAGTGAAGTGGAGTCCAAGCTTGCTTTTGTGGAAGAATGATCTATCATAATTTTTTTATCGTCATTTTGTGATTTGTAGGTGTACACTTTTAATTGTGATTTTTTTTGTAACTTTAAAGAGATATAAATGAAAATTTTTTGGTAAATATATTCATGTCTATAATGTTATCTTGCCAAAAATACATGACATTATTGAAGTTATTGATACAACTTTAATAGTAAAACACAATAATACAAAAAATAGTCAAATCAACTAAGGGTGAAAAATTTCCAAAAACACTTAGCCAAATTCACAACATATCAAATATTATATAAGTTCAAACATATAACACTTTCACTAGAAGACTTCCATGAAATCTTCTGGAAGACTTAAATTTAATGCGGAAAATTGAAATATAAGCAGAAAATTTAAGCG
This sequence comes from Moricandia arvensis, assembly GCA_905132765.1. Taxonomy (NCBI): domain Eukaryota; kingdom Viridiplantae; phylum Streptophyta; class Magnoliopsida; order Brassicales; family Brassicaceae; genus Moricandia; species Moricandia arvensis. The sequence continues at coordinate 462,475 of CAJHQP010000017.1, read as the reverse complement.
GGATATTAAAATTTAGGCGGGAAACTCAAATTTTTAAGTGAAAATTGAAATTTTAAATTTCATGAAAGTTAAAAAAAGTATATCTTATGATTTAAAAATATACATTAAACCTTATTACTTGATATTTTTGAAGTTACTTAGCACTTTTGAAAGTTTAAAAATATATCTTTAAGTTACTTAACAAGTTTACAAAAAGTAACGTAGAAGTCTTCTAGCACACTTACACGGAAGTCTTCTCAGATTAGCTAGAAACATTATTAAACATTAATATTGGTAAACTCATAATTAAAATCAATTAAGTTATGAATTTAATTCAGGAATCCAAATATCGATTAATATACATGAATTAGCAAGAAAATGTTAAAAAGTCTTTATAGCTTTATAGAAAATGAAACCTTATTAAACATTGACGTAGACGACTTCCACGGCAGTCGTCCAGAAGACTTACACGGCAGTCGTCGAGAATGTCATTTTTGCAATTGAAAATTTACAAAGAAAAACTTCCAGAGAGGTCTACTCTACAGCAGACTTCTTTGGAAGTCTTCCTTTGTAAATATTGTCTTACTTTTATTTTCAAAAAAATCTCGAAAATACTAGAGAATACCTCCCAGTAAATCGTCTAGGATAAGCATGTTAGTTTTGCAATTGACCAAATTGTGTCAGAAATTTGACTTTTTTGAGACGACTTACAAGTAAGTTGTTTGGATGAAAAAAAACTTAAATATTAACTAGATGACTTATATGTAGGTCGTCTCAAGTTACTTTTGCAATTAGAAAATAAAACTTAAATATTTAATTTTAGCTAGATGACTTACATGGAAGTCGTCTGTGATATCCAAAGTTTGACCAGAATATCGGAACCAATTTATGGAAAACTTCTGCATAGGCCGTCTGACGGACGACTTACATGTAGGTCGTCTAGTTAAAATTAAATATTTAAGTTTATTTTCTAATTGCAAAAGTAACCTCAGACGACTTACATATAAGCCGTCTAATTAATATTAAATATTAAAGTTATGTTTTCAGCCAGACGACTTACAAATAAGTCTTCTAAAAAAGTCAAATTTCTGACACAATTTGATCAATTGCAAAACTAACATGTTTGTCCTAGACGAGTTACCGGGATGTTTTCTATGGTGTTTTTGAAATTTTTTGTTAACAAAGAAAATTGAAAAACCTCCAGATAAGTCGTCTCTAAAAATACATAAAAAAGTTAATTGCAAAACTAATATCTGCATTGACCAGATAACTTCCGTGTAAGTCTTCTACGTTCAGACGACTTACACGGAAGTCGTCTAGGCGAACACATCTGGAAAAAAATAATTTCATACCTTAAATTAGTGAGATAACTTCCTTAGCACACAAAAGTTTTCTCCAACTGCATATAAGCTCAAAAGAAAGCGACCCACCAAGAATCGTAAGCTTGAATCAAAATCTTGAATTTTTAAGATGAATATAGAGAGAAACTGAAAAAGATTTAGGTTTTGAGCATAAAAACTGAGATGAGAGGATTGAAAACCAATTTTTAGGTGCACTAAGAGCTTCAAATTGGTCGTTCATGATGGTTAGTGTATTGATGGCAATGGCATTATTGTAAATACTAGGTTAAGATGAGGATGATAGAGTAAAATATTTATTTTCAAAAAAAAAGTAATGGCATTTTTCGTGAATAATCAGGAATTTTGGGTGAATAGGGCAAATAAAAATTTCAAAAAAAATTCATGGATTAGTTTTGTGTTTGACTTTAAGTTTTAGGTCATTTTTGCAAAAAGCCCCAAAACTTTAGTCAAATTTACTAAAACTAAGAGAGGATACTAATCAAGAAAACTTAATCAAATTCACAAAATTTAAATTTTAAGTAAAATTTGAAATTTTAATTCTCATAAAATTTAAAAATTATATCTTATGATCTAAAAAACACATTAAACCACATGACTTTGATATTCTTGAAGTTAATTAAAAGTTAAAAATATATATATATATATATATATATATATATACCTCGAAGTTACTTAACACTCTTGAAAATCTAACATAGAAGTCTTCTCGGATTAGATAGAATCATTAGTAAACATGAATATTTTTAACCTCATAACTATCACTAATTAAGTTATGAATTTCACTCAGGAGCCCCAATATTGACTAATACACATGAATTAACAACAAAATATAAAATTCATTTTAACTACAGAAAAAAAAGTTTATTAAACATTGACATAGAAGACTTCTTAAGAAGACTTCTTAGGAAATCTTCTCTGAGAAGAATTACAAAGAATTCTTCCGTTTAGGTAATTTTTGCAATTGCAAATTTTATGAAGGAAGACTTCTTAAGAAGTTTACTCTACGGTAGACATTTTGAAACGTCTTCCTTTGTAAATAATGACTTAATTTTGAATTTGAAAAAGTCTTGAAATTCCTAAAAAAGTCTTCTATAAATAGGTTAGTTTTGCAATTAACCAAAGTAATGCATATATTCGACTTTTATTTTAAAAGACTTTTCTCGGATAAAACTTCTATAAAAGTATTCTTACATTCACATGAAATCTTCTCACTGTTGCAAATAGTATGTATAGGTTACTTTTGCAATTAACTATATTTGAATTTTTCGAGAAAAATTTCTCTAGAGTTCTAAAGAAGTCTTCTCTTGTGACCAAAAGTTTATAAGCCAGAATAAAAATTGAGAAGACATGTTGAGATGTCTTCTCATTAATATTATTTTTTACTATAAATTGCCAATTGCAAAACTAACATACGCATACTTTTTGCGACAGTGAGAAGACTTCATCTAACTGTAAAGAAGATTTTCAGAGAAGTCTTCTATAAAAATCATTTTTTGATAATTTTTGGTCAATCGCAAAACTAACATTTTTATCTGACAGAGAAGATTTTTCTAGAAGTCTTCTTGATTTTTTGTGAAAAAGAAAATTTAAAATACTTCTAGAAAAATCTTCTATTAAAACACACACAAAAAGTCAGTTTCAAAAATAACATATCCTTGAACATAAGACTTCGCGAACAACTCTAAAAAATTGATTTCATACATTGAACTTGTGAGATAACTTTTTTACATTCCTTAAACACACATAAATGTACCACGAAAGTGACAAACTCGTTAATAACTGAGAATCATGAGCTTTAATGTCTCTATGAATCTTATATGGTTGGGAATCAAAATCTTGGATTTTTGGATGAATTTGGAGAGAAAGAGAAAGAGAGTGTTCATAAGAAATGAGATAGGAAAAGTAAAAATCAAATTTTTGGTGCATTAAGAGATTCAAATTGGTTGTACATGGTGGTTACTATAATGATAACAATTACATTATTGTAAATACTTGATGAAAATGAAGATGATAAAGTAAAACACTCATTTAAAAAAATAGCATTTTTGTGAATAACTCAAACTTTTAGAGTGATTCGGGCAAATGACAATTTAAAAAAAAAACATGGGTTACTTTTGGGGTTGTCTCCAAATTTTTGAGTCATATTTAAAATACATCCAATATATAAATAAACTGGAAATGCTCTAATAATTGTTTTATTATCAGTTAATGTAAGCATTATATTATTTACTGGAGTATTTTCCAATCAAGAAATTTAGGAAAGTATTTAAAATATCATTTATAAGATGCAAATACTCTCCAAATGCTCTTTGTCTTATGTTTTCATATAAGTTTTTGATAAAACATTTGCATTTAGAATACTTAAATTTTTTAAAATAATTTAATATAATTTATTTATTTTATTAATAATATCAAAGAAATATATTTCTATTGAAAGTTAAACCTCTATTTTAAAAAAATTGAAAACCAATTAAGATTATAATATTTTAAAAATAATAATATTTTACATTTAAAATATATTAAATATTACTCTCTCTGTTTCAATTTACTTGTCGTTCTGGGTTTATACACGTTAACTAAGAAAATATTTAATTTTATATATTTTCTAGATAAAAACACTATTATCTATATACCTAACCACATTTCAACCAATGAAAAAATAGAATAACAGATAAAATTGATAAATTTTGCATTGAAATTATAAAACGACACTTAATTTCAAACAAAAAAATTTATCTACAACGACAAATAAATCGAAACGGAGGTAGTATTTATTATTTTCCATAAAATAAAAATTAATATACTTGTTATATATATATATACATATATATATATTATTTAAACTAAATAAATTACATATTATATATTAAAATTTTATGTTGATTTTATATATTAATCATTTAATGTTTTAACAATTACTTTATTAAATATATTTACAAGAATATACGTGTCTGTAGCATACTACTTTTATAATATATTAATACTATTTTATGATTAGCTTTAGAGACCAACCAAAACCAAAGAAGCAGTCATTCTTTACTGGAGACATATGGCATTTATTATTTAACAATTGTTTTGGATTCTTGGTACTGTATTTATACCTATCAGTAATCTGGAATCTCTAGTCGTTTTTTTCAAGTTTAAGTTTATGGAGAGAAAGCTGCTTCTTACAGTATCGATCATCTTGAATCTTGTATTCACCATTCATATCATTTATAAGAATTCATCCACATGGTATCCGACTTGGACCAGTAGAGCTGCTATTGAAGCAGAGGATGCAGCCTCTGTGTCATGCTCAGGCCATGGCAGAGCTTACGTGGACGGTGTTGGAGTCCTTGGCGGCAAGCAACCTCCTTGTGAATGCAACAATTGCTATACAGGCAAAGATTGCTCTGTATTTCTCTCAGATTGTCCTGTCAACGCTAACTCGTATGCAAAATAACGTTTGATTTGATCATTTCTTTCAATCATTATGACCAAACCAATCTTCTTCGTTTTTTTTTTCTTTTTTGCATTAAGTTTGTGTATTTTTGTTTTGTTTTATGCATTTTGAAGAGGGGACCCTTTGTTCTTAGAGCCTTTCTGGATGCAACAAGCAGAGAGTAGCGCGGCTCTGGTCTCAGGATGGCACAGGATGAGTTATATCTATCAAGATGGGACATATGTGTCGGAAGAGCTTGAGATGGTCATCAGGAAACTGCATAGTGTGGTGGGAAACGCTGTTACAGATAACAGGTTTGTAATATTTGGAAGTGGAAGCACACAATTGCTTGCAGCAGCTGTTCATGCCGTGTCTTTGACAAACTCATCATCATCACCACCTGCAAGGCTTTTGGCTTCTGTTCCATATTACACTGTAAGCAAGCTCTCTTATGGCTTTATGTGAACAGACCTATTGGTTGTTTTGATCAGTCTTTGTGTGTGTAGATGTACAGGGAGCAAGCAGAGTTCTTTGATTCAGTACATCTCAAGTTTGAAGGAGATGCGTTGGCGTGGAAGAATAGCGAGCGCAATGATAATACCACACAAGTTATAGAGGTAGTGACATCTCCAAATAATCCAGATGGGAAGCTGAAAAGAGCGGTTCTTGATGGTCCTAATGTAAAAACAATTCATGATTACGCCTATTACTGGCCTTATTTCTCCCCTATAACTGTTCAATCTGATGAAGATCTGAGCTTGTTTAGTCTCTCCAAGACTACAGGTCATGCTGGCTCTAGATTCGGGTAAACAAAAGAATAAAAAAAAATGTATCTAAAGATTTGGATTGGTCCCAACAACTCAAATGTGTTTTTGTGTGTTTGCAGATGGGGATTGGTAAAAGACAAAGCTGTTTATGAAAAAATGAAAAGATATATAACTTTAAGTAGTTTGGGAGTTTCTAGGACAACACAGCTTCATGCTCTTCAACTGCTCAACGTAGTAGTTAGGGATGGAGGCTATAATATATTCCATTTTGGTCATGAAACTTTGAAGAAAAGATGGGAGACGTTGAACAAGGTCTTCTCCATCTCTACACGTTTCTCGCTCCAGAAAATCAAACCTGAGTACTGCAACTATTTCAAAAAAGTCAGACACTTTACTCCTTGTAAGTTTTTCTTCTTCTTATGCAAGAAAACTGAGAGTCTTTCTCAATAGAAAAACAAAACCTGAGATTGTTCTGTTTTAAATTTAACTGTTTGATTTTCATTTGAAAGCTTATGCATGGGTGAAGTGTGAAAGACCAGAAGACACGAACTGCTATGAGATATTCAGAGCGGCCAAGATAACAGGACGCGATGGCAAACTGTTTGGAACAGAGGAAAGTTTTGTTAGACTGAGTCTAATCAGATCACAAGATGACTTTGATCATCTTATTGATATGTTGAAGAAGTTAGTCTTCCAAGAAGGTGTAGAAGCTCATTCTATCTGAAAACTTGATGTCCACAAATGTCTTCATTTCAATATTATGTAGTAACGTATTTGTTTCACTATAATTAAGCCTACAATGCCCGTTGTATATGAAAGCCGTTGTATGAAAGCTTTGCAAATATTGTGAAAATTAGTCCCACGATAACTTATACGGGTGAAGTGATGTGTTTCTCTGTAAAATATCCGACTCTCTACTAACAGAACTCGTATTAGAGCCCAAAAGAATATTGTTGTACTCTAATCTCCTCTTTACAATCTATTAAAAGCCCAACCCTCTTGAACTTACCAGTCTGTTGGAGAGGAGTTACAACACCTTCAACAAGGCCCATCCAATAACAGAGATACGGCCCGTTGCTGCTGTTGGGCCAATCGGAGTCGGACCGATAGAGCAGGCCGTTAGTACCCAGAGCGATCGGATGGCCCGGAAAATGCCACGTGTTCCGTTCATCGGACTGTTGACCCCGAGTGCTCTTCGAAGGCCCAAAGGAGCCCATTGAGACCCAATTCTTAAGCTCGAGCTCTAGGGAAAACAAGAGGAGGGCATGCTAGCATGAGGGTGATCGCTCTATGAAAGGGCCAAAGAAGAGGAAAGAAAGAGAGGCCAACCGATTGACGGCAAGAACTAGGGTTTTTGAATAGCATATTTGCTCTTACTATCTTGATTCTCTTTCTTTCCCTTAAGAATCTTTCTTGTATTTCGACTTTGATTGAATAAAACGTCTTCGTGACTACCCACAAAATCTCTCATTATTAGTCAAACCGCGTGAACCAAGCTCGGAATCAACAATTGGCACCCACCGTGGAGTCCACAAAGCAACGTTCCCCAATCAGACATGCCTCCTAACGACCCCTCCGCTGACGGCGCGCCTGGACCAAACACCGCTACACCAGTGGACGGTGACGTGATGCAACGTATCATAAAGCACCTCGCACAACAGGAAGAAACCAACAGAGTTACCAGCGAGCGTCTAGCCGCACTCGCCGCCGCTTTCACCACGTTCGACGGGGGCGCGGGTGAAGTAGAAACGGCACGACGAAGAATTTTCGTCGCAATGAATCAAACACCAGCTGGAAGGTCAACATACCGACGATGCCAACCGCCACACCAACCCAGCGAATGAAGGAGCCGATCCTCCACCGACCAGTAAATCACCGAGCTGCAACTCTCGCTGCAGGACGCACACTCCAAGATACACCACGTGGCTACCTCTGCTCCGGAAATCGAGGGAGTCTTCGCCGCCACCCTTCAAAAACCTTTCACCAAAAAATCACGAACATCAAGGTCCAGCCGACCGATAAGCTCCGCATCCCTACTTACTCGGGCGACAAGGATCCGACAGACCACATAACAGCGTTTAACATATCGATGGCAAGAACACAATTCTCCAAATAGGAGAGGGACGCGTGTCTCTGCCAGCTCTTCGTTGAGAGTTTGTCCAGCCCGGCACTCACCTGGTTTTATCGACTGGCCAAAGACTCGATCGACAACTTCAATGATCTCTCAGATCAGTTCCTGAAACACTACATCATGTTCACCCGTCAAGGTGCCTCTTCAGCAGATATATGGAAAATTTCCCAACCGGCGAACGAGAGCCTTCAAGACTTCATGGAACGATTCAAGCAAGTGGTTTCTAAAGTTCAAGTCCCATATCACACCGCGATCGAAGCCTTACGTAACGCCCTATGGATACATTCCAAGTCTCGTGAAGACCTCTACTCTAACCCCACTACGTCACTGCAAGACGCCCTGCACCGCTCCAAGAACTTCATCCTGATGGAAGAAGATAAACATGCGTTCGTCAAAAGGCAGCTCGAGCTAAAGCAAGCAGCCCTGAAAGCATCTGAAGCACATTATGAGCCCAGGCAGCACGCTCCGTACGGCCGAGCAGACAAGAAGAAGGGTCTGGTCAACGCGATCCCTGAAGACGAACAGCCAGATCATGTGATGGCTGTCTGAGGCCCAGGCTGGAACAAATGGACACTGGATACCGAAGGGAAGGGACATGTCACCCATCCCACACCCTTGAACAGCGTGTACGACGCGAATAAGTGGTGCGATTACCACAAAGCCAAAGGGCACGATACCAAGGAATGCAGGCAACTCCAAGAGGCCCTCCTTGCCGCGTTTGTGAACCAGAGCGTAAATCCCAAACCTCCACGACAACGGCCGACCAAAAATAACAAGAGTTGGAGCAAGATCATAGACAAGGAAAAGAAAGGACATGGCGATCAGACTGGCGACTCCCCATCTAAAGGTGAAGTCGCTCTGTCTCCCCAGGGCGATGACTCCGCTTCTGACGAAGAGAAGCCTAAGTCCCGCCGTAAAATCTTTGCGATCATAGCAACCCGCCATTCCTCCTCTACAGAGGACTATCCAATGGATGTCGCCCAGTCTTGTTCGACCAGTCACGATGGAGAACAGCCGACCGATTTGATGGAAAACGTAGACCTACGCGATTCACTCAAACAGAAGGCCAAGTCGTCGTCAACTCAGCCCCCATGTCCCCAACCTTTGGCACATGATCAACAATACCAATCCCGGGAGACTTAACGCGACAGACGCTCGACATGCGCCCAACGCTAAAAAGCGTGATCTCCGATCAGTAATCAACTCTAAGCGGTCGATCTACGCCTCAAACTCAATCGGTCGGCCCTTGACCGACCTGCGCCCGCCTCGCCCTAGGAACCACCGACATGCACGGACATACGGATAACGTTGAACTGAGCCCGAGCGGCACTGTCAAAAAAATCGGCCCGATTAAACATAATAATCGGCAGGTCCCCTCCTTGTAACGACTCAGTTTGGTCAGGCAAAGAGTTCTGTCGGAAATCCATCGTCACCCAGAAGTGGCGCGCACTCCCAGCAAGCGACCCAAAAATAACATTCTCCGCCAAAGACGCCGCAGGGGTACACATGCCACACAACGATTCCCACCTCGCCGAGATCGGGATCAGAGATTGTGAAGTCACCAAGGTCCTCATTGACACTGGAAGTTCCGTCAAACTCATCTTCAAAGAAACCCTTGAAAAAATGAGCGTTGACCTTTGTACCATCAAACCCTCCCACCGCACACTAATTGGGTTCAACGGATCATCAGAATCGATGCTTGGCACTATTAGGATGCGAGTCCATGCGCAAGGCATGAACAAAAATGTCAAGTTTTCCATCATAGACGTAAACGCCGTAAAATGTGATCCTCAGTACCCGTTGGTTACACGCTATGAAGGATATTCCCTCAACTTACCATCAGTGCGTTAAATTCCCAGGTCCCGATGGTCGGATTGTCACTATTCGCAGCGATCAAGCCGCAGCCCGCGACATCCCCGCTGCCGAAGTTAAAACTCGACGGGTTCCTACTCACATCAACGCAGTGGCCAAGCCGACCCAGAAACTCCTCCCACTGAAGGAAGAAATCCCCGAAATTTTGATCGATGATGAGGATCGTAGCAAGACGATCAGGGTCGGCACTTATCTATCTGACTCAACGAGGGACAACATCATTGCCTTTTTTAAGGATAACGTCTCAACGTTCGCCTGGTCAACGTAGGATATGAAAGGGATCGAACCTTCCATCACAACCCACGAGCTCAACGTCAACCCTACTTTCAAACCTATCGGACAAAGACGACGCAAGATCGGGCCCGAGCGATAAAGAGCAGTTAATGATGAGGTCGAATGACTACTTAGCGCGGGCTTCATCACGGAAGTTATATATCTTGAGTGGTTGGCCAACCCGGTAGCGATCAAAAAAAAGAATGGCAAATGGCGCATATGCGTCGATTTCTCTAATTTGAACAAGGTGTGCACAAAGGAAAACTTTCCTCTCCCCCATATTGATCGCCTTGTCGAATCTACGGCCGGAAACGAACTATTGACGTTCATGGATGCCTTCTAAGGGTACAATCAGATCTCCATGCATCCGCACGACCGCGGAAAAACGGCGTTTATCACGGATAGGGGAACTTACTGTTATAAAGTAATGCCATTCGGACTCAAGAATGCGGGCGCAACTTACCAGCGCCTAGTCAATCGTATGTTTGACCGACTGGGGGATACAATGGAAGTGTACATAGATGACATGCTGGTGAAGTCTCGTGCAGCGACCGATCACCTTGCTCACCAGACAGCGTGCTTCCGCACTCTAAACAAATACGGCATAAAACTCAACCCCGCTAAATGCACGTTCGGGGTCATGTCGGGTGAGTTCCTTGGGTACATCGTAACTTAGCGAGGGATAGAGGCAAACCCGAAGCAAATTTCTGTCATCTTGGATCTTCCAAACTCTAGGAATATTTGCGAGGTTCAACGGCTAACCGGTCGGGTGGCAGCGCTTAATCGATTCATCTCACGGTCGACCGATAAGTGTCTCCCCTTCTACAACTTGTTGCGCAGCAACAAGAAGTTCATCTCGGACGAGAAATGCGAAGAAGCGTTCGCCCGACTCAAACATTATCTAACCACACCTTTGGTTCTGTCCAAACCCAACGAAGGGGACACACTCTATCTTTACATCACGGTCTCGTCTACGGCGGTCAGTAGCTTCCTTGTCAAAGAGGATCGCGGTTGATAAAAAAACGATTTTCTACACCAGCAAGAGGATGACGGACGCAGAAGTTCGATACTCCACTCTGGAAAAGATGGCCCTAGCCGTCATTACCTCGGCAAGAAAGCTCCACCCGTACTTTCAGTCACACTCGATCGTCATACTCACTAACCAACCGCTGCGAATGATCATGAAAAACACGAATAAGTCCGGCCGTTTATCCAAATGGGCGATTGAGCTAAGCGAACACGATATTACTTATCAGAGCAAACCAGCTGAGAAGTCCCAGGAGTTGGCCGACTTCATCATCAAACTTCCCCTGGAGCTCGAACAAGACATTTTATTACCGAGCAACCGATGGGTCCTACATGTCGATGGGTCATCCTCCGTCAAGGAATCGAGTATCGGCATTCTCTTACAGTCACCAACAGGCGAGCTTCTCCGCCAATCGTTCCGACTCGGGTTCAAAGCATCTAACAATGAAGCTGAATACGAAGCTCTGATCGCCGGATTACGACTCGCTAAAGCCGTTAAAGCGCAACATGTTCACGCCTTCTGCGACTCTCAGTTGGTCGCTTAACAGTTCAACGGCGACTACGACGCAAAAATGAATGGATGGACGCTTATCTCCGTCTAGTACATCTTCTGGCCAAGGAGTTTGGCTCCTTCGAGCTAACAAGGATTCCTCACTATCGCTTCGGTAACAGACGCAAATGAAATGGAAGTCGATGGACCGGACGATCGCGGAGCAAACGAGTCTCCCCATTGGCGATTCCCCTTTATTAAGTACTTGACCGAGGGAATCATGCCGAACGACAAGTGGGAAGCACGTCGTTTAAAAGCCAAAAGTTCCAACTACGTCGTCATGGATGGTAGATTGTATCGTTATACGGAAAATAAGGTCCTCCTTACCTACATCCACAGAGAGAAAACACGCTTGGTAATGTCAGAAACACATGAAGGTGAAGCTGGCAACCACTTCGGTGGCCAAGCCTTGGTCCTCAAAATCAAACGTCTAGGTCATTATTGCCAACCATGGTCTTTGACTATGAAGCTTATGCCAGAAAGTGTGAGAAATTCCAACGACACGCGCCTGACATACATTCACCAACTGAGTTCCTCCGAACAACCATAGCGCCCTACCAGTTCATGCGTTGGGCAATGGACATCGTCGGGCCAACGCCAAGTTCTAGACATCGACGATTTGTGCTCGTCATGACCGACTATTTCACCAAATGGGTAGAAGCTAAGGCGCAGGTCCGGGTCACCGAAAAGGAAGTGCAAAGTTTTGTCTGGAAACAGATCATCTGTCGGCATGGTCTCCCCTACAAATAATCACCGACAATGGAGCACAGTTCACTTCGAACAATTTCATAGACTCCTGCAAACGCTGGGCAATCTGCCTGAACAATTCTACACCCTGCTACCCACAGATAAACGGACAAGCCAAAGCTACGAACAAAACGATCATCGAGGGATCAAGAAATGGCTCGACCTCAAGAAGGGACATTGGGCGGACGAACTCGACGGGGTCCTCTAGTCCCATCGAACGACCCCGTGAAGCGCGACTGGACAAACACCATTCTCCTTGGCATACGGAGTCAACGCTATGGCGCCGGCCAAAGTGAACGTAACAAGCCTTTGTCGTGCAAAGATGCCTCAAAACGTGGATCTAAACAAGGATATGATGTTCAATGCACTCGACGCGATTGAGGAACGACGGGACCAGACCTTCCTCAGGATCTAGAACTACCAACACCTCGCGGAAGCCTACAACAAAAAGGTGCGATCGCGACCGTTGGAGATCAACGACTTAATCCTCATAAGAGTATTCAAAAATACCAAGGAGTGGAAGGCATGCAAGCTCGGTGCTAAATGGGAAGGCCCATACAAGATAGTTGAGGTCGTTAAGCCGAGAGTATACATGTTGGAAACATCATCTGGAGAACCACTACCGAGATCATGGAATGCGGTGAATCTCTGGATGTATCATCACTGATAACGCCTGGGTATAAAAAAAAGACCGGGTGAATGACTCGATCGTCACTTTCGCCCAACGCTGAACGAACGACAGCGTCACTTTCGTCCCATTTTCTAGGTGAATGACATTGTTTCGACCGGACCGAGTAAACTAAGGACGGCTTGATCCCTCCCTTGGAGGGTACGTAGGCAACTTGCCATCGGGTGCAGCCATAACAAAAAAAAGAACGAACAAGCATAAACGTGCGAATGACTCGACCATCTCTTTCGCCCGACATTGAATGAACGACAACGTCACTTTCGTCCCACCTTCTGGGCGAATGACATCTTTTCATTCGAACCAAACGAACTACGGACGGCTTGATCCCTCCCTTGGAGGGTAAGTAGGCAACTCGGCATCGGGTGCAGCCGTAATAAAACAAAAACAAACACAGAGCAGTCATGGCACATTGAGCAAATGAGTGATTGTACTTGCCTTTCCCACCAAGGAAATCGATCGTTCGGGAAGGAATCACGAAACCAAGTTCCACCGTCACGAGAAAAAAGATAAATTAAACTGGTCCAACTACAAAATTCATAATGCGTACAACATAAGGCTTGAAATATTTGACAACAACTAGGAGTATATTCGTCGGAAGATGAACAAAAGGCCTAAAGGAAAGAAGATAAAATCACTCTTGCTCGGGAAACTGGCTGACCGGAAGCAGATTGGCTGAGTATTCAACTGGAGTTTGTTGCGTCCGAGTGGAAAGGGCGAACAGAGGATCCTCGGCGTCTTGAGCGCTTGAAGAATCGATCGGAAGGGTCATCACGACCAGGTTTTCAGGCCGACCAGCCTCTTGAGGGTCTTGAATGACGGGGGGAACTTAATTTCCGGGACCCGGAAATCTAAGAGCAGCCATCGTCAGGTCGATCACCCCTAGATTAGACCCGAACTGATCGAAGCCGTAGAGAGGTTCAAGACGGAGGGGTGAAAGGTTGAAATCTTGCTCCGTAATGTCCTCCACTTCGGTCTCTTCGGCCTCCTTCTTGTACTTAGCCTCGTTCGCGACCAGAATATCCTTCAACCTCTTAGAAACCTGCAAGCCTGGCTATGAAGATACAATTTCGCCTCATGACTATCTTGGTCAGCCAAGTATATTCTGAACTTCTCAAAGCGACGATTGCATTTCGACAGCATGTTGGCCTCGGCGCGCTTCCGTTCGAGCAACACTTCATAGCCGCGCGATCTCCTCAAGCAATTCATTTCTCTCTCTGTCCTTTCGTGTTCTTTGGATTATTCCTTCTCCAAACCTTTGATAGTCTCCCGATCGATCTCTCTCTCCCTCTCGAGCTTGGATATCTTTTGCTTGGACAGTTTGCACTCCCGATTGAGACGATTTCTGTCTGAGACTATTTTGTTTGCCTCCTCAAGGACCTCCTTTTTGGTCGCCTCGAAATCGACGTCTTTAGCCGCCATGGCTGCCTCGGCTTTTCTGAGATTGATCTTTGCCTTCCACAAAGCCATATCATATTCAAAAATCAACAGGTTTGAGCGAGCGGTAGACTGCAAGGGGGACAAAGCAACATCATTAAAGGACGGTCTTACGTCAAAAACAGAGGGAAACTTACGATTACGTTCGCGCGGGCCTTCTCAGCATACTTGTCCAAAAATGCGAGCTCCGAGAACTCTGGCATTATTCGAGTCCCTCCCCTGATCTGCCGGATCAGGTCACTACAGACCGCATAATCGTTAACAAGGGGCCCCTCCTTATTGTACATAAATTCAACGTGTTCGGACTTAGCCACATAAGGATTCTTCGACGGAGGATCTGCACCTCCCCAAAGCATACGTTGGGAGATCGACAGTGCAGTCTTTTGGGGGGGGGGACACAGGTGTGCCAGCTCCATCCTCATACACAAGGACAGATGAAGTGTCATGAGCCGATTGATCGCTCGACCGTTTCTGCTTCCGAGCAGCAAAGTCTTCGGACGAGTGATCCGACGATCTCTTCCGCTTTGCTCCCAAAGTCTTCTTCAACCCCTCGAGAGGTTCTTGGGAGCTGCGTCCCTTAGCCTCTATATGATCGACTTCCTTACAGTCGTCAGCATCCGTCCGATTGTTTTCAGAGAGAGCAAGTCGCGCCTTCTTAAATGACTTATGCTTCTTCTTCTTCCTCTTCAAAGGAGTGCTTGGTGTTTGATCAGTCGGATTCTCGCTCCCGACACCATCGACGCTACATGTCAGGACCTCGAGCTGACCGGTGGGGATCTTAGGCTGATCACTCGGCTCCTCTTTCGTTCGATCTCGAATCCTCATCGAGTCCAAACTCTCGGTGCCCAGCTGATCCCCGAGGATTTTGCTAGAACTTGGATACTCTTTCGGGATCTTCTCCGTCAATAGAAGCTTTAATCTTGTCCCTTTAGAATCTAGGCAAGGGATCTGTGACGACCAATAGATTGACCAGCATTTAAAGAAAAAATGGGAAAATGAATCCTCGTCAATAAAAGTTCAGGCACCCAAACGATCAATCGAAGATTGCAATAAAATAGGAAAGGACTAACCTCTGGTAATCCTTTGCCATTCCCGTTTAATACTTTCTCGGTCTAACTCGCCCCACTTATGCTGACTAAAGGTGTCTAGCTGCGGGACATCCTATCAAAAGGTCTCGGGATGTCCATGGCATTCGGGTGCGTAACTGCAAAAGAAAGGAAAAGTTAAAGGTTAGACCCAACAATGAAAGAATGATCGATCTCCATCAGCTAACTACCGATACGAGGACTCCACAGAACGCATAAGTCATCGTCCGGTGGCTCATCAAAAGAGGCTTCGTCGGCCTTGACGTAGAAGTAATGGCGTTGCCAGTGTTTGGTCTTCGAAGGGTGCCCCGTGAGGATTTGGAGGCTCGACCGCATCTTAACCACAAACAGACCGTTCGGCCTCAGATGAGGGCAACAACAACCCGAATCGCCCCGTTCATCAACCCGAATCGCCCCGTTCATCAACCGAGTCATAGCGACGCCCCTTCGGGTGCAGTAGGAGGTGATGAGGCACGGGATAGGAAAGCAAAGTCTTGATTCCTTTCTGAAGAAAGACTCGTAGTGTAATGACCCTCACGAGTGGATATATTTTGGTCGAGAAAATTCTGAAAAATCAGATTCAAGCTTAATCGATCATAATTAAAAATAAAGGTTGAACAAATGAATTAATGGCTCGACGGAATTTTCTTGTGGCCTAAAGGACTTCCCTTGATAGTTCTGGTCTAGAATTAATCATGTTGGTCAAATTTTATTTAAGCAGAACGAGATTTAAGGGTCGAGAAATTTTAATCGGAAACTGTCCTAAAAATACCGACCAGCTTCTTAAAATACCTTATAATTCATCCATGGTCCTTCACCACCTTGCCTGCCTGCTTCCTCAGTAAAAGTCACATGAAAAGCACAAGCTACCTGCTTGCTTACTTGCTGGGGCAGATCATGTGAGAAGCACATGATTTATAAACCTTTCTTAAAATGAAGGAAATGGAAGCTGCTGGTGGCTTGGTGTGGTGAAGCAGGACGCCAGCTGTCTTTTGCTCACTTCTGCTTGGTGTTAAGCTGAGACACTCAGCTTGACTGCTCCTCAGCTTTATAACCACTTCAGGGAGCTGCCTGCACGTTTTGTTGCTGAAAGAAAGAGAGAAAATTCAGTGAAGAAAAATCAGAGAAAAAGAAGAGTATAATTCAAGTACTTTCATGTTCATGTTTATGCTTAGATCATTGTTTGATTGTACTATTGATTGTGTATTAATCTAGATTCACTGAGTAAACTAGTTACTCACGACTCATTGTTGTGTGTGCAGGTAACCACTATTTGGGGGATCTCTTTTCTTTTTTGGACGGAAGGAACGGCCGACCAGCAGTAGTATTTTGTTGTCCTTGCAACGTATCTTTTGTTGTATATTTACTTAAAACGTTGTTGGGCATTAGGCAGTAGAGTAAAACTATAATACTTTGTAAGATGTTTAAAAGTAAATAAATAATGTATAAAAGATGTTTATAAATCACGAGTACTCATATGATACTAGTCCTTGTCCGGGACGAACTAACTATCGGTTACTCTGTCGAGTTGAAAAGCCTTGGTCGATATCCGGTAGGAGCGTTGGTGTTCTCAGATTGCTAGTCCAAGGTGATCGGAATTCTTTCTGTGAACCTCGGGTCGGCTTTCGGGGAACATCGACCGTGTCATTTCCGGTCATCTTCGGTCGGGGGTGTCACACGTAGACACAATGATAACTGAGCGGAGGATTCCAAAGGCGTTGATCAGGCCTTGGAATCATGAAAGTGACCCCGTATGCATTGCATTCCTTTGTCAATGCAGAAACGCCATTCAAAGTGGCCCACGTTGGGAGCACATCATCCCAACTCTGAGCTTCTACTTTGGACGGTCGGGAAAGCTCTGGAGGGAGGTCTGAAAGTTGTTCAATCGTCCCTCCGCGGTAGTAGTGGAATGGAATCAATTGTCCCCTAGCCTTAGGCATCTCAGCGTGTCTTAGCCGACCAAACTTCGGTCACCTTTCTTATTCGAGGCAAGTTCCGCCTTAGCCGAATGACCACTGGCATAACTACTAGAAGGGGAATCGTTTCGGAACCGCCGGTTTCCGATTCGTCATCCTCGGAACATCGCCCATCTCCATCTTTCCGAAGGAGGTCTTCAGTATGACAAGCGCGGCCCAAATCCGGGAGGGGTGCATCACTTGAAGCGTTGTGGTGAGCCCTGATCGCGGAGCCCAACAATTTGGGGCCGACCGAAGATTTCCTGAAAGGACTTGAGGCAGTCCGAATGCCTTTCCCTTTTTTCGACGAAGAATATTTTTTCCGGCCAGAAGACATCTCACGCGCAACCACGGAGGAAGGAGAAGCGGCTGGAAAAAGCTGGAAGTCGGCGGTGGTAGATCGGAAAACCGAAGAACAACGGTGAAGAAAAGGAAGTCGAGATAAAAGGGGAGAGGGAGCACTTTTGTGGAATATGAAGGAAATGAAGGAAAAAAGGAAGGGAGAGCCCTATTTATAGAAAAGAAGACACGGGCCTCAAGGGCGGCATAATGGTTAGGCCTATCGGGCCTATAAAGCCTAAGAGACTCCTCGTTCCCCGCGAGAACCGGATATGGTTCTCAGCAGATTGAACCAGCTGAACCGGCATGGCCGATCGATTCTCGGAAATAACCAAAAAGACATCCCGAGTGGATCGGCCAGGATTTTCGAAGTAGGTCATCAGACAGCCGGCCCAAAGGAGGATTTGGAAGGCGAGCGATATTCCAACCGAGACACGATCGATCTGTTATTGTCCAAACCTACTCTCTGCTACCCCCATCGAACTGAGCAAGCATGACTCGATGAACTAAGGGGGGGGGGGCTTACTGTTGGAGAGGAGTTATAATGCCTCCAACAAGACCCATCCAATAACGGAGATACAGCCCGTTGCTGCTGCTGGGCCAATCGGAGTTGGACCGACTCCAGAGCAGGCCGTTAGTACCCAGGCCGATCGGACGGACCGGAAAATGCCACGTGTTCCGTTCATCGGACTATTGACCCCGAGTGCTCTTCGAAGGCCCAAAGGAGCCCATTGGGACCTAATTCTCAAGCTCGGGCTCTAGGGCAAACAAGAGGAGGGCATGCCGGCATAAGGGAGATCGCTCTATAAAAGGGCCAAAGAAGAGGAAAGAAAGAGAGGCCAACCAATTGACGACAAGAACTAGAGCTTTGAATAGCACGTTTGTTCTTATTGTCTTAATTCTCTTTCTTTCCCTTAAGAATCCTTCATGTATTTCGACTTTGATTGAATAAAACGTCTTCGTGACTACCCACAAAATCTCTCATTATTTGTCGAACCGCGTGAACCAAGCTCGAAATCAACACAGTCCATTATTTATACTTCTCTAGTTGGCCTAACGACCTAACAAATTGGTTCAACGGTCTAACAAAATGACTCAACATACTATACTTTGAGATTTAGAAAGCCTTTCAATAAAATCCATAGAAATGTCTTTCTAAATTCTAAATTTGAGGCAGCAGGGCCGTTCCAAACAACTTCAAAGCCCCAAGCAAAAACATAATAAAACTTGGTATCATATATGTGATTTACTAAAGAAGGATAATAGACTTACGTATGTAAACATGGTACTAAAAAATGATGGTTCATGAAGTTAATCAATAAAATGTCATATGCTAAATGAAAAAATATATATGATAATTTCACCAGGGAAAGAAAAAATATGAGTGGGCTCTAAGCGACCGCTTCACCTGCTTCCGCCATATATAAATAGACCGGCCCTTATTTAAGGTGATATCAGAATTAAGTGAAGTAACCCTGCTGAATTTAAGGTTAAGTACTTATGTGTTTGACACATATTGCATTCAAACATATATTTCTTCACATCTTCTTTATAACCCTCTCATGCACAATACCGATCATGACCAACCTAAACCAATTCATCTATAGGTAACCAAGTGAAGGGACACATGAAGACAATCCTTGTGCTGATAATGAGATTCTTCTTCTTGAGAAGATCTATAAACTTGTACGTGCTTGGAATGATTATTGTAATATTTGGTATGATCTAGTTAGAACTAAATCTTTTATAAATATATAAATATTAGATTGAATATACCAATCCCCAAAATATTATAGATAAAAAAAACTTTTTTATCAAAGATGGGGGACATCATTTAATATTTATGCACTATCTCTAAGCGGTAGTTATGTGCTTTATAGAGGATTACTGTTTAGGTGGATGCTTAGGCCGATTTGAAAAAAAAGATTAAAAAATCGATTAAAAAATCGATTAAAAGATCATATTTATAAATAGTTTATTTTTATTTCTCTAGTATCAACAAATGTGTATAGACTATATAGTATTCTCCATAAATTGTGAGTCAATATCAACTAAGTCAAAGCTTAGAATTAATGTAAAAACAAATAAGAATGTTTAACACTGTTTTCATAGAGTTTTGGTCCTTGTAAAAAGATAGGGGTCAGGCCAACTGTATCGTGGGTATTCTGATAGAGCATCCACTTCATCTCAAGAGGTACATATACACCACTATAGAATCCCTAAGTAAAACGGCTAAGGCTTCTCAATTTTTCTCTCAGCAGTAGCTCTTCCCTTCCACTCGAACAATGGTAATCAGGGTTTCATTTTCTAATTATAACCATGAACGAAACTATGTTGTCTTCAATTTTCTGTGGAAGCTGTTAATATGAGGTTTTTTATTATTATTTTTTCCTTCTTTCTTAGTTAGTTCTTCAAAAACTATCATATTATTGGTTTCCGCTCGAACTGAAGAAATCTAGCTTGACATTAAATACGTATAATCCATTTTAAGTCAGTGTTAATTCACTAATTATAACCATAAACGAGTGAAACCATGTGTCTTCAATTTTTTGCCGAGGATGTTACGTTAATATAAGGTTTTGACTATTTTTTGAATGTTATTGTGTAGTCTCTAGTTGCAAACGAGGAGTTCCAGAACATTCTATGTGTGCTCAACGCTAAAGTTGATGGTAAGCAAAAGATTATGTTTGCCCTTATCTCCATCAAAGGTATTGGCAGGCGTTTAGCCAACATTGTCTGCAAGAAAGGTAATGTCGACATGAACAAGAGTTATACTTCTTGTTCTCTTCTCATTTTGTTTTGTCTTTAACAACTATTTTGCAATTCATGTCACTCACTATGATGTAAGAATAAAGAAATTAGTATTTGGATTGCATCGTCCAGATTCGTGTATGTGTTTTGAGTTTTTCTTCTGCAAGTTGTAAGTCATATCTGCTTTCACTTATCACTTTGTTGTCTTTAAATGAAAATGTTAGCTAAGACATTTGCTTTTCTTGTGGTTCTTCTGACTTTGCCGCCATTGTTTGTTTGTAACTGTAGAATAGCCAGAGTTTTGTATGTTCAAAAACTTGTGTATGTTTATAATGTTCTTGTATATAACCATTTGCCACCCTGTTACGATTCTCCTTTTCCGGGGATGATGAGTTATCCGCAACTGAGATTGACAACCTCATGACTATTGTTGCAAACCCAAAGCAATACAAGATTCTAGACTGGTTCTTGAACAGACAGAAATACTACAAGGATGGAAACTACTCCCAGGCTGTCTCCAATGCTCTTGACATGAAGCTCAGGGATGATCTTGAAGATCTCAAGAAAATCAAGTAATACTCATCATAGTTGTTACCAATCATATAGTTCGTTACCATAGTGTTCTCTTGGGGTTTGATAATTTTTTGTTTTCTTACAACGAGCATGAATCACTGTGTTCTGAGATACTACTGGAGTCTCCGTGTCCGTGGACAACAACCAAGACAATTGGTCTATAGCGAGCCATCACCGCCCGACCCAGGCCCAGCCCAGCCGGCACGGCTACACTGCTCCACCAGGCCTGCAGACCAATCAACCCCAACCCATCACTGTCACCTCCCTCGGGTGAGCCCAGCCCACCGGGTTCGGCCTTGGGCTAAACTGCCGACAGTAGGTTGTTGGTGAGGTTCGAATCCACGACCTCACCCTTTAACAACCCCTCAATGAGAGAGTTGTCACCAATTCTTCTGCAGAAGAATTGGTGACAACTCTCTCATTGAGGGGTTGTTAAAGGGTGAGGTAAGGGGTTCGAACCTCACCAACAACCTACTGTCGGCAGTTAGCCCAAGGCCGAACCCGGTGAGGGCAGGGCCCTCACCCGAGGGAGGTGACAGTGATGGGTTGGGGTTGATTGGGCTGCAGACCTGGTGGAGCAGTGTAGCCGTGCCGGCTGGGCTGGGCCTGGGTCGGGCGGTGATGGCTCGCTATATGGTCGCAGATGAATGATTGTCGGTGTCTCTAAGAAGCGTTAAGACAATGTTCCTATTTGTTGTTGGTTTGGATCTTTGATATAAGGACTGATTTAAGCTTTGTTATCTTGTTCAATTTTGTACGACGAGAGATCTTCACTACAATTTTATTACATTTTAAGATGATATTTTGTCACTTGATCTTTATGTCACTTCTCTGGTTACATCTATAGTCAATTTTTTTGCAGTTCTAGTTACTTTGCATTGAGGTAGCTGTAACTTAATTTTGCAAAACATTACAAACTCTTAATCGTCTGGGAAAAAAAATCGTTTTTTGTTTTATTCTAGCAAGATTAGTATGTGGAGCATAACTTAAGATAAAAAGAAGCAGAACAACTCAGAGCAGAGATGTAATTATGCAATGTTCCTGATCATTGGCTAGGCTTTGTCTTTTAGAATTTGATGCAGCTCCAAGTTTATGTTGACAGGTTGATGGTAGTGAATAGCTTCGTCCCTCTTTGCCTGCTGGCTTGGAAGAGGCATTACCGTATCAGATCATACTACGTACTGCAATAACTATTCCAAGAACCAAGTGCAACTTTAGACCTTCCCTAACAAAAAAAAACTTGTTAGGTTCTAATTGAGTGTATAACCATGTTGGTGCATAAGGATTTGGTCTTAAGAAACGTTCTTAAGTTAACTAAAAAATGGCCAATAAAAGTGCATGTAATAACCTAAATTTGTATAGAATCCGCTAAACAAGAAGAAAGATGAGAAGATTAAGTTGAATCTAATGCGCGTGAGACCGCAATATAAAATTTATTGATGTTTATGACGCTTACCACGGAGACCAAAACATAGTCGTACATATCGACCATTTTTTCAGTCAGACAATAATCAAACAATGGGCTAACAACCAATAATGTTGCGGTTTGAGCTGAAGAGGTATGTCTCAAGATATATGTACGAGGGTTGTACATACTGCATTCATGTATGCATGAAGCTAAACTTAGTAAAGGATTAATATATGTTACTTTATAAGAGCAAGAATGCTTTGAGAACACTTCCCTATTGTTGTAGAGAAGTACTCCACACAACAACAAATGCAGCTAGAACACATTTGCTATTCACACTAACATCACACCTTTTTGCTGTTGAAAAAACTAACAAACTAAATTTTCAAATTTAAGTTTAATTTGTATATAAAATACTGATTTTATAGATTTTGTATTTAAAAATTAACTATTTTAGACATTAATCAGTGTATTTTATTTTAAAACTAAGAGATCAACTAAAATTAAAATTGATATAATAGAGTTTTATCAGACAAGAAACAAATATTAAACTAAGGAAAAATAATAAAAATTACTTTTAACATAAAAATAAATAAATAAATAATATGATATGATATGTAATTA
This sequence comes from Moricandia arvensis, assembly GCA_905132765.1. NCBI lineage: Eukaryota > Viridiplantae > Streptophyta > Magnoliopsida > Brassicales > Brassicaceae > Moricandia > Moricandia arvensis. The sequence continues at coordinate 439,491 of CAJHQP010000017.1, read as the reverse complement.
TTTTTCTATAAAAGTATATAAAATGTAATATATAAAAATAAATCATATTTGTGATTATATAAAGATAAATATCCTTGAATAACTCTAAAAAATTACAAAAATAATCTTTAAGGAGACTAAAATAGATTTTAGTAAAATGTGTAAATATACATGTATACATTTAGGGTTAACTAATCTAGGTTTAAGTTTAGAATTATGGAGTAAAGTTTTGAAAGTGGATTTAAATTTTAAAAAAAGTTAAAATTTTAAATAAAAATTAATTTCAGTCATTTTAAAAAAAATATTTTTATGATAAAAACTTTAAAATAATTATATGAGAAAATTGTCTGATTATAAATGAAAACAATAGTTTAGTTACTTTCACGTGCTGTCGACGCGCGTGATGATTTCAAAGGTAGCATTTGACAAAAGCCGTTTATGCACAATGCTGAGACTTGGCCACATCTCATCCACACACACAGACATTGGCAAAGACACAACACAACAGCTTCGAACATCTACACAATTAATCCATCAACGAAAGATGTCAGTGGCTTCACCGGTTCAATGTATCAGGATTCTTAATCTTTCATCTTCGCCGTGTGTCAGATTCTCAACGACGAAGCCATGTGTCTTCGTCATCAGATGTTCTCAGGCCGAAGGTCCCTTGAGAAGGCCCTCTGCTCCTCCCACTCTCCGTGAGCCGTCACCTCCGCTAAAACCTGTTCCTCCTACACCGTCTCCGCAGAAATCGGTGGCTGTTGAGGAGGGTAAGGGTGTAACAACGGTGGAGTTTCAGAGGCAGAAGGCCAAAGAGCTTCAGGATTACTTTAAGCAGAAGAAGCTTGAAGCTGCTGGTCAAGGTCCCTTCTTTGGATTTCAACCCAAAAACGAAATCTCCAATGGAAGGTACTACTTCAGTTTATTGTAAAGATGATCCCAATATCTCGAATTTGATTAGTGGCTCTTGATTGTTTTGTGGATTTGCTATTATGTAAAACCTAATAACATATATATATATATATATATATAGATATATATGTAGAGAGAGAATAGGTTTGATTTAGAGTACGAATGAATCATCTGCTGCTTGCTGATCTTTAGTGTGTTATATGCTTCCTGATGCTAATATAAATACATTAGTTTGCAACTGGTCGCAATTGGGGTTATGGGTTGCTTTGGTTCTTAAAGTTGCTGGTCATTATGAATCTCCATTAGCAGCATAACCTTCAAATTCAGACATACAGAACTCAAAGTTCTAAACTTGATGACTTCTGTCATGATTGTTTTTTACAATTTGCTTGTGCATTTGTCTAAAGCTTGACCAAAAACTTGTGCTCATCTGCTGTTTCCTTGTTACACATACAAGAACCGTTGTTGATTCTGCTTGGACATGAGATACATCTCTTTGTTTATTTTTGTAGGTGGGCTATGTTTGGTTTTGCGGTTGGAATGCTTACAGAGTATGCAACGGGCTCAGACCTTGTCGACCAAGTTAAAATCCTTCTCTCCAATTTCGGCATTATAGACTTGGAATAATAAAGAGTGTTTGTGTTATGTAGATAATGATCTTTCTCTCCTGATTATGATTCCTTATGGCCAGTCTTCATCTTGTTCTTAATTCTTCTTCCTGTATAATGTATCTGATCATAATTAAATACAGGGCCATTGTGTATTAAACAACTTTATATGTTCAAATGGTATAATATGATCTAAAAAAAGTATACAAAAGGTTGTAACTTCAACGATCCCAACGAACAAGTATTCTCAATTCAGATTATAGTCAATACCCTCTCCTCTAAAGCAAACTTAAAGATGTTTCTTAAGGAATCTGTGCAATCTCGAGAAGGATTTTGTGGAGGGATTGAGGCTTTGAGAAGAAGGGAGAATGATCACTTCCTTTGATCTTGAAGACTCCTTCAGGGCTATTCTCTCTCACTAGCTTCTCTTGAACGTCTGGTGAGAGCGCAAGGTCATCTAGTGTCTGAACATAGAATCTTCTCCCTTTCCCATATCTTTCTGCAGTCAGAGATACTTTCTCCATCATTGGTCCAAGTGGTACAGGTCGCATTGAAATCATCGCCAATGCTATATCCTGAAAACCATAAACCAGAATCAAACAAAAAGATGGTAGACTTTCAATAATTACCAAAATGCAAACACTGAGATAGCATTTTGGAGTGTACCTTGTTGGATGATTGATTGAAATACAAGCCTTTCATGTGTTGTTTCTCAAACATGAACCCTGTAGGAGGCTTGTCTTTTCCATTCCCATAGATCAAAAACTGCGACTCTTGCATGAACCGCTCTGCAGAACCAAGCTGCAAGACAGTTTCTCACAAATGTAAGCGCAAGAAACAGAAACATCGCATTTTTCTCTAGTGAATGATGGATCTGAGATTAAAAAAGAAAAGAGTTTATTATTTACCTCCTCAGAGAAAACATCAAAAGGTCTTTGGCCATCAGAAACCATTGTTGCACATAGGAATATAGCTTTCGATATTTTCTCTGGGAACCTCTCTAAAGCGTATGAAATGGACGCACCTCCCGTACTATGACCCACCAGAATAACCTGGGATAAAGACAACAAACTCCTATCATATCTCATTCTCCCAATCAAGAACATTCCTTAAAACAAACAAAAACCTTTTCTTCTTCAGGGAGATTTTCAAGGTACTCGATCAATGGTTTTGAATATTCCTCCAAGGTAGAGACAGTGTTTGTGTCTGTCATACTAAATCCAGATCCAGTAAGGTCGAGGGTAATAGGAGACAGTCCTGACTCTTCCAATGAAGCAACAATTTTGTACCAACACCATGCCCCAAAGCCTTCACCATGCACCAGGACGAATTTCTTCACTGTCAAGCTCTCTAATGAGAAATCTGGTACCTGAAGAAAGAAGGAAAGGAAAGCTTCTATAATCATTCATTGTTACATTATCTTAAAGAGCATCTATAAAACAATGACAATGTGTAAAAGAACAAGCAGTGAAGAAGATCTCAGTTTCCAACAAAAAGTTATGCAACTAAAATGCTCTCAGAGAATCATAACAGACAAGCAAATTCTTACAGGACTTTTAGAAACATTTATTTTCTGGATAAAGTTAGCATTATCCAACAGATAAGCTAGGATTATCTCTCTAACAAAAGGATTACCCACTTTTGTTATGACCTTTTCTTGTCATATAAAAAAGTTCCCCCACAATCATTAAAACAAAAAAAGGGCAACGACCCAGTCGAAATAATCATATAATATGGGTGAGACCTGCTTGGCATTGGAAAAGGGGTCAGAGAGGGTGCGTTGTTTCCTGGTGCTTGTAGACCCGACCCGTCTAGACATGGATCCGTCGAATCTCTGAGAGAGCTGAGTTTGACGAATAGCCATAGACAGAGCTCGTCGATGCAACATCTCTTCATCGGCGAGCAGTTTTCTCTGTGAACGATTCATTCTCATGCTCTTGGATCCATCTTTTCTATCTTTCTTCATCATGGAGATAATCTTGTTACCCATCTTTCCAAGCCTGACCCAGAAGACGAATTGGAGGATAAATTCAAAGAAATTCTCCAGAAAATGGCATGTTTCCCAGAAAAGTCAATGTTTAAAGACTCCGTTGCCCTAGATGGGATCAACCAATAGACCTTTTTTTTTTTTTTGTTTCTTACTTCCAGAGAGTAGGTGTGGGAAGCAATGGGTCATTAATTGTGGATGCAAATACATTTGTTTCTTGAATTTTTGTACCACCGCAAGGAAAAAAAAAAGAAGGAAAAAAGAGACAGATTTTGGACAAAAGAAAGCTACGTTTGTTGATGCTGTAGATTGGTAAGAGATTTCCTCTTTGTGATACGGATCCACACTGCTGCTTCCAGAGTGTTCATTTATTTTTCCTTTTGAATTTATAAGTCTTACTTATGTATTATCATCATCTATAAGATACGCCATAATATGAGTGTTGATTATGATGCATCAGAGATTTCACAATATACAAAACCAGAAATCTTGGTGACATGCACAACATTCTTTTTGGTGGAATTAAGTTACATAACAATCAGGTGTATAAACAAACTCCCACAAGATAAATATTACCGCAGCAAGAAATTTACTTCACAGTAATCAAACTAATTATGGTTAAATCCCCGCAAATCAAGTCCCCAGACCTCTCAGTAACCCAAAATAAAAAAAAAAACCGGTACAGTGTTTCCTGCTCCCTCTATACACTTTTTGACTTTATTTCATTACTTAGACTCAGGAGTAAGTTCTCACTTCTCACCCACTTGTCTGTAACACAGCAAAAGCCAAAAGAGGATGCAGGTACAGTGAACCGCTAAAAGCCTTCAAAGGCAGTAGCTGCTGAGTCTTTCTGGTCTCTTTGAGAAGGGTCTCTTTTATGTGCAATACTACGACTTACGACGATGGACCAAAAGCCCAGAAAAACCCTGATAGTGTTGTTACTCTCCATTTCCATTCAGATCTATAGCTTTCCGTTCAAAGACAAAATCCATTGGAGGAATTGGCTGATGTTTATAGCCTGCAAGGTCAGAACATTCATAACACTGCCTCATGTTTAACCGCTGGAAATGATAAGGCGTGTGTGCGACTGCAGCTTACCATATGTTGAGTGAATATATCAAGTACCCGATGATGATTTTTGGATCCACTTTTGCTTCTGCCACACGGTAAAAAGGAGTCTTTTAAAAACGATTATAAGATTTAATATTATTATAAGGCGTAGTGGGAAAGACTTTAGTTTTGGCTTGCCTCATATGAAGTGGGACCACCACCACCTCCTCTACGAGATGATTTACCCTCACCAGTCATCGCAAAGCTGTCTTCTTTTCTATTGCGAGCTCCAACACGGCGACTGGAATGTCTAGCAGAACCTGGATAACGTGGGAAGTTTAGACAGAACCAACATCACTTTCCTTGATTCATATAGTAAGACAAGGTACATTATGACTTCAAATGAACAAACCATTCTCAAGATAATGTCCATCAGAGGAGTTGACCACTTCTCCAGATCTTTGCAACAACGTCCTTTGTTTCACTTCTCCATTGTTTGCTGTAAGATCATATATAACATGAGTCATGGAGCACAACTTTAATAAAAAGACTAGTTAAAGATTGGTCAACAACAGGAACACAACCTGCTGAAGATGAAAGTTGGTCCTCGCTGATATTGGACCCGTCAGCGCGACGGAGAGGAGCCCACACAACACGATCAGGTCTGTCCTTGTTTCTTTGACGCCTCTCTTGCTTCTCACTGTTGGCACCAGAAACATGATAGTCTTTCCCTGCATATACATATATATATATATATACCATCTGTATTTAAAATTATCAGCCTACCTTGGGAAGTTAACATTTAGACAGAAATCCTCACCTGCTCGAGGAAGACGCTTGCAGTTTTCTGCTTCTGAGGATTCTACTCTTGGCTCAGGCTGGACAAAAGTTGAAGACTGGCTAGGTCGCGGCTCATTTCTCACAAGTATTCCCTTGATCAATCTCCCACCAACATCAACCTTCTGATTATGTCTTGATGTCCAGGAGCTTCCCGAAAGATTAGTTTCCGTCTGCTGTTCCGGTTGTGGTAGAGAGTTCTGAAAAGTCGTTTTAAAACACACGTTGACTTATGATTCTGTCTACAACCATCAAACTACTGGACGAGAAAGAGATCAATGCTTTTGTCCTGCACAACTTTCTTAAAGAGCCAAAATCTTACAACATGATTGTCTCGGTCTTTTTTCAAGATCAAGATCTTTTTCTTCCCAGAATCCATAGTCACTGAAATCCCTGGGAGAGAGTTACCCATGACAGAGGCTGTAGATGTAAAATCGATGAGAAATACTGTGAGTCTTTTACTAATTAGGAAAATACGTGACAAGGTAGTTAGGAATACATATAGCTTTTAAATGGTTACCAGTTTCAGTTACTGGTATGTCCTTTCCGCTTGAATTTGGCTGATGATAATCTTGCTTGGAACTGCGGACGCTTTTTGAATTGTCCTTTTCCACATACTATTAAGAAAAGTAATAGATTGAAAAAAATGGACACACGTGTTAGTTCAAATACGAGTAAAATGGCAGACTACAATGACTATCCACTCCTACAAAGTCAGAGAGGCACCTTTTTCTTTTCAGAGTTTCGTTTCGAAGGCCTTGAACTTGGCTTGTTTGCCGAGACTACTCTGGCTCTTCTGCCTCCTCTTCGAACATCTAACAGACCCTGCTGCTTGAAGAGAAACTAGAGATCAACAATAGATAATTCCATTCCCTTTTGGAACACAAAAAAAAAACTACAGAGATGTCTGTCCAAGAAAAGTTCTGATTTTCTACAACGTATCCGTACCTGAGATCCAATCACAGTAGCACGCTTTTGACGTATGAATTCCATTAGAGGGGTAACAATAGGAGCCGGTTTTGAAGCACCTAAAAAGAAGTAATGGTGGTTAGTAAGTTTCATTCATTCATTGGAGACTAACCAAGTTGATCAGAGAAAAATGATTGCAAAGGGAAAGACGAACCAGACTGCTCGGCTTCTCTTCTTTCCAACTGGAGTTCAGCACTAGGGAGATTCTCAACAGGTTGAGCAATGAGCTTAAGGAATTCAAGATAATCAGGGTCTTTGGTAATAGAACCTTCACGAGGATCTTTCTTGTCACGTGGTTTGGGCACTCGCTGTGAAGGCGCATATTCAACTATGGCCTTGAACTGAGCACCTAATCACATTACTAAATACATAACTACACAAAAACGCATGCAGTAAGACAAAAAGACAGATTGAAGGTCAAATACCCTTTTCATTAACAAACACATGGCCGTTGAAAAATGCAGCGAACTCATAGACATCTTCTGGTGACTTGAAACCAAAGTAGGCCCGTGAATGCTTCTGAGTCTTATAGCTGTGAAAGAAAGATGCACACATCACTAAAAGCAACTCTGTAGACAGAACCGAGCATCTTCCTCCATTGATACTATTTTGTCCCAGAACAAAACCGATCGTCTTCTGTAACCCTAAAAGCAATCATCTTCCTATGTAAGTAGTAATCAAATAACCCTTACTTGGACTTTCCAGGACGAAAGGAGAGCCAATTGTAGCTATCACAGAAACGAGAGTCGATTTGGGATAAGAGATCGGACTGTGAAAGAGAAGGCGGCAAGTGCCGTACAATCACCTTCCTCTTCGCTGACGGGTCCTTCATCAGATCAAATGAAACCCTAATTCTTTCAAAGAAAAACACGATGGGTGAAACACATCAGAAGCAGTTAAAATATCGAACGCAGTTTTGCCCTAATTTTTTAGTTTCCTCTCCCTTGAAAGTTGAAACAAATAACAGAAGACAATTCTCATAAGTTTCGAACCCGGAAGAGGAGAAACCAAACCGCTGTCGTGACGAAGCAGATGGCATTGGATTATGTGGACTTTCGAGTCTATATCTATATGGGCCAATATTTAGGCCTATTGTGGACTTCTTAATTTTATTTTTCAGTCGGCAGCCTCTGTTCAAGATGGGCATCCATTAGTTCGACCTCCCGGTCTCTGCATTTTGGATATGTTCCACCAAACTACTCCTAAATCCTAATTCTTAATCCATACGGTAAGCAAAGAGTGCAGATTGTGTATTTAAACTTGTTAGAGTTCTTTATACTATTAATATTATTATTTCTATCTATTATCTTAATATTTTCCCCGTCTAATAGTTTTCATTCAAAAAAACAATATAAAGTTTGATATATAAACTGACAGAAAAATACATCAGACACAAAAATCTACAAAGAGATAACTAGAACCCACACCGAAACAACTTACAAGAACAAAAACAAATACATAACTACAACAAGAAAATTAAAAGAACCCACCACGATAATAACACACTAAACTTGCAACTTTCTACCACCTCTAGATGCTTCTAAACGAGATTTAGTGTTGTCGTCCTGTGCCCACCAAACGATAATATCAATCTTTATTGAGCACACTTTCCCAACCAAAAGAACCCATACTTTCTAACAGGCCAAGATATAACCACTCTAAAATCACACCCACTTCCAATTACGACAACAACACACTTCATTGTGCTTAAGCTACACCACGATAAACGCCATGCAAAGAACATTCCAATTGTTGGGGTCCAAATCGGTCACGATGGACTCAACGTAAAAAAAAATCTCGAAAAACATTTGTTTTCTAAAAACAAAAAGCGTGGGAAGCAACGATTGGAACCTTTTACAAATTCAAAAAGGATTGGACGACAAGTTAACGAAAAGGGTGATCGAGCAACGAAACGACCAAAACAACCGTGTCCAACCCGCCCGACGGCAAGTTGAATGGACCAAGCCCAACTCGCCATCAGGCGAGTTGGGACTGCTCGACCAACTGATGACGAGTTGGATTGCTTGACCAACTCGCATGATGGCGAGTTGGATTGCTTGACCAACTCGCATAATGGCGAGTTGGATCAGCTCATCCAACTCGCCTGATGGCGAATTGGATCGACCACGTTGAGCTCGCCATCAGGCGAGTTAGATCAGCACCATCCGTCTCGGTTCCGATCAATGCCTCTTTGAACCTCGATCACACTGTCTCTTGTTTCGTCTCGATTGGAGTTACCACTAGAACTTTACAATAAAAACCATAAGATTTGTTTTTCGTATGAATTCAAATTGCTCGTATAAAACGGAAACGATTGACTTAAGACCAAAGTTGCCTCAAATATACGAGTAATTTGAAATATTTATAAAACCGACGTCGTACCAAAGGTTTTCTCTCTTAGAGAAATCGTCAAAACGTTTAAGTCAAAAACAGTCAAGAAGATCTAAAACGTGGCTAAAAGCCCACTTGCGATTTTAGATGGAATTGAGCCCAAGGATACTATGATGATTTATTTATTAATCACATGAGAAGATAAATGTCAAGTCTGAAAGATAAATATCAAGTTCCTAGATAAATGTTAAGTTTCAAGGGATAATCATGAAGATCGAAGAAAAATGGAATATTTTCCCAAAGCGATAAACATGTCTCAGGGGCAGAAAAGGAAAGAGTAAACCGCCTTAAGAGGAGTATATAAGGAACACCAAGGTTAGAGACGAAGGGACATGAAATATACATCAAACTTAGCACTTAGAGCTATTTAGGCAATTTTCCATTTTCTATTATTGAGCTGCGACTCAACTAGGTTAACAAAGCCTTAAGTAGTTGGAACTAGGGAATTCACCAACAGCTCTTGCGGCTGAGGCTTTACCTGTTGTAACACTGAGTCACGAATTTTGAATAAGATTTTCTTTGCACTCTTTCATTTTTATCGATTATTTACCTTGTTTGTTTTTATTGCCTGCTTGCTTGACTTGGCTTAGAAAAAATCGGAACCTCTGGGAACGTTAGGGTTTCTGAATTTTCCTTATTTTACGGAAATCGACAGTGCAAATTTTGGTTCTCACAGTTTGACGCTAGAAGGAGGGGGGGGGTGGGAGGGGTACAAATCAATCTAACTCTCAGCTACAAATGCTCGATCGGACATGTCTACTGACGATCAAACCAACCGACAAACTCCCGATGATGGAGGCATCGCCGACGACGTCAACACTCCAGAAGCGAACGTTTCCGCAATTAACACTGATACCAACACCGCGGCTCAAGAAAAACTAATGGGTTCTCTTGCTAAACATGTCGAAACCCCCACAGCGAGGGCCCGAGTAGTTCATCGTCGTGGGACCACTAGGGTTTGCGGGAGAAGACTCGACTTCGCAACTTCGCTGGACAAGCCTGGAAACTCGCAAGAAAATCCATCAGGATAAAATCCAGCGAGACAACCCTGCTCGGAAAAACTCTGAAAACCTTTCACCACTGGAGCACAGAAAAGAGGAACGCGAAGTCGTACGTGTCGACTTGGATCCCATCAATCAGACCGGTAATTCGTAAGAAGACGCTGACATGCATCTGAGAAGAACAAGAAGCCATGCGGCTCAAGAAGACTCTTTGTTTGACAAACCCATGACCGAAGAAGAAAACATCTTCTGGATAGAACATGGGAAACTAGCCGAAGAGCAGGCTCAAATCACTCGCATCAAACGCCGACGAGGTCGGAAAACTGTTGGAGATGACCCTGAGATTCGCGATCTCCGTGACTACATCACAAAAACGGCTGCGGAAGTAAGAGCGGTGAATCTCAAATTCACCACGCTACTAGTGCTGTGCCCGAAATTGATCGACTGCTCGAGGAGGCTCAGAAAAGACCCTTCACAACTCGCATCACCGATAGGAAACATTTTTCGAAAACTACTAAACAATTTTTGGAAATTAACTAAACCATTTCCTCACAACAAACGACTAAGGAAATATTTCTTTCTACAATAAATTATGACCATATCATGTGACCTCTCGGCCCAACCACTTTGGTCACAAGTCCAAATCTCCTTGATAACAATTGTTTCTACCTTATGGTTCTTTATCTTTGGTTGTTCTTAATGATGAAATTAGATGCATGACCTAGTTTTAAGCTTAGGTTCTTTAACACACCAATTTTTTTGAGCAAATGCATGAAGAAACTTTAGAAAATCAAAAAGTCTTTAACTAACATAAGCTGATTTATTATGCTTTGTGAACATATCAAACTTGAATCTATTTCATGTTTGGAATCTGAATTTCAATAGAAGTTAGTATGAAAGACTCTATAGCATATGGAGTTAGCAATACATAAATATGGTGATTTTGCTATCGTTTTTGAGTTTAAAACGTTACTTAATGATTTTTCTTATGATTCATCTATATATGCTTGTTTGAATCCTTGTGAATTCCTTGTTGTTTAATGCTTCTCTCACATTAATTTTTTTTTTTTCATTTTACATCTACTCAGTTTAAGGACTCCAAAACCTTTCCCACTTTTGTCTTTGTCCTACTATGATTTTGATGACTCGTCGTGTAACCATTGATCTATTTGATTTTTTTTTATCACAAAGTACTATATCGACATACCATTCAATTGTAATATTGTGAACATTGTGGCAATTTGTGTGTGGCAAAGCATATAATATCAATTAGCACTTCAAAAAAAAAACTGGAGCTAATCATAATACATACCGTTTATGCAGAGTCGGCCTAACCACATACAAATGAAACATTTGAATGAAGCTTCACTTATATTTTTTTACTTTTTGTATATAAATGTATATTAATATATATATATATATATATATATATATATATATATATATCAAATATATTAAATCTATTACAATAAAGGTGATTTACCTCTCTCCACAAACATCCACATCATCATTCACCTATGGACGTTTTGGACACATGTCATACCCAAACACAAGCCTAAACTGTTTCATTGCTTTTGGTTGGACTGGGCTTTTGTTATATCTTGCGGAAGGGCTTTTGAAAAATGAAATGGAAAACCAATTGTTCCACTGCATAGCCCATTTCGTATGTGCTTTTGTCATAATAATCATATAACTTTTGTTTTATATGGTTTTTTAAAACATGGCAACCGGCCCATTTACCAAAATTTCTTATTATTATGTCTTTGTCGTTTCGTTGTTGCTGCACACCATTGTCTATAAGTAACCGTCGAAGTTACGATTACACTCCATTTTCCGGCGATTAATTCATAGCTATAAATGATGACATTCAAACTAAGCTATCCACCACTTGCTCAACTATCTAGCTTTCGTTTCCTCACCAATTTCATTCACAATATATATATATATATATATATATATGAACTAGAAAGGAGGCCACAACAAATCTATTCGCCTCCCAAATTTTATCAAACCAAAACCTCTGTAAGAACATATACTATTATGGCGAATCACTTGAAATATTTCAAATCCTTTCTTTGCTTCTTCTGTTATGTGTGAAATCTGAATCATATCTATATTGTTCTTAAGTTCTCAGAGAAGCAAGCTGGGAAAGGTGAACGGAAGTTATGGAGCCATCGTGAAGTGATTTTCAAATCTTTTTCTTGAGTAATCTTTGCTCCCGATGATTCATCATTAAGTTTCTGTGTGGATATTGTAGGAAGGAAATTGAGCAAGTGGGAACCAAAGAGCATCGTATGAATGACTCTGTTGGATCCATGCAAAAGTTTAGTCTTGTCATTGAGGAGGGAAACCATTATAGCTGCTGCTAAGGCTTTGCAAATCTTGAAGGAAGAAGATAAACCGAAGGAGTTGTGTGATTCAAGTAAGTCAAATAAAATCTAAGTTGCTTTTGAACCTGTAACATTTTTTGTAAGAACTTTGTATTTCCTTATACATAAATGTTGTCTTCACTGTCTTTTCTCAAGACTTTTCATCAACCCCTTCACTATCTTACCAAAACCACATCAAGTTCATTACATTCACTGAAATTGGTACCACCAAGTGTATGCATTAATATGATAGAGTTTAGATATCAATACTCTCCTCAAACAATCACAAACTCAATCCCAAACAACAAGAAAAAATCTACTGAAAGAGAAACAATCAAATCCAGATTTGAGAGTCGCTGGCCTAACCCAGACGAGCATCTCCTCAAGGCCTCAGTCTCAATCCAAATTCTCAAGCTGCCTCACTGGAAACGACGACATTGATGCTTTATACTTATTTTCTACTTCAACTGCAATGTCTAAATGAGACAGAGTATATCAAGTTGCCAGCTCAGCAAATAAAGACTTCACCAGTGAACTCTCTCTTGCTTTGCTTGTAAACGTAACTTCTTCTCACAGTAATAAGCTACTCCAAGCTTATCAATACCCCCACCTTTGAAAAGAAGCTTGAACCCAAGCTTCTAGGTATAGAACTACTTTGTTTTTGAACTTAAACCACCAATCCTTGCGTCTCCATCGGTGCCAAATGTTGTGAACTCTTTGCAGTGTAGTCCGAGCTAATGACATACCCAACAAAACCAGAACTCTAAGGCACACCTTGTTTTACAGTAACACAATGACTCCATTGTGCAGCTCCTGAGGTAGCCGTTGTCTCTGTATCTCTGAAAACTTTTGATATGATCCCACGTAAAAATGGACAACTATACCCATGTAACACAGCAAGAGTAAGCCCAGTGTATCTGCTTCACTATTCAACATGAGATCATAAATTTGGTCATTGGAACCTATAACTTAAACATAAACTGAGTCTAACATAATCATAGCCACCACTGCAAATGATTTTAACTGTAGAAACCTCCACTTATTGTTTATGTGAAACTTAACATCACCAGCTGTAACGTCTTGGAGCTCATGTATAGCTTGTTGCATCTCCATCTGATGAATGCTATCATCATACTGGTTCTGTGTAAGTTCTTTGCACATCCATAGGTAACAAAATTTTGCATGTCACTCTCTAGACACATAACTTGCCTCACTCGTCTCCATAACTTTGATTGAAGTGTAGACTGGTCAAGTGCAACAACTGAGTGTGTGCAAATTTATTGCAACTTCTTCAATCTCTGTCCATGGTCGCACTGGCCTTGAATACTGTCATAACTTTTTGCTTGTAACTCTTTGTATTTCCAGAGATGCCACTCCTCAAAATTGCGTCCTTTCGCAACTTCATACGACCTCTATGCAAATTTGAATGACACAAACACATAAATTTTTCCCTGGTGTTGTTGTTTTCTTTGAGCTATGTGACCAGTTCTTCTCGCAAGGAACCGACTTCCGGAACTCAAAATCCCTTGAGAAGCTCCATCCTCTATCTTTTGCATACTAACAGACCTCCTTTTATTAACACCATCTTCTTCTCTCTACTAGTAATACTCTAAGACATCAAGGATCTCATGTTCAATAGAACCCTTTTTTTTTTCTTCTCTACATGTATGCAATCCTTCCTTAGCTTGTACGTCTGAAGCAAATTAGTCGTTTGAAGAATAAATCTATGGCTCCAATCTCTCCATAACATCACACTGCCAGTGCAATATATTGTTCCATATCCATTTTTCCTTGCAACCTTGTAATTGAATCTGAATTTCCAGTCTTTTAAACATTTCAGATTCCTCAGCTTCCTTCGTAATCCATGCGTTGTATGAGCACTATGTGATAGAAGATCATCACTCAAGAGTAACTTGCCAGTTCTGTTTTGAAAATCGTCCAATACTCCAGTCCATACATGTGAGTTATCGTGGTTCTCAAGATCAACTCCTAGTAGTTGAATGCTTGTAATACATGATTGTGAATGCACCATGGTCTTACCCAACGCTTCAAATGATCCTAGCTTGGAGACATTCAAAGACTTACTAGAAACAACATCCATCTCCATATTTGAGCTGAGAGCCGATGGAACTAGGCGTGGACTCAATTCCGGTGGTTGAGAAAATTTTGTCTCGTTAGCTGGAATCGATTTCTCCTATGTATCAGACTTTTTCTCAAATGATTCACTCTTTGTATCCAAGTCCTTTTCATGTAGCATATTAGTCTCTGAAATTTGTTGCTTTTCTTGTTGTCCCTAAGGAAAATTTGCTGAAGATTTGCATTCTTTCCATGAAACTTTGTTGTGCATACATTCTCGCAGCTTCTGCAACTCTCTGACATTCTCGTTACACAACTCAATTCTCTCAGGATCATACATGGTTCCAAATCTCAACAGAAAATGCCTTTTTAGATGGTTCCATGTTCCTCAAGTAAACATCAATCGATGCTGATGGTACCAAGACTCAGTTTTCCCTCTAATGAAACAATTAGCAAAGTTTAGTTTATCCAATTCCATGTAATTCTCATGAGCGAAAAAATTCTCCACCCAATTAATCCATGGCCGTAATTTCTCACATGTGAAATCTAAAATCACCACATCAATCAGCTCTGTTAGCGAGTGAAACAGATTCATTATCTTGAAGTAATTTTGTTTCCACGCATTTGCCCAATCCAATCTCTTTAATTGGTTCGCTTGCTATAAGCGGTTCTGATTCATCTGGCTCCTTCTTCCGATCGAAATCATCTATACATTGCTTCATTTTCTGCTCAGATTAACCTAACTCTATCATGATCATCTTTCTCCCCAAACACCAACAACAAAGCATCTTTCAACTCATGCCAACTCTTAAAAGGAGATATCCTCTCTAACCATTTAACATACTCTTTGGCTTCAACATCCATGAATAGCTTAGCCCAACCTAACTTGTCAAGCTCTGAATTTCTAAAGAGAGAGAATCCAAACTCCACATATGCTATCCATGACTACAAATCACCTGAAACTCCACTGAAACCCGTAACTTTCTCAGAACTCATCGCCACGATCCGATTTCACGTTTTCGTCTAATCGATATGAGCTCACCTTCACCGTCGTATTCACACGATCTGGCCTTACTGTCACCATCGCAGCAATCGAACAGCTCACAAACCATGGAGTTTGTATATCAATGCTCTCCTCAAACAATCACAAACTCAATCCCAAACAACAAGAAAAATCTACTGAAAGGGAAACTATGATTCACCTTCGAATCCAGATTTGAGAGTCGCTGGTCTAACCTAGACGAGCATCTCCTGAATACCTCAGTCTCCATCGAAATTCTCTAGCTGCCTCAATGGAAACGACGACATTGATTCTTTATACTTATTTTCTTCTTCAACTGCAATGACTCTAAATGAGACAAAGTATCTGATATAGACTATTTATTACCAGTTTTAGGCCATGTTCTAGGCTCTATTTAGGGTCTATTATTTGTGTCCAGGATATTTTTTAGAGTATTTACAGGTCCAGAAAAGTTTTGAAGACAAATGGAGATACTTGGAGATTTTGGAGCATTTAGGGGAGAAGAATCTGTAGCTGACTATTTGAGGAGTCGAAGTACAAGACTGTCGTCGATCGACAACACAACCTTGGAGTCGACCGATGATGAACGACCAAGGTCGATTGATGCTGCACACTTGCCATCGATTGACGCCCAACTCGCAGATAACCGATTGAAAAGCCCAAGATTAGAAGACAAATGACGAGAATACCCTAGACGAGTTTTGACTTAAGTATTAGGGTTTTATATTTATGATTATGTATTGAGAGCATGCAGAGTGTGCAAGTACAAGCGTAGGCAAGACTTGACACAACTCACAAAGCTTTATAGTTTTAGGTTTTTAGGGGATAAGATTCATAACTCCTTATGGAGATTTGTATTGGAACCCCCAATAATTTATCTATGCATTCTATTCAAAATATTGTTCTTTCTTTAATTATGTCTGAGTAGTCATCAACAAGATTTAGGGTTAAATGATAGCAATCATGGATTAGCCCAAAAATAGGATTGCTAGTTAAGTTAATATACATCAATTGAGTTGTGCTTAATGCTTGCATTCTAGAGTAGCTAACTAGGATCTCGAAAGTAGGACATGGACGACTACGAGAGTAGGTTATGTGCTAGAATAGACTTCATTGAACTAGACTGTTAGGCGCATGCGAGAGGTGGTCAAATAAGTATGGTGGACTTATCAAATATCGTTCACACTTCCTTCTGATTTCACTGTCGATCAACATCAGGCCATAGCCGTCGATCGATGGTCTTTCTTTTTGCTCGCATACGAGAGTTGAAGTTAAAAAGGTCAGAATAGTTAATAGTTGAGTTCTAGTATATTTACATATTTGTTCTTCCTATCCACTATAATCCATTAAGTTTGAAACCCTAAATTTAGCATATTCACATTTGCATCAAGTTAGTTTATTAGAATGTTTCCATATTTGCATTATTATAATATTTCTATATATGCATTATTATCATATTTCTATAATGCATCTCTACTTGTTGATAAGGAATATTTCCTTAACTGATTGTTTGCCACCAATATATATATATATATTCACCTACCTTAATCTTTAAAAATAAAAAATCTATTGTATGCTATTGTTTTCTGTGGATTCGATCCCTAAGTACTACATCTGATCTCTTTTGGCAAAAATAATATTTGTGTGTTAAGAGTTAAGACTATGATTAATTTGATAGTTATCTGTTTAGGACATTTATACCATGTTAGAACAATAAAAACACGCATGTCGCTATCTCAAGTTGCCAGCTCAACAAATAAAAACTTCACCGTGAACTTTCTCTTGCTCTGTTTGTAAACGTAACTTCTTCTCACAGTAATATGCTATTCAAACTTATCACAATACCACCTGCCAAAAAAGATCCATAGATCATCTGTCGGTTACCTCTATTACCTAACCAGTACCAACAACAAAGGTACAATGTAACGCCAGACTGTTTGGTTTGAAAGAATGAAGCCAACATATTTGTTATCTGATAGTTCTTGTAGACATGGTAAAACATGTAGATGAACAAAGGAATTCTTGCTGTCTGCAAATAGAACTTGAGGAATTTGAATCCAATTTTTCAGATTTGTTACTAGCAAAAAGGTTTGCAAAAATACTCACCATAGCAAAGCGAAGAAAATAGCAACTCCATTAATAAGATAAGCTTTAGATCGCTTCAAACCAGAAATGTCAAAGTACCCTCTAAGATTGATCTCTGGTGTAGTCACTTGAAAACCATGTATGTTAAAAGTTGATCCTCTCCAAAGAACAAATAGTAAGCTACTGATACTCCAGATAAGCAATGATGGAAAATCTTGAAAAGAAAACCAAATCAAGATTTTGAACAAGTAAATAAAACCAATTGAGAACACCTAAGCTTCCTTGTGACTACTATTCACATATTCTGATCCTCCTAAAGAAGAGTATGAAAAAATATTTAGACAACAAAATCTCTCATTACACTAGCTTTACTTTTGATGTTAAAACTTCACCCATTTTTGATGTTTATTTGCCCAGCTTCGTAAAGTGCCGCCCATATACATTGTCGTATGTTCCATTTAATGAAAAGGTACAACCTACAGTCTTCCAACGTGTACGTTAAACACAAATTCAACTTCGTAAGCCTCTTGATGTGTAATAGCTAAACAAAATTATCAAAAATTCCTCACAGTGAAATGGTGAACCGCAAAGATAACCGAGCACTTAAACGTAGAGGTAATCATCGGCGTCTTAAGAACTCATCTGGTCCATCAATAAACCACACAGAAGATCATTGTGCCATGTAGTTAATGCTTCCCAGCAAATAGTACATTTTGACGCGGGATGCGCGGTGTAACATCCCAAAACCCATACCCAAAAAGTTTTTAAAAGAAAAACCCTGTCTACGGCCCATTAGGGTTTAGACTTATGCCCCCTTCTCTTTTTCTTATAAATAGAGAGTCTCCGTCTCTCTTTTCTTCCATTCACAAACTGAAGCAAAGCTCTGCAGAGAAATCCTAGGGACGAAAACCCTAGCCGTCGAGTCTCTCTCTTCTCTCTCTCGTGATCTCTCTCCTCTCTCTCTCTCTCTCTCTTTGCACCGCTTCTCTCTTCTCTCTCTCTCCTCGCCGCGAACCTTCTTCCTCTCTCTCTCCTCGCCGGCTCTCCTTCTCTCCTCGCCGTGAGCAACCGCGAGTGGTGGTGGACACGGAGGACGTGTGGTGGTGGTGATTGCTCGTTGTTCAGATACTCTCAGATCTATTTCCGTTCCCAGATCCAGAACCCTAGATCTCAGATCTACTCGTAAGGTGAGTTGATTCGAAACTAGTTTTCTTCACATGTCCTTTATATTGGTTGATCTTGGAACTAGGGTTCAAATAGTCCTTGTTTGGAAGTTAAGTTGTTAGATCATAATGGGAGTTAGGTTGTTAGATGAATGAATCATGTTGCATAAGAACCTTCACACTATTTAAAAGACTTAATGAACTGCCTTGTGTTGATGTGGATGATTTATGATGAATGATTGCTTGTGTGAATGGTTGTTATGTGATGATTGATGATGAATGATGATGAAAGCTAGGTTGCTAGAAAGAAGTGCACGCCTAGGTTAATAGTGATGATGTGAATGAAGAATGAAAGTGGTATAAGGGAGTACAATTGGTATCCTGTATGTATATATGTTTGTATGGATGTAAAGTGAAGTATGTGTGTGACACCGAGAATGGGTGGCGTCTTATGAACTTGTTAAGGTCAAGTTAGAGTTGATGAGAAATGAGAAATGTTAATGAGAAATAAAATGAGAAATGAGAAATGAGAAATGTGAATGAGAACGTTAATGAGAATGATGATGAGTAATGAGATATGTGATGAAAGGCCGTGTAAATTCGGTGCCCGCGCGATGGCGGGATAGAAATAAGAAATGAGAATGAGAACGAGTAAATGAACATGTTTGTAGTCCTGGTTGAGACACCGATAACGGGTGGCGTATAGAGTCCAGCTAGGGTGAAAGGCTGTGTAAATTTGGTGACCGCGCGATGGTGGGATAAAAATAAGAAAGGGTCGTGAAAGGACGGTGACCGTGAATGGACGGGATCGAAGGGCCGTGAACGGATGGTGACTGTGAGCGTATGGGATCGATAGGCGCCTTTAAGATCGATTCAATGCCGAGTCGTGGCATAATTATGGTTACTAGGACCGAGGGGACAGACAATGTCGAAAGGGGCCAACGTGCTGTGACTCGGGTGACCATTTAGGAAGCTGGGGGCGTTGGTTCATGTAAGACCACCCAAGAACAGCCAACAAGTGGGGGGACATCCTTGCACGGCCATAGGTCCTTACGTCTAGGATGATTGGTATCGAGTCAAGTTGTTTGTGAGGATCGAGTCGAGTCGAATCTATGTTGTGGCAGTGACTTAGTTCATTGTATTGTATGATCACTAGGTTGATAGAAAAGTATGGAAATGATGTTGTGTGATAACGAATGATGCATTTGAATGATTGATTGTAGTGGCTAGCCAGCTCTCGCTTTGCATTAAGTAGTATAAAGCTTCATGCGGAGGGACTGGTCTAGGACCACTTCACTGAGTAACCCATTTATTCATGCCCTCCTTTCCATTTCCCTATGTGCAGGACTGTAATTAGTAGTATGTGGATATGGTTGGATTGGTATTTTGAGCGAAGGATAATGCGTTCGATGACGCCTGGGACTGGTAACGGACACGTTGGATGGTCTAATGAGTAGACCCGTGTTTATAACTCCATGCTCTTAACCCCGGATCGGACCCGGGGGAGCGGGGTGTTACACTCGGTAACGTGTCAATGGCTACACAAGAAATACCAAACTACAAACTCCAAGAACCAGCCGTTAAACAATACAAATATCTTAGGGAAGCTATCACACCAAAATAGAAAGCATTTTCAACAGAGAAAGCAACAATCACAACTACAAGCAGGTGAGTACTCCTAACATTTTAATCAAAATGTTTCGTGCCAACTTATCAATTCGTACACTGCATCACTCTATCTTCCTATAAAACCCGGTACAAGACTGCAAACAGCTCTTCCACCTACACGAATGTTCCATCCTGAACCAAGCATGCGTAATATCACCATCCTCTTATCCTATAACATTAACTTTAACACGGGTGCCACTATTGACATGTCCAATTATCACAGTTATAACACTATAATTTCTCTGCAGTTTTACATGCCGGTGTACCAACCCCGCGGTGTGTTGCAGATACGCACGCCTACACCATAACCCCTCGGTTCAACAACAACAATTGTTAAAGAACAAAGAAGTTGAATCATCATATCTCCCATTTATGAAGACACGTTAGTGTTGGAGAGAAATTTTCAACTCCCCCCAAGGCCCATCTAATAATAGGGTTTGGCCCGTTGATCACTATCGGGCCAATCCAGAGCCAATCGAGCCGACGAGGAAGGAGCCGGAAGAGTCGACCGAATGACTGACGAGGCCGCAGGAAGGGATACCTGTTTGAAACGCACTTGGGTAGAGGTCGGCCCAGAAGCCCACTAAAATTAAAGATTAAAATGGGCTTCTAGGGCGAACGAAGCCTAGGGCGAACAAGGGCTCGAGAGACCGCGACTACAAATAGAGAAAGGAGATCAAACGAGAAGGGGATCCGCAAATAGACAAAAGACCTCTGACGGCAAGATTGAGAGAGAACTATCAATCGATCTTCCTTGTAATCTCGTCAGTGCTTTCAACAAAGCTCCGACCTCTTTTCTTTCCGTAGATCACCTTGTAATCACGTTCATTCTTATCACTTATCAATAAAACGCCTTTGAAGCTCCCACAAATCGAGTTTAGTTCTTGTCAATCGACCTAACCAAACTCAGATTCAACAATTGGCGCCCACCGTGGGGCCTATGAAGTAGCGTTAACGAATCAGTATGCGTCCCGACGACTCACCTGCCGACGATGCGCCTGCAACAGTCGCCACAACTCCGGCGAACAACGAGATGCTGCAACGCATCTTGGACCAGCTTGCGCGGCAAGAAGAAACAAACAGGGTTACGAACGAAAGACTCAGCACGCTCGCCGCTGTCTTTGCTACGATAGACAGCCAGGTGGGCGAAACAGAGACGGCCAAGCGACAGCTTTTTCCCACGACAGGTCCTACGCTCGTTGCCGCCGGCCAACCGATGGACGGAGTAGCCCAACCAACTGACGCCGTCGACCGTACAAACGATGGGATGGATGCCGCCACCAAAAGCCAAATCGCGGAACTACGCCTCTCGATGCAAGACATCCACTCCAAGATACATCACGTGACAACCTCCGCTCCGGAGATAGAACGTGTTCTCACCGCTACGAACTCCCTTTACTAGGCGAATCACAGACGTTAAGATCCAACTGATCGACAAGCTCTGCATCCCGTCTTACTCCAGCGATACAGATCCAACCGACCACATGACGGCGTTCAACATCGTCATGGGAAGAACCCACTTCTCCCACTAGGAAAGGGACGCGGGTCTTTGCCAACTGTTCGTCGAAAGCCTGTCCGGACTAGCCCTGACCTAGTTCTCCCGGTTGTCTGAGGAATCTATCGACAGCTTCCACGATCTCTCCGCACAGTTCCTAAAACACTATATCATGTTCACACGCCAAGGGGCATCCTTGGCAGACCTGTGGAAGATGTCCCAATCGGCCAACGAAAGTCTCCATGATTTCATGGAATGATTCAAGCAGGTGGTTTCAAAGGTCCACGTTCCGGACCATACGGCGGTGGAAGCCCTTCTTAACTCTCTGTGGATACATTCGAAGTTTCGAGATGACCTCTATTCCAATCCTACTGCCTCACTCCGAGACGCCCTACATCACTAAAAAACTTCATCCTCATGGAAGAAGACAAGCGAGCGTTTATCTGGAGGCAACACGAGTTGAAACAAGCCGCCATGAAGACAGTGGAAACCCACCACGAACCTAGGCAGCACTCGTCCTACAACAAATCGGTCAAAAAGAAGGGCCTTGTCAACGCCATCCTTGACAATGATCAGACGGATTCTACCATGGCCGTGCGAGGGCCGGGCTGGAACAAATGGACGTTGGATGCCGAGGGAAAGAAGCGAGCGGCTCGACCTAACACGTCAAACGGCCCGTTCGATGCGAGCAAATGGTGCGATTACAACAAGACAAAGGGGCATGACACTAAGGAATGCAAACAACTACAAGAGGCTCTCTTAGCGGCATTCGTAAACGGCAACGCTAACCCCGAACCCCCGAGACAGAAGCTCCCAAAGAGCAACAAGAGTTGGACCAAGAGTAAAGACAAAAAGAAGAAAGGGCATGATGATCCGACTGACGGCTCACCATCTAAGGACGAGACTACCCTGACTCAACAAGATGATGACTCTGCTTCCGAAGAAGAAAAACCAAAATCTCGTCGCAAGATTTTCACAATCCGGCCAACCCCCGATCTCTCCCCGGAGGGCGACGGCCAGGGGAAGACAAGTTAACGCGATTCGCTCGACAATGATCGAACAAAGATTTCATCATCACCTGCCGATCGACAACAGGGGATCGACCTACGCGATTTGCTGAAGCGAAAAATCATGCAACCGACCGATTGTCTCATATCCGCTGACCTCCGATCAACGATAGACGGATCCAAACTAAGGAAACTGAGTGCAATGGACGCCCGTCACAAGCTTAGAGCCTCGAAACCCAAGCTTCGATTGATAATCAATTCCAAAGTCGCCGATCTCCGAGGTAAACTCAGCAGATCGACAACCCTCAATCCTGCAACGGCCCCTGACCTTTAGGTATTGCTGAATGACGCCAAAACCAAAAGATCAGCAAAATCAGGCTGATTGAACGTCATCATCGGAGGATCGCCACCTTGCAATGATTCCGTTCGATTTGTTAAGGAGTTCCGTTGTAAGGCAGTAACCACACGAAAATGGCCCACCTTCTCGGGAAATGATCTACAAATCACTTTTTTCCGTGGGAGACGCCATTGGAGTGCATATGTCTCATAATGATTCTCTCCTTGTAGAGCTTGGAATCGGGGATTGCAAAGTCACGAAAGTGTTAATCGACACCGGTAGCTCCATAGATCTCATCTTCAAAGATACTCTCGATAAGATGGGAGTCGATCTTAACGTGATTAAACCTTCGGCCAGGTCGCTAACGGGATTCAACGAGTCATCCGAAACGATGCTTGGGACTATTTTATTGCGCGTACACGCACACGGCGTAGATAAAAATGTCAAGTTCTCCATTATTGATGTAAAGGCCCCGTACAACGCTATCCTCGGAACACCATGGATTCACGCGATGAAAGCAATCCCATCAACCTATCACCAATGTGTAAAATTCCCAAGCACGGACGGGCGAATCGTCACCCTTCGAGGCGATCAGGCCGCGGCCCGTGACCTCTTCATCACTGAAGTTAAACTGTGACAGACCTCCTCCCACGTCAATACCATAGCAAAGACGATTGACAAGATCTTCCAACTAAAAGAGGAAATCCTCGAGGTCTCCATCGACGAGAACAACCCAGATAAGATCGTAAGGATTGGCACGTATTTAACAGAAGAAATGCGGGACAAGATCATATCTTTCCTAAAGACCAACACCCCTACTTTTGCTTGGTCGACTTTGGACATGAAGGGAATCGACCCCACTATCACGACTCACGAACTCAACGTCGATCCAACCTTCAAGCAGGTTCGACAAAAAAGGCGCAAGTTAGGCCCAGAACGGTCAAAAGCTGTAAACGACAAGGTCGAGCGATTGCTCGGCGCGGGATTTATCACTGAAGTCAAATACCCGGACTGGTTAGCAAACCCGGTGGTCGTTAGAAACAAGAACGGAAAATGGTGCGTCTGCGTTGATTTCACCGACCTAAACAAAGCGTGTCCAAAGGATAGCTTCCCCTACCTCATATCGATCGCCTACTTGTCGAATCGACAGCAGGGAACGAGCTATTAACATTCATGGACGCATTTTCCGGATACAACCAGATAGTTATGCACCCCCATGATCGTGAAAAAACAGCATTTATCACGGACAGAGGAACATACTGCTATAAGGTTATGCCATTCAGCCTCAAAAACGCAGGTGCCAACTACCAACGGCTCGTTAACCAAATGTTCGCCGAGCGATTGGGAAATACCATGGAGGTTTATATCGATGATATGTTGGTCAAATCTCTTGCAGCTGCCGATGACCTGGATCACCTAACGGATTGCTTCCGAACCTTAAAAAAGTACGTCATGAAGCTCAACCCCGCCAAATGCACGTTTGGAGTCATGTCCGAGAGAATTCCTTGGTTACATAGTGACCCAACGAGGGATCGAAGCAAACCCGAAACAGATCTCAGCGATCTTAGATCTCCCAAGTCTCAAAAATAGCCGTGAGGTACAGTGATTGGCCGGTCGGGTAGCGGCACTCAATCGGTTCATCTCCCATTCAACCGACAAGTGTCTTCCTTTCTACAACCTGCTCCGCGGCAACAAAAAATTTGTTTGGGACGAAAAGTGCGAAGAGGCGTGCGGCCAACTCAAGCATTATCTAACGACACCGCCGGTGCTGGCTAAACCGGAGAAAGGCGATACGCTCTATCTTTATATTGCAGTCTCTTCCATGGCCGTCAGCAGTGTCTCGATCAAGGTGGATCACGGTGAACAAAGACCGATATTGTACACTAGCAAACGAATGACCGACGCGGAGACACATTATTATACGCTCGAGAAAATGGCTCTCACCGTCATCACCTCGGCACGAAAGCTCAGACCCTACTTCTAGTCTCATTCGATCGTCATACTCACCAATCAGCCCTTACAAACGATAATGCAAAACACTAACCAGTCAGGCCGACTGTCGAAGTGGGCGATCAAACTAAGCGAGCACGACATCACCTAACAAGGTAAGCCGGCCGAAAAATTCCAGGTTCTGGCTGATTTTATCATTGAGCTACCCCCCGAACTCGAGTGAGACCTCGTCCCATCAAACGAATACTGGATTCTGCACGTCGACGGATCGTCCTCCACCACTTGGTCCGGGGTCGGCATCCAACTACAATCGCCCAACGGAGAATTGCTCCATCAATCATTCCGGCTCGGATTCAAGGCGTCTAATAACGAGGCTGAATATGAATCTCTCATCGCTGGTTTACGACTCGCCAAAGCTGTTGGAGCAACGCGCATACACGCATATTGTGACTCCCAGTTAGTCGCTAATCATTTCAGCGGAGACTACGATGCCAAGAACGAACAGATGAACTCGTACCTTCGAGTGGTGCAAAGCCTTGTCAAAGAATTCAATTCTTTTGATCTGACTAAAATCCCGCGAGGGGAGAACATTTGCGCAGACGCCCTGGAAGCACTTGGAAGCGGGCCAAAAGATCAGATCCGCCGAACGATTCCTGTCCAGCATATCGATGAACCAAGTATAATACAGCCCACCGTCATGATCATTGCAGAGACCGATGAAATGGAAATCGATCCATCGGATTCACACTCCGATTGGAGGACCCCCTTTATCGAATATCTGACGAAGGGAACGTTGTCGGATAACAAATGGGAAGGACGTCGACTGAAAGCAAAAATCACCAAATATGTTGTTTTCGACGACAAACTCTATCGTTGAACGGAAAACAACATACTTTTGACGTTTATCCACGGTGAGGAAACGCGACTTGTCATGGCCGAAACCCACGAAGGAGCCGCAGGAAATCACTCGGGTGGCCGAGCTTTAGTCCTCAAAATCAAGGGCCTAAGTCACTTCTGGCCGACCATGGTCTCTGACTGCGAGGTATACGCTCAAAAATGTGACAATTGCCAACGCCATGCACCGAACATACACTCCCCGACCGAGATGTTAAGGACTACCGCAGCCCCTTACCCATTCATGCGCTAGGCGATGGATATAGTCGGACCAATGCCGAGCTCGACATAACGACAATACGTTCTCGTTATGACGGATTTCTTTGCTAAATGGGTGGAAGCAGAAGCCCTCGTCCCAGTGACCGACAAGGAAGTACAAAAATTCGTTTGAAAATATATCATCTGCCTGCATGGCCTTCCCTAAGAAATTGTCACCGATAACGGCTCTCAATTCATCTCGAACAACTTCTGCGGTTTCTGCGATTGATGGGCAATCTGCCTCAATACGTCAACACCCGGTACCCCAAAGGTAACGACCAAGCTGAAGCAATGAACAAAAAGATCGTCGATGGGATAAAGAAACGCCTCGACCTCAAGAAAGGACACTAGGCAGACGAATTGGATGGAGTTCTTTGGTCCCATCGAACGACTCCGCGGAGCGCAACAGGATACACACCTTTTTCCTTAGCCTACGGGGTCGAAGCAATGGCTCCAACAGAGGTCAATGTCGCCAGCTTAAGCCGGAAGAAGATGCCACAGAACGTGGAGCTGAACAAGGAAATGATGTTCGACGCCCTCGACGCAATCGAAGAGCAGTGCGACCAAGCCCTCCTCCGAATCCAGAACTATCAGCATCTCGCCGAGGCTTACTACAATAAGAAAGTCCACGCACGACCATTGGAGCTCAACGACTTCGTCCTTCGAAAGGTTTTCGAAAACACAAAGGAATGGGGCGCATGAAAGCTGGGAGAAAATTGGGAAGGCCCGTATAAGATAATCGAAGTCATCAAACCAGGAGTTTATCGGTTGGAAAAATTGTCTGGCAAACCAGTACCACGATCGTGGAACGCCTCGAACCTCCGAAAGTATTATGACTAAGGCCCTCGGCCAAAAAAAAAACTAGCCGAGCGAATGACTGCACGTCACTTTCGCTCGGCCTCTAGAAAGCGATATCAAGGGGGTCGTTTTACGTCATTTTCACTTCGCCGTAACGGGAGAATTACTAAACACCACTTGGTCAATCCGAACTACGATCGGCTTGATCCCCCCCGGGGTACGTAGGAAACCCATCATCGGGTCCCAGTTACCACTAATGAGCGAGTCATTCCGTGTCACTTTTGACCACTACAGTGGAAGAATGACCGAACACCACTCGAATAATTGGAACTACGAGTGGCTTGATCCCTACGGGGTACGTAGGCAATCCTTCAACGGGTCCAGCAACAAACAAAAAAAAACCAAAAAAGAAAGAATCATTGCAAGGCAAAATCAGTCAAAGGCGATGATCGATTAAGCTGATCGATAGATCGACACTCCCATCGTGCCTTAACCGCGGCGGGTCGATCGAAATCATCGTAAGGCAAAATCGGTCTAAGGCAATGATAGTCTGAGATGATCAATCGATCAACTCCAGTGAGAGCTCACATCGCTCCGAAGAACGGTTCCAAGCAGTCGATCGATCGACATCCTCCCCAAGAGCCCGCGCCGCTGCAGCCGGCATTTCGTTAAAACGGAACTTAAGATGGCCGATCGATCGAAATCATCGTAAGGCAAAATAAGTCTAAGGAAATAATCGATTAAAATGCTCGATCAATCGACTCCAGTTAATGCTCGAATCGCTCCGAAGAACGGTTCAAGCGGTTGGCCTAGCGAAATGCGAATCTGAAGCCCGCGATGATCGATCGACATCCTCCCCAGGAGCCCACACCGCTGTAGCCGGTCACTCCGTTAAGACGAAACTTAAGATGGCCGGTCGATTGACCAACACTGATGCGCCCTTGGATAGGACACCGGGCAAAACAGACATGCATGGCTTGATCATGGGAAGCAGTAAAGATATATGCTCATTGTTTGACTCATATCTTTCAAACCACAAGGATTCTACGCATGAAATCACTTGGATAATGTTCCAAACTCAATTATGGAGCTCCTTGAAGAAGAATCAGATCAAAAGGTGTTCATATGTGGGAGTTATGTCATTTACAAACCAGGTGATCTTCAGTTCTCGTGAATTCAGACATGTGCGCATTCAGGTGAGCTGGACCGACACTGCCTTGGAGCTGGATGAGCTAATTGACGCTATCTTAGATGAGCTGAATACTCAAGTGAGTTGGACTTACACTTTCCTAGACGAGCTGAGCTTGATTGACAGTCATTTGGACGAGCTGAGCGAGCTAGTTCGATCTTCCGAGCTGGTACGACCACCCGAGAAACTGAAAATGGCTAACCTTATTTCTGATGGACCAACGATCAATTAAATCATGCCAAAGGATATTATTCATGATTCAAATGTCCAAGAAAGCATTGGGCTTGATGGTTTTTGAAAATATTCAAATACGGACTTGTTTGGGCCAAATGGAGAAACCGATAAAATATTGGCTAGGGAAAAAATGGATTTCGACCAGGCTTCAAAGGGACATGTCTTGGCCCATATCAGTAGCATATTCTTCACTTTTCAAAGTCTTGGTCGTGGCTATATCAAGAGGTAGTCCAAGTTTCAATCAAAACAATAATTTAGTCAAGTCTTTGTTTCCATTTTTCTATGCATGTTTTTCCACAAAATTTTAAGTCTTTTCATATGCCTTTGCTACTATAAATATGTAATCTTTCTACAGAAATAAATCAATAAATTTTCTTCTTTTGTTTTAGTTTATCTCTTTTTCTTTGTTTAGAACATTTCTGTTTCTTGGTGAAGTTATCTCCGAGTAAACAAACCTTCGTTCGTTGGACTTGTGCGTCACATCAAGCAACGACAAAACTCTGGTAGTATCATCGGGCCATCCGCAACCCTTTGTGTCACCATTCAACCCATTAGTTCTCTCTTTTGGCGAGTTCATATCCTTCAAAACCGTTTGAGTGATCCTTTCCGAATCTAGGACGTATCAAACACGTGTCCGATCCGGACTATCACTTTGCACTTATGCGTTATCACAATCTGAACTATCGCTTCTCTAAGATGGCCGAACGATCGACCAACACGCGTCCAACTAAGAGGACGATCGAACGAATGAAGGGAGATCAGATCAAGCAGCCTAACAATATATATATAATGATAACGCGGCAATTTCCTCAAACACAATCATAGTTGAATACATAGGCGAGCGACGCCAACAAAATATCAAAGACAAAATGACTAAAGTTCAATCAACGTAACAAAAGGAAAGGAAAAGCGGATTTCGACAGCTACAACAAAAGGTCCGCTAGAAAATAACAACAATAACAGGTTATCTAAGATCGCTCTGAAGAATGGTTCCGAGCGATCGACGTAGCGAGATGCGAGTCTGGAGAGCTGACATCGCTGTCTTCCTCTTTGGGTTTGGGTTCCTCAAGAGCCGCTCCCCCTTCTTTGGCCGCGTCCTCGCGGGTCCGAGCATCCGAAACCCGAACCGGGACTATGTTCTCGCCTCCCAAGGCATGAATTTTTGGCCGAGCGATGATGCTCGTATCAGAAGCACCTTCAACTTCGGGAGGAGATCGAAGGGACGCCGCGACCGCGGGGTCAACAAATTCCAAGTTTGATCCAAACTGATTCAACCCAATGGGTAGTTTGATATGAAGAGGAGAGAGAGCCAGATCCTGCTCCAGAATATCCTCGACCTCAACGTCATCGGCTTCCTTCTTAAACCTGGGCTCATTGGCGATCAAGATGTCCTTCAGCTTCCACAGAATTTGTAGCCCCCACTCTTCCAGCAAAACCATCGAGTCCATAGTCCCCGACGCCTGACTATGGAGGAACAACTTCTCTTCATGTTTGTCCCTATCGGCCATATACTTCTGGAACTTCTCGAATCGCTTATGGCACTTCAGCCAAAGTTCGGCTTCCACCCGCTTCCTCTCCATCAAGACTTCGTAATCGTGTGACCTTCACAGACGGTTCATCTCAGATTTCACCCTTTCAGCATCCTCGGCCTTCTCCTTCTCCATTCGACTGATGGTCTCTCGGTCGGCCTCCTTCTCTCTCTCTAGATCCGTGATCTTTCTCTTAGCGATTCCTCTCAGAGATGACTTTGTTGGCCTTCTCAAGAACGTCCGCCTTCACGGCTTTGAACTCGGCGTATTTGGCCTCGATTTGCTGAGATTGACCTTCGACTTTCGAAGAGCCATCTCATACTCCAGAATCAAGAGGTTCGAACAGGCGATGGCCTAACAAGCATGCAAACTGGGTCAACAAACATACATGGAGAAATAAAAGGGGGAGAAGGGACTTACAATTAAATTCGCGCGGGCCTTCTCGGCAAACTTGTCCGGGAACGCTAGCTCGGAAACCTCAGGCATCATCCTAACCCCACCTCTATTCTGCCTGACTAGACCGCAGCAGGCTTCGAAGTCATTGACGAACGCCACCTCTTTCTCATGGAGAAACTCGACACGCTCTGACGTAGCTAGCGGGGGCCTTTTAGTTGGAGGGTCTAAACCTCCCAAAAGCACGCGCCTGGGTGGCGGCCGAGCGCCATCTTGGGGAGATCCGACTTGAACCTCCGACCCATCCTGCTCCTACAAGTCAAATGACGGCGCGCGGGCCGATCGATCAACATTTCCTTTGTGCCTCTTATTGGTCGCTTCCTCGGTCGCCTTTGCCGACGGTCTCTTCTGTTTGGCCCCTGATTTTGTCTCGCAACCTTTTTTGGGCGCTTGCTTAGGGATACAATCCCGAAGTTCATCGTGATCATCGATCACTTCATTATCCGGACGATCGTGATCCATCTGAGTGTCTCCCTCGGCAGGTGGTCGCTTTTTGGAAGACTTGCTCTTCCTTTTCTTCTTCTTTATCAATGATATCTCGGGGGGGGGGGGGATCAGTCGTCCTCTCTTCGTCAAGGGCAGCAAGTTCCAAAGAGTCCTTCGCCTTGTCGTTTGTCTTGGTCAGTCGGATTGCCTCGTTCTCGGCTTTATCGTGACTTCGCACAGAATCGAGACTATCAGCATCAAGTTGAGCTCTGAGGATATCGCGATAGCTAGGATACACTTTTGAAATTTTTCCCATTAGCGGAAGTTTCAATCTCTTTCCCTTGGTCTCTTCGCAGGAAATGTCTGACGCCCAGACAACTGACATGAGACCTAAGAAAATCAGCCGAGATTAACAAGACATCGTACATAGCTAACCCAGTCGACCAACTAGAGACCGAATGAAAGGCCGCTACAAAGGGAGGATAAAAGCGCGCATATCAATTACCTTTGGATACTCTATTTCGTTGGCGGCGAATTCGCTTTCGATTGAAGTCCTTCCACTTCTGTTGGCTGAGTGCAGCTATCCTCGGGATGTCCTCCCAGAACTTTTCTGGATATCCGATCGTATTTGGATGAGTAACTGTAAAAACAAGACAAGGTCAGATCTTACACGACGGTATTAATCGTTCGACATCGGCTTAACTACCAATGTGATAATTCCATATGACGCGAAAATGATCGTCCAACGGCTCTTCGAAGGCTCTCTCGTCCGCTTTAATGTAAAAATAATATCGTTGCCAATTTTTAGTCTTCGACGGATGACCCGTTAGGATATGAAGACCCGATCGCATCTGCACCGCGTACAGGCCGTTCGGCTTCGGTTGAGTCGGCGTCAGTTCCTCGAAAACACGAACAGACATCGAGACGTCTATTTCCGCCGCCATCACCATCAACGCTAAAACGATGCTTATCGCCCGTTCATCAATTGGGTCATCGCGACGTCTCGGCGCCAGTAGTAAGAGGTGATCAGACGAGGAATCGAAAACCATAATTTCGAATCTTCCCCGAAAAAAGATTCGTAGACGCACTGAAAACCGACCTGAGGAGACCAAGGATCCTGATCAACCCCAGGGATAAAGAACGTCACACCATACGCTCTACACGCCTTCAGCAATGACGTTACGCTTTCAAGCGAAGAACATGACGACAAGACATCACCCCAATCCTGCCCCGCAACAACGGCAAAACGGAAATCCTCCGAAGGCAAATCTGGTAGCTGTTCGATCGACCCATCACTGCAGAGACGGTAGGGACTCAGTCCGGCGAACTCGTCGAATAGCTTCGGGTCATGACGATCGATCGTTATCGGTGGCCTCAGCCATATCGGGATCCCTCGATTGCTCATTATTGTGCCTCACATCGCCAATGACCCCGATTCTCGCCATGCCAGGAGAGGACTTTTCCTCTGCATCCGCTGCAGTATCGCCTTCCCCATCATCCCGAAATCGCTCTTCGGCGCCGCGATTCGACCTGACTTGGTCCGGGTTTAATCCGGCCGCTCCATCGGAAGCCCCACGCTTGGCACTTATTGCCAAACCGAGCAACTTAGGACCGAGCGAGAGCTCTTTCGGCGGAGTCGAATCGATCACCACTTCCTTTCCTTTCTCCGACATCGAGTACTTCCGGGATGGTGGTGCCATTCGATCGGCCAACAGGAAATCAAGGATGTCTGAATAAATTGATCAAGCTCGACGGCGAATCGGAAAGCAGACAAATGGAAAATAGAGTAAAGAGAAGGGATAGGAAAAGAGTAGAGAGAGAAAGTACCTTTTTTGGATCCATGAAGAAGTAAGGAAACAAGAGGAGAGGCGCCTATTTATAGCTAAAGCACGGGTCTCAAGGAAGCTGCAATTATTAGGTCTATTTGAGCCTACTTTACCCTACAGTCCACATGCCTAGTTCCGCAAACCGAACCGGTTTCAGACAGTATACTTGGTTTCAGCAAACCAGACGATTAACCATTGGAGCGATTGGTCAGTGCAAAAATCGGTGTTGTCCGGCCGACCGACCGACCAAGAAGAGCCGATCGATCAACCAACTGACATCTCGTCTGCTGGAATGCCCAATGCGCGGACATCCTACAAGGAGATGCCAGGTGACCACCGACCCAGCTGGGATGCCAAAATACAATCGACCGATCGATTAAGGACACCGAGGACGTAAACCAGCATGGTCAACCACCGACGATAGGCGGTCTCGACAAAGACAAGCCAAACCCGTTATTCTCAAAACCAGATCTTCACACTCCGCACCTGAAGAACTACCTCCATCGCGAACGGAATGATGGAGGGTTTATTGTTGGAGAGGAATTTTCAACTCCCCCAAGGCCCATCTAATAACAGGGTTTGGCCCGTTGATCACTATCGGGCCTATCCACAGCCAATCGAGCCGACGAGGAAGGAGCCGGAAGAGTTGACCGAATGACCGACGAGGCCGCATGATGGGATACCTGTTCGAAACGCACTTGGGTAGAGGTCGGCCCAGAAGCCCACTAAAATTAAAGATTAAAATGGGCTTCTAGGGCGAACGAGTCCTAGGGCAACAAGGGCTCGAGAGACCGCGACTACAAATAGGGAAAGGAGATCAAACGAGAAGGGGATCCGCAAATAGACTGAAGACCTCTGACGGCAAGATGGAGAGAGAACTATCAATCGATCTTCCTTGTAATCTCGTCGGTGCTTTCAACAAAGCTCCGACCTCTTTTCTTTCCATAGATCTCATTGTAATCACATTCATTCTTATCACTGATCAATAAAACGCCTTTGAAGCTCCCACAAATCGAGTTTAGTTCTTCTCAATCGACCTAACAAAACTCAGATTCAACAGTTAGCTTCACATATGGTTCTGAACATAGAATATTATTAAACACAGGAAGGGCTAGCAAATGAGAACTTTGAGAATTCAAATCCAGTATTGTAAAACAAGAGGATGCCGAACAACAAGCTAGATGAATAACGCTGAGAATTTGATAAAATAAAAACATAAACTACTAATGTCGAAACTAGACTTGACCATATAAACAGAGAACCAAAACTAAAACCGGAATCGAATCAAAAAAATAAAATTTCAAACTAAACCGATGTTCACAAATAAACGAAGGTTTTGATATCTTTGGAACCGAAAAACCAAAACCGAACTGAAACTGAATGGATATCCGAATAGCTAAAATATAGTTTATATACTTTAAAATATTATTTATAAATAGTTTTAAAGTAATCAAATATTTTTAAAAACTATACAACTGAACTACTTGAAAACCAAATTACCCACATATTTTTTATCTGACATAATTTAAAATTACTTGAATTACCGAAAGAACTAAATTACGGTAACAATTTATACCCAAAATCTTTAAGTGTACCTTAATTACTTGATATTTAATCCAAAACTATATTTTGTCTGAAATTATCCAAAAAAAAACCGGAACCAAACTAGAACCAAGTAGAACCAAAGTTTTATAATATTAGCCGATTCTTAATATTATACAAAAACCAAACCGAAAATCAAAATAACTGAATCGAAATCGAACTTAGTTTCACATATAAACAAAATATTCCTATAGACAAGTTAGAAAACAAAAAAAAACTAAGAAAACCGAATCAAAACTGAACTGAAAACTAAAATTCCAGACATAGCCAAAACCTTTGATCATACGGTCAACATATGATTTAATATTTAAACTAAAAAAATCTCAAAATTCAGTATACTTATTGCTGCAACGATATCACTTCGCCACTAACAAATACCAAAATGTACATTATTGATAAAAAAAAACATTATGTATAAATCAGGGAAAACAACTTATTCATGGCCACATTACAAAGGCATGGAAGATACTTACTCAAACTATATTAACGTGCCAAAACATTCATAAACTAAACAAAAATTTAATTTGCTTACCCGCGCTTATTCCAAATAGCTCTAACATACCTCGTAACTGAAATGTGTCAATTCATTTTAAATTGCATTGATTTTTATTTTTAACTTATTACATTTTAATCCCTAACATTTTATTTATCAAGTTGACCCTATCTATAACTTTGAAATTGGAAATAAATTTTTAATATATGGTGATATATAAAATAAAATATTTTTTTATCAAATTAAATAGATTTGATAATATAAATATATTATCATTAGTTAATGTTAAATTATCAATTCACAATTAATATATTTGCTACAAAAAACTTTTCATCAATGGAAAACAACATAAAAACAGTATCATAATTTAAGCCTAATTTAAACTGACTAGGTTCTTAAACTTTAAAAAACACTTTTCTACATTTTTTGAAGTTATTTTAATTGAAAATTTTATTATGTGATTAAAATGGTTTTATAAAGCTTAAGAACTTTAGTCAGTTTAAATTAGGCTTAAATTATGATACTGTTTTTATGTTATATTCCATTGATAGAACGTTTTTTGTATCAAATATTTTAACTGTGAATTGATAATTTAATATTAACTAATGATAATATATTTATATTATCAACTCTATTTTTTTGATAGTTTTTTATTTTTATTTTATATATCACCATATATTAAAAGTTATTTCCAATTTCAAAATTATAGATAGGGTACTCTTGATAAATAAAATGTTAGAACTAAAATATAATAAGTTAAGAATATAAATCAATGCAGTTTAAAATGGACTGACGTGTCAGTTACGAGGTTGTTAGAGTTGGTTGGAATAAATGTGGATATGCAAATTAAATTATTGTTTAGTTTAGGATTTTTTTGGCACTTTAATATAGTTTTGGTATGCATTTTCCACGCCTTTGTAATGTGGGCATGAATAAGCCGTTTTCCCATGATTCCTATGCCAAGGAAGTTTTTCTTCCCAAACACGAGATGTATGACAGCACCAGCGATCCAAACAATCATGTGGCCATGTACAAACAACGGATACTTACTATAGCAATCCAGATGGAACTCAGAGAAGCTACTATGTGCAAGGGTTTCAGCTCAACCCTCACTGGACCCGCTTTACAATGGTATACCAACCTTCCAAATGGATCGATATGCATGGTGTGAATTTCACAACAACCACAATCATGAAATGGAAGAATGCATCTCACTGAAGATGGAAGTCTATGAGCTACTAAAGAAAGGGTACTTCTGGAAAATCATTTCCGTTGAAGCAAAAACCTCCTTAATAACAGCAAGGGGAACAATCAACTTTCCGGAGCTTCTCATGCCTCACCACCTTGTCATGATAGGATAATCAATGTGATATCTATCGACTCAGAAATAAGCGGCATCACGCATGCGGCTGCTAAAAAAGAGCATCGGAAACACCAAGAATAGTCAGGAAACCAAGAATCCAAAGCGGCTGCTCCTAAGAACTGACAAATGAGTTTCACATCCAAGGAGCAAGAGAAAGCCATTGCTCTCTGTCATGGCGCCCTAGTCATTTCTCTCACGATGGCAATTTTTGGTGAAGAGAATACTAGTGGACAATGGAGGCTCCACTAATATCATTTCCTAGCTGTTTACAATGACTTAGGGCTGGAAAAGGACTCACTGACCCGAGAAATCACACCATTCATAGGGTTCAACGGCGAGGTCAAGCAAACCATCAGAGAAGTTACGCATCCTGTCTACGCAGAGGCAGTAAACATGTCCACGAAATTTGTAGTAATCGAACGCAACTCGTCATACAACATGATAATAGGATGTCCTTGGATTCACGATATGAGAGTCGTCCCTTCTACTCTCCATCAGGCAGTCAAGCTTCCCACTCCATGGGGCATCAAGGAGATCAAAGGGGATCAAGAAAAGTCCCGCTCCTACTATCAAACAACTCTCAAGGGTAAGACCGAGGTCTTATAGCAATAACAACAAAAAATCTTGGTCCTACATACATAGGATCCAGATGTTGAAGAACTCAATGAGGTGTCATTGGTTAATGGGGATTTCAGCAAGAATCTCAAGAAAGGATCCAAAGTTCTAGCGGGTCTAAGGTAGAGATTAATAGATTTCTCTGGTCTACTCTGATTTCTTCACATGTTCCCATGTAGACATGTCAGGAATAGATCCGGAAATCATTATGCATCAATCCTCTACACCAGCCCGTGAGGCAGAAAAGGAGGAATTTGCTTCTGAATGGGGCGCCATCATCAACGGCGAAGTTAGAAATCTACTAGATGTCGGGTTTATACGAGAGAAGCAATATCCAGAATGTCTGGACAACTTGGTGGTAGTTTGAAAATGAATAGAAAATGGCGAGTCTGCATAGACTTCACCAATCTCAACAAGTCCTACCCAAAGGTTTCCTTTCCTATACCTCACATCGACAAGCTAGTTGATACAACGGCTAAACACCAGTTGATGAGCTTCATGGATTCCTGCTACGGGTACAACCAGATCGTAATTCACCCGGATTACCAGCTGAAAACCTCCATCATTACATCTAGGGGCATCTATTGCTACAGAGTTATGCCTTTCAACATGTAGAATTCTAGCTCCTCGTACCAGAGATTGGTAAACATGATGTTTTCCAAGAAAATATGCCAAACCATGGAAGTCTACATAGATGACATACTCATCATATACCTGGAAGCAAAAGACCATATAGCTCATCTACACAAGCTTCTACACTTTGAGGAAATATAACATGAATCTCAACCCGACCAAGTGCTCATTTGGGGTTACTCTGGGAAATTCATGGGTTACATAATTACCCACCGTGGAATCGAGGCTAACCCGGAGCAAATAAGAGCAATACATGTGATTCCTTCACCAAGGAATTTGAAATAAGTACAAAATCTGACATGAAGAATGGTAGTTCTGAGTCGGTTCATCTCTAAACTCTCAGAAAAATCCCATGCCTTCTTCGAGGCTCTAAAGAATCATAAGATTTCAAATAGAACGAGAAATGTGAAAGCGCTCTCATCAAGCTGAAGGAATAACTTACCACGCCTCCTCTACTATCGAAGCCTTACGACGAAGAGGTATTGATGCTCTACCTGACGGTATTTGAGCACGCAGTGAGTACCATTCTATGGCGTGAAGAAGGAAGCAATCAGCTTCCAATACACTATGTCAGCAACTCTCTCCTTGATGCAGAAACGCATTATAGCCATCTTGAAAAGTTGGCCCTAGCCTTGGTCGTGGCGGCCAAGAAACTTCGACCTTACTTTCAATCTAATCAAAATGTGGTGGTGATCCTCCCCATAAAATATGTGCTACACAAGCCATAAGTATCAGGCTGACTAGCTGATACGGTCCTGTATAGGTTGTCTTGCCCAAGAATCACTTGAAGGTGGGTGAGATGAATTCTTAAAGCTTGTAAAGGCTCCTGGACGTGATGATGGTCTTCACACAATGGTATGGACGAATTTGTGTTGTGTATATGGATCAAACCTACGAGTGTAACCTCGTGTAAATTAGTTTGACTGACACGTCTAGAAGATTCCTTCTTTATGATCATGTATGCTCATGAATGAACAAGGATAAAAGTCTCTAAGAGACAAAGAAAAAAAGTGTTACTTATTATACAGCTGTATTATTACTTATAGGTTAAATAAATCAAAGGCATTACATAGGTTTATATAGTAAAGCATAGAATAGATAAAAGGAAAACTAGCCAATCCTTAGAAAAGGAACACCATTGGCTAAAAGAAAAACTTAGATAAATAGAAAACTAGTTTAGAGTATTAGAAAAGGAAATATGGACTTACTCTTGCATGAATTGACGTCTAGCAGCTTCTTTTGGACTTTTTGGTGGGTTTAGTCATGTCTCATAAGAGAAAACAATTGAGTTCTCTTTTTGGTCGAACTTTCCATTTTTCTCGAGTCAATCTTTCCAGGTTTGGCCGATGAAGGAAATTTTTTTGATAATCATCTTTTTGGACCTGATCCAAAGCATCTTGGACATTATCATAAACTTTGATAGGACCATTTGGATGGCCATAAGGCTTCCCAAGATTAAAAATTCTGGCTCCACTTGACCCAATCTAGCCACATATGTGGTCGAACTAACTTAATTGGTTCATACCTCTCCTCTGGTTCAACCAACTCGTCCAGTTGACTTCTGATTGACTCATCCAAGTTTTCCAGCTCTTCCACCTTGTATTCTAGTCGCCCATGCTGGTCCAGTGTCGTTCCATATTTGATGAAAGCCATATCAAGGTCCATAGCTTTCTCTCGGTCCAGTACCTCATGGATCAAGCCAACTACCTCTATGAATGACCCATTGAAACAAGCTTTGATTTGTGACTAAGCTACTTCACAAACTGTCCTTAAAGCCTTATATTTGAGGCTGTCCAGGATCACATCACTAGCTAAATGGGCGGTAGAACTCTGAAAATATGACGTAATATTCATACCGATATCAAGACACAAATACTTGAAAATTTTGTAGCTGAATTCTCCTATGTCATGCTCCCTTCTATAAAACAGGAAACAAGCATCCACAAATATTATAATCAATTGGAAGATTGGATCCTACACGTAGACGGGTCCAGCAACATAAGAGGGGTAGGATTATGAATATCACCCACCTCCCCAACAAGAGATACAACATCAAGAGCTGTAAGATACAACTTCAAAGTGATCAACAACGAAAGTGAGTCAAGGCCCTCATAGCCGGACTTACCCTCCCCAAATAGAGGGGATCAGAAAGCATCCAGGTCTTCAACGATTCTCAGATGCTCGTCAAAAAAACTCAGGGGGAGTACCAGGCTAAAGACGCCAGCATGGCCATGGCCAAACGTCTAATCAACAAGTTTCACAATTGCAAACTCACTCAGATCCCTAGAGAACATAATTCCTACGCCGGCGCCTTTGATAACATCGGGTCTCCCTTAGAAACCAAGTGTCCAATTCAAACTAATACATTTTCCTTCTCCATTGCTGAAAATTAGAGCATGAGAATTGAAATGGATGAATCCCGTCCTCAAGTATCTAGAAAAATATATACTTCCCGACAACTATAATGAAAGCATGAGAATAAAAAGCAGGCAGCTTGATACTGCCTCTTTAATTTAAGAGATCATTCTCCGGACCCCACATGTGATATATCATTTCGGGGATGGCCAAACTGATATTAGAAGAAGTACAAGAAGGGGATTTTGGTTCCCATACCAAGAGTCGTAGCTTAGTACTCTGGGCTAGAAGATCCAGATAATATTGGCCCACGATAGCCAAAGATGCAATTCAACAAGAAAAGCATTGTGACCAATACCATAAAACGCTCATGTCTCCAAGATTCCTCCGAAAAATCTGAAACCCATAAGTGCTCCCTGAATTTTCAGGAAAGGGGGCATGTATATAGTAGGAAAGCGATATATGGCACCAGCGGAAAAGGTCTTCCTCCTGGTCGTAACTGACTACTTCTCAAAGTAGGTGGAAGCACATGCCTTAAGCAAAATAACAGACACTCAAGTAAGAAAGTTCTATGGGAAACATCATCTCCAGGTTTTGGATCCCGCAAGAGATTGTCACAGATAACAAACTACAGTTCACAAGCCACAACTTCAAGGATTTTTGAAAAAAATGGGGCTTAAAGCTAACCTTCGCTATGTCGAGACATCCTGAGTCCAATGGATAAGCAGAATATACGACAAGATAATAATCATCATGCTCAAGAAGCGTCAATAGGATTCCCAAGGAAGATGGGTGGAGGAACTATCATGAGTCTTATCGGTTTACCAAACCAGGACAAAAGTAGTTACTGGGGAAATACCATATTCCTTTATTTATGGCATAGAAGTTGTACTTCCAACCGAATTACACATAACAATGGTCATCATTGAGCCTCTCTCTCAACAGGAAAACAAAGAGTTAATGAATCTAGACCTCGACCTACTAAATGAAAAGAGAGGTGGCCATAATAAGAAACTTGTATTATCATTATGAAATCGGCAGAAGCTACATTAAAAGGGTCAGAACTAGAACTTTCCAGCAAGGGATTAGATCATTCGACGAATATTCGACAATACCATGAAAAACTCAGATGGAAAGCTAATCCCGGATGGGAAGTACCATATAAGGTAATCGAGGTGCGGGGAGCATGAGCATGTAATTTGCAAGACAAGTGCAGTAAGATCCAACTAAATAGTTGGAATGTCCTGCATCTCAAAACCTACTACTTCTAACTAAGATCATGATCACGATTTCTACGAATTTACTGCTAATATTTAAGCACTTTGGTTTCCTATTTTGATCGTATTTATGCTCCATGTCTCCATACCGATTATCTAATAAAATATGATTTACTTCGACTAAAGGGCAGCAGGAGAACCAATCTATGTAAGGGGCAAATGAGCCGAATCGAACCTCAACAGACTTTTGATCCTGGCAAACCTTGCATCCTTACACATAAGTGGCACGCCCATGAAAATGATGCAAAAATTATACCGAGCAGGAATAGGCATGCGCAAACCCTAGTATGCTGTCAAAAATACATAATTCCTGCATAAAGGCGACACACCAAAACATATACACGAAACCTTCGTAAGAAATGTGTTTATTCTTGAGCTATAATGCTAAGTGCTAGGTAGAGCGCATGAAGCATGAAGTACGCTTTCAAAGTACTGTTAACAAACCCCATAGTTTATACAAGGAGCATAATTTTCAAAGTGCGGACCATTGGAGCACCATAAATTCCCTGCTTATCGAGATGTGAAATGCATTTAAGACTGGCGGTTGAGTTACTACCCCATGTAGATTCACACTAGCACCAATCGGTTAAACTGGCACTTGCCTCACCCTTGTCAGAGTCAAGTCACACCAGCATGTGACAAAAATCTAGCTGTGGCTTACCTTCAAGAAGCAGAGTGCATAACCATGAGACATTGGTCTACTTTTGAGTTGGAGAGTACGATATCGAAGAAAACAACCTCTGATACAGATTCAAAATTATTAATAAAAGAATCTCCGAATTCGCAGTCGACACCATGTACCTTCGGGTTCCAAATTGGTAAGACAACATTAAGATTCAATACTCTACGCTTCGCAAAACATCCTAGGGGTTTAAAGATGGAGCTTCAGGCCTTCCTCCCCGATCCATGCTAAACACCTTGGAACTTTTGGGGTTCTCAAGGGTAAAACCCATAATTCCTACAAGAAGCCAATACCGATTGTTTGGGTCAAAAACCGGTAATCTCGAAATAAATGTCTAGGATCACATCTCTTAAGGAAAAACTTTCTCGAAATAATTTCAAGAAAGGTCCTAAGTAAGAAACCCCAAAACAACGCCCGCGTCGGAAACACAGACAATGCCAAGTTGGATCAACCAATCTGACTCGCCCGATGGCAAGCTGGACGAACCACATCCAACTCGCCATCAGACAAGTTGGATTGACAAGTCCAACCCGCGTGATGGCGAGTTGGATGCGCCTCATCCAACTCGCCATCATGCAAGTTGGATCGATCAGTCCAACTTGCCTAATGGTGAGCTGGATGCACCTCATCCAACTCGCCATCAGGCAAGTTGAATCGACCAATCCAACTCGCCTGATGGCAAGCTGGATGCACCTCATCCAATTCGCCTGATAGCGTGCTGGATGCACCTCATCCAACTCGCCATCAGGCAAGTTGGATCGACCAATCCAACTTTCCTGGTGGCGAGCTTGATGCACCTCATCCAACTCGCCATCAAGCGAGCCGTATCGACCAGTCTAGCTCGCCTGATGCACCCCATCTAACTCGCCATCAGGCAAGCTGGATCGACCGGTCCAAGTCGCCTGATGGTGAACTTGATGTTTCTCATCCAACTTGCCATCAGGCGAATTGGATTGGCCAATCCAACTTGCCTGATGGCGAGTTGGATCTGTCCGACCAGTGCCTCTTTTGAACCTTGCTCACGCTTGTTTCATCTCGATTGGATTTACCGTTGGATCTTTACGATAAAAAACCCGTAAAGACCTACTTTCTTATATGAATTCAAATTGTGCGTATAAAACGGCAACGATTGACTTAACACCAAAGTTGCCTCAACTATACGAGTAAATTGAACTATTAATTAAATTAACGTCGTACGAAACATTTTCTCTCGAAAGAAATCATAAAAACGTTGAAGTCAAAAAACGCCCCAAAATGTTTAAAACACGACTAGAAGCCCACTTAAGATTTCAGA
This sequence comes from Moricandia arvensis, assembly GCA_905132765.1. Classification (NCBI taxonomy): domain Eukaryota; kingdom Viridiplantae; phylum Streptophyta; class Magnoliopsida; order Brassicales; family Brassicaceae; genus Moricandia; species Moricandia arvensis. The sequence continues at coordinate 396,665 of CAJHQP010000017.1, read as the reverse complement.
CGAAAATGAGCCCAAGGATACTATGAAGGTCTATCTATTATTCGCAGGAAAAAGTAAAGGCAAGTTTCAAAGGATACACACAAAGATAGGGAAAAAATGGAATATTTCCGCAAAGCTATTAAATAGACATAAGGACAGAAAAGGAAAAGTCGACCAACATAGAAGGCATATATAAGGAAAACTAATGCAAGAAGTGCCGGGATCCAAAGATTGAGACTTAGAGAATTCTTGTTAGTTTAGAAGAACATAGAAATTAGGTGGCCAGACTAGCAAGATTATACGTAGAACGTTTTTCCGCTTTTGTTCTGCAATTTTCTTTGTTAGCAATTCTCTATTCATCTTGTTTTTTGGTGAAATCTTGTAAGCTTTGTTCTTGTCAATCAATAAAACGAATCCGTGCAACTTACTATCAATATTCTATTATCTTTGTCTTTTTCGTATTCGTGTGTTTACACAGATAATCAGGGTTCTCTGGAAAATTTGAGTTGCCTGACTTTCCTTATTTTTCGGAACTCGATAGTGAGAATTTTGGTTTCCACAATTTGGCGCTAGAAGGAAGGGGGGTTGGATTCTTGAACTCAAAGATCACCGAACAATTAAGAAAATATATGCCTAACCAAACGGGCAGCGACGTCATCTCCTTGTCATAGAGTTGGCTATCCAGAATATTGATGTCGCAAGGATATTAGTCGACACTGGAAGATCGGTTGATATCATCTTCAAAAACACCCTCGAGAGAATGGAAATCAATCCATCCAAAATTGCGGAAAACCCAAGCCCGCTAGTAGGACTCTCATGGGAGGCTACTATGACTCTCAGGACAATTAACCTCGCGGTTAAGGCCGAGAACATAACAAAAGTCGTGGAATTTATGGTCATCGATCGACCCACATCGTACAATGCGGCCGTATGAACTCCATGGATGAACTCGATGGAAGGAGTTCCATCAACATACGACATGTGCCTTAAATTTCCAACTTCTCACAGAATCGAAACAATTTGGGGAGATCGGATAATATTGCAAGTTTGTTTCGCTGCAGAGGTAAAACGAAAAAAAATCGTCAAGAGAAAATTTGCCCAACAAGAAAAATAAATCGTCTTTCATCGACGACGCCCTGGAACAAGATGATACAAAAATGTTTTGGGAATTACGAAAGGTCGTAGCTTTGGAAGGAAAACACGAGCCGGTTGTCTCGGTAAGCCTCCACAAAGCATTCTCGGAACGTTGTGTCAAAATCAGTGCTAACCTCTGCGATTCTTAAAACAGAACTCCTTACCTGTTTGAAAAATATCCTTCACACGTTCGCCTGGGCTGCATAGGACATGCCAGGGATTCACATCAACATAACATGTAAAGAATTTAACGTCGATCTGACTTTCAAACCCGTCAAACAGAGAAGATGAAAGTTGGGACCCGAACGTGCCACTTCAGTCAACTAGGAAGTTGAGAAACTCCTCAAGGTGGGCTCATTAACAGAAGTCAGATACCCCGGCTGGCTCGCTAACCCCGTTGTCGTCAAAACGAAAAACGGAAAGTGGCGAGTCTGCGTCAATTTCACCAACCTCAATAAAGCTTATCCTAGGACAGTATTTCGCTGCCACACATCGATCGTTTGGTAGAAGGACCGGAAATAAGCTCATGTCTTTCATGGATGCCTTTTTCCAGGTATAATCAGATCATGGACGCCAGCGTCTCCTCTTTTACGACACGTTGAAGGGGAACAAAAAATTTGAGTGGTTTGAGGAATGCGAGAAAGATTTCAAACAGTTGAAACATTACTTGACCACTCCCCCAGTTCTCACCAAATCAATGGAAGGAGAAACATCGTTCCTGTATATCACGGTATCAGCGTTAGACGTAAGTGGTGTCCTCATCATAGAAGAACGCGGAGAGGAAAAACAAAATTTTTACGTAAGTAAAACATTGTTAAACGCCAAAACGCGATACCCACTAATGGAAAAAATTAACACTCGCATTAGTAAATTGGCGGCTCAAAAATTGAGATCATATTTCCAGTCACACGCAATCGTAATCCTCACCACGTTTCCGCTCCATAAGTTTCTACATAGCCCCAGTCAATCATGAAGACTAGCAAAATGGGCAATTGAACTAAGAGAATATGACATCGAGTATCGAACAAGAACGAGCGCCAAGTTGCAAGTACTTGCTGATTTCCTGGTCAAACTTCCTATTGAAGGTGCCTTAAACAAGGAACCAAAGTCGACCTGGGATCTCCACGTCGATGGATCTTCATCCAAACATGGATCACGAATCGGAATTTGGCTAAATTCACCAACCTAAGAAGTTTTGGAACAATCCCTTCGGTTGGTCTTTCACGCCTAAAACAATGAAGCTGAATATGAAGCACTTATCGCCGGATTATAATTAGCTCTCGGAATTAAAATACACAATGTCCACGCCTATTGTGAGTCTCAACTTGACGCAAACCAGTTCAGCAGCGAGTACAAAGCTAGGGACAAAAGAATGGACTCAGACCTGAAACTCGTCCGAGATCTCGCCCAGGAATTCAACCAATTCGCACTCACGCAAATCACCCGCGCGGTAAACATGCTGACCGATGCTTTGGCGGCCCTGGCATCAATCTCTGATTCAGGACTTAGACGAGTAATCCCCGACGAATTCATAGAACACACAAGCATCGGACCACCAACGTCGTAAACTTAATCAATCCCCAGGATGACGATATCGACGACGTCGACAACCAACCTGAATAAAACGTGGAACGTTCCAAATACGGCTCCGACAAACCATGGTTGAAAACAATCCGAGCATGCTTAGCTGACGGAACACTTCCTACAGAAAAATGGGCTGCCCGGAAAATCCAAACCCAAGCCACACGATACGTCTTAATGGATGGAGAGGTCTACCAATGGAGACTCCCTGGACCGCTCATGACATGTGTAGAAGGAGACAAAGCTCGAAAGGTCATGGAAGAAATCCACTCTGGATCTTGCAGGAATCATTCTGGCGGACAATCTCTTATAATTAAGATAAAACGCCACGGTCACTATTGGCCAACGATGGTTCAGGACTGCGAAAAGTTCGCACAAAAATGCGATAAATGCTAGAGACATGCACCAACAATCCGCCAGCCTGCGGAGGTCCTCTCTTCCATCTCGTCGCCCTATCCATTCATGCGATGGTCAATGGACATCGTTGGTCCCTTGCATAAATTGAAGCAAAGACGGTTTATGCTAGTCCTAACAGACTTTTTCTCAAAATGGGTGGAAGTGGAATCTTACGCAAGCATTAAAGACGCTCAAGACGAAAGCTTTGTTTTGAAAAATATCATCTGTAGATACGGAGTCCCATACAAGATCATAATGGAAAACATATCTCAGTTTATTTCGACTAGATTCGAGGCATTTTGCGAAAAGTAGAATATACGATTAACCAAATCGACTCCTAGATATCCGCAAGGAAATGACCAAGCCGAAACCATCAACAAAACTGTCCTAGACTGCCTCAAGAAATGTTTAGGTGTCAAAAAAGTTGTTGGGCGGAGGAATTCAAAGGAGTCCTTTGGTCCCATCGAACCACACCAAGACGGGAAACGGGAGACACTCCTTTTGCCATCGTCTGTTGTACAAAATGTATGATCCCAGCTGAAGTCGAATTTTCCGGAGTACGAAGGAGGCTGCTTCCCAAACGAGAAAACCTTAGCAACTCGATGCTACTGACCAACCTCGACCTCATCAACGAGCGCCGGGATCAAGCGCTCATACAAATCCAGAACTACCAACAAGCTGCCGCGAAGTACTGCAACTCAAACGTTCGAAATCGCAGGTTCAGCGAAGGTGATCTAGTTCTACGCAAAGTTTTCCAAAACACAGCTGAAACAAATGCGGGAAAACTTGGAAAAAACTTGGAAGGACCTTACAAATTCATAAAGGTCATCCGACCAGGAGCGTACAAAATCGCCAACATGTAGGACGTCAAAATTCCAAAAACCTGGAACGGGACGCACCTCAAAAAGTATTATTACTAAACAATCACACCGCAACCAACTGAACTACGAGGCGGCTTGTTCCCCGAAAAGACGAGTTCAGCTGTCCCCTTTCCTATAAAAGGGGGTGGGGTGGGGGTGGGTGGGTACGTATTTTAGAGGGGGGAGTGGGTATGTATACGTACACCCGTATACTCCCAAATTCAAAATATTTGCTCTTGTACTCGATATTTTTGAAATTTTTTCCAAAAATTAGAAAACCTAATACAACTTTTACAAGCCTCGTAACTCTCCCCTATCATCACACAACGCTTTAATCCCCCAAACATTTTATCGCAAGATGCGGCATAAGAAAAACTCAACCTTCGGCACAACGAGACGTCACTAACGCTTGAAGGACTGTTTTTCGGTAAAACTTTCCAAACAAACCCTCGTTTCAAAAACACCTTCTCAAACATGTATCCTTCGCAAAGACTCAAAAATTGTAATATCTACTAATATGTTTGTTTCTGATCACAACAAACTCTCAACGTCCTAAACAGACTAAGCAATCTCGTAGAGATAGCTCTCATACATCCAACCCAAGGATAGTAGCACTATAAAGGAAATCCAAAATTTTGGTTAGCACTTCCAGACGACATATAAATTGTCTTTGGAGAGATGGTTGATTCCTACCAGAGAAGCTATCTAAGCCGAGAACCTATCGCGGACTTTAAATCATTACAAAATCAGGTTAAAATCGGAACAAGTAACCTGAAAGCCGATTAGTCATCGCAAACCTTAAAACGAGAGTAAACATAGGTCTTACCCTAAACCCAGCACACTGGTATCTAACATCTCTAGGCATAGTATCCAATCGATACATGATCCCAAACTCTCTTTGCTTATATTTGGACATCCGCAAAAATCTCACAAAGTCAAGTTTTGCGAAAAACCCTCGAAATGGAGATATGAGATGACAACTCATAATCTCCCTTTACGATCCCAAGAATACTCATATGCTCTTAAAACGCAAAATGAAATTAATTTAAAGCCGCAAGGTGGTCGGGATTCAAAGCCGCAAGCAGCCAATCCTGAAATGAAAATACGGCCACACGTGGCCGGGAAAAACATAAACCATAACATAAAAAACAAAAAAAAGTCTCGAACGAGACTGCAAACTCACTCATCCTCCAAACACAGAACCTCATCTTCGCCCATCACCTCATCCAAGTTTGGGTCCGTGCCGCCTTCGCCTTCTTCAACCACGAGATCTTGCACCTCCGGGTTATCCGAGCATAACGGAAGGGTACACTCGGAATTCATGCCAGCAAGGATCAGATCGAAGTCGCCCTCCACGTCCGATAGTTCCTCTTTACGAGCAGAGAGCTTAGCCTCCTCAACCTGTGGAGATGGGGGTGCTTCGCCCAGAAACAACTGAATCTCACCCAACCTTCCTTCGATGAACGCCATAGCCAGGTCTGTATTACGAACCATCATCAAGGAGTCAAGGGAATTGGAGATCCTTACCAAAAAAGCCTGAAACTCGGTACGAAGAGCATCTTTAGCTTCTCCAATCCTGCAACTCGCCGACCCCTCTCTGCGCTGGAGCTGGCGCTGAAGTCGACGCACCTCCAAATCCTTAGTCTTCCCGGCCTGTTTAGCCTTAAGAAAATAACTCGTATTCTTTCCAAGACCTCGCTTGAGCTTACCAATCCGTGTCTCAAACTGAGATAGTTCAAGAGAATGAGATTCCTCGATAAGTTTCAACTTCGCCGCGAGCTGCGATGACTTATCATCCGACTCCGCCAACTCTTTTGTAAGACGTTCAACCTCTGATCCGAAATCATTGATCATCCTATCAATTAAAACACACAAACGGCAAAAACAAGATGGATATTAGAGAACAACCAACATACTCACAAAGAAACACTCTTGAGACAAACCTTGGCACGATGTTGTGGCATCAGAGCCAAATCAGATGCTCCTGCTGAAAAAGGACCATCCTCGACACCTTTGGTGCACCCCCTCTTCTTAGTCGCCTTGAGATTAGCACATGACCTTTTGCCACCCCTCAAAGCAACGTCGGAGTAGCGCTAGGAGAGCGCAGTCCCAGAACAATCTCTCTCTCTTGTCTGGAAGAGGAGGCATTGACTCATGATCTGGGTCGGATTCAACAACGGGAATCGAAATTGTAGATGAACCCAATGGTTGAGCTACGGCCTTAGGTGTGGGTACAACCACAATGGTCGCCCCTCCATCAGAAGCAACATTATGCAAGGTCGACCTCGACCAAGGGAGCCAAGGTGTCAGCTGGAGTAGGGAGATTCGGCGGGACAACATGTATTGGACTGACCACCCCCTTCGCATCAATGCAATCCATATCATCTTGAAAAAGAGGAACTGCACAATATGAGCCGGAACAGCTCCGGGACAGGAGAGTCCGACGTGCTCGCATGAAGGGCCTTGTTCATCTCAGTGTCACAAGTCTTCTGGCCGCTAGGGGAAGAAGACATCTTTGCGGAGTGAAGCTTTTAAGAGAGAAGGCATAGAAAAACTTAGAAAGTTGAGGAAGTGTAGAGAGAATAAAGAATGAAAGTCCAATACATATAAACAAATAAGCGTGAGACAATTCTCCGCATTAAAATAATCGACAAAACGTCCTTCGAGGAAAGTTGTTCGTAGTCGTAGATTTTGATTAACAAACATCACTCACCCACTAGAATCTCACCCGAAACTTACGATCTGGAGGGCTAACTGTTGGGGAAAAAATGGTAATCTCTAAATAAACGTCTAGGATCGCATCTCTTAAGGAAAAAAATTCTCGGAGTAATTTCAGGAAAGGTCCTAAGTAAGAAACCCCGGAACAATGACCGCGTCGGAAACACGGACTATGTCAGGTTAGATCAACCAATCCGACTCGCCCAATGGCGAGTTGGACGCACCACATCCAACTCGCCTGATGGCGAGTTGGACGCACCACATCCAACTCGCCTGATGGCGAGTTTGATTGACCTGTCCATCTCGCCTGAAGGCGAGCTGGATGCGCCTCATCCAACTCGCCATCAGGAGAATGGATCGATCAGTCCAACTCGCCTGATTGCAAGTGATAGGGCCTGATATTTACCACCATTGTGACATGATATCAGCCCTATTTAGAGTCTATTATATGTGTTTTGAGTATATATTAGAGAATTTTCAAGTTCAGGTACATTCTGGAGAACTTTGGTGATTCTCAAGCTTTTAGAGATGCATAACTGCGCAGACGCATCAGATGTTTAGCTATGGATGCACACCTTCCGACTGTGAGTTTTATTTGATATTTTTATACAAGATATATCTTTTAGTTATATTTCTATTTCCGCTGGTTTGAGGTCAATCAGGATCCTACATCTAAAGTTATGCTTGTTTTACTGGAGAGTGGTATATCTGTCTCGCGAGAGGAAGCTGTCGAGAAGATGAATGAGTGTCGATCGACGGCACAGCCTTGGTGTCGATCGACGGTGATCCCAGAATACAGGACCGACAAGTTTTATGGCGACATAAGCCCAGAAGCCATCAAAAACTACCATAAAGCTCTTGGACGACTTAAAACCTTATTTATGTGTTTCTATGCCATTGTTTAGGCACCAAGCTTTCTTTTATTCATTGTTCTAGGGTAAGGAGAGAGGAGAAAAACTCCTTCATAGTCCTTCTGGAACTCCTTTGGCTTTATATTATAAATGTTCTATTTATCTATGATTTCTGTGAGAAAGATCATGTCTTAGTAGATCTCTTGTTAGGTTTAAGGTTTATTAATGGTATTGATGTATTAGCCAAACAATAGAATTGCTAAGGTGATTATTAGATCTATCAATAAAATTGTGTTTATTGCTTGTGTTCTAGAGTAGCTAACTAGAACCCTGATCATAGGTTAGTTAGGCGCAAGCGAGAGCATGGTCTACTACCAGAATTAATCATGTGGAGCTAAATTGCTAGAATCAAACAAGAGTTAATTTAGTGAACTATCGAGTTAGGTCATAAAGCTTGACACGAGAGACCATCGATCGATGCAGGATCGTTTCCATAAATCGACGGTCATTCCGTGTCAACAAGCGAGAGCTAAGACATCAAACTTAGTCAATAGATTAGTCTTGAAGCGAGAGCTGGTTGTCTTTTATATTAGATATTGAGTTCTATGATTAATAATCTTAGCTTATATCCTCTATAATCCACTTTCCTGAAACCCTAGATCTCGGTATTTATTATTATTGTTTACTTACCAAACAATCAATTATCTGCTATAGTTTATTTACTGATTATTAATCTATTTGCTTACCTTAATCATAATTGTATTGAGTTTATTGTGTGCCCACGCTCCATGTGGGTTGGATCCTTAAGTACTACAATTTGACCTCTCTTCGCAAGAGAAGTTCGTAGGGTTAATTTGATAGAGTTTGCGTTGAAATACATAAAAACCCTCTTGTCAGCGAGCTGGATGCACCTCATCCAACTCGCCATCAGGCAAGTTGGATCGACCAATCCAACTCGCCTGATGGCGAGCTGGATGCACCTCATCAAATTTACCATCATGCGAGTTGGATCGACCATTCCAACTCGCCTCGATCACACTTGTTTCGTTTGATTGGAGTTACCATCAGATCTTTACGATAAAAACCGTGAAAACCTACTTTCTCGTATGAATTTAAATTGTTCTTATAAAATGGCAAATGTTGACTTAACACCGAAGTTGCCTCAATTATATGAGTAATTAAAACTACTTATGAAATTAACGTCATACCAAAGGTTTTCTCTCGAAAGAATTCATATTAACGTTTTAGTCGGAAAACGGCCCAAAAAGGTCTAAAATGCGACTAGAAGCCCACTTACGATTTCAGACGAAATTGAGCCCAAGGATATTATGACGGTCTATCTTCTATTCGCAGGAAAAGATAAATGTCAAGTTTCAAAGCATAAACACGATGTTCGTGAAAAAATGGAATATTTTTGTAAAGCGATAAACTTGACCTAGGGGCAGAAAAGGAAGGGACGATCGACCTAGAAGGCATATATAAGGGAAACTGATGCAAAAAGTGCCGAGATCCAAATATTGAGACTTAGAGAATTCTTGTTAGCTTAGAAGAAATTTGAACTTAGGTGGCTAGACTAGCAAGGTTATACTTATATTGTTTTTTCCGATTCCGTTCTATGATTCTCTTTGCTAGCAGTTCTCTATTCATGTTGTTTTTTGGTGAAATCTTGTAAGCTCTTTTCTTGTCAATCACTAAATTGAATCCGTGAAACTTACTATCGATATCTTGTTAACTTTGTCTTTTTCGTATTCGTGTGTTTACGCAAATAATATGGGTCCTCTGGAAAATTAGGGTTTCCTAACTTTCCTTATTTTGTGAAAAAATGACAGTGCGAATTTCGGTTCCCACACCAATTCCTTAGAACTTATGGGTTCTCAAGTATACAAACTACGAATTCCCTAGGATTCGACGCACAATTCTACTGGCGTCCAGGTCCCAATAGAAGATTACCCAAACTATTTGGGGTCTGAGAGACAACTTTATTGATTTTTCGGGTTCAAACAAGTGTACTACACTACTAATTTGATATAATCAAGTAGCTACCCTTGGAACTTTCGAATTATAAAGTGAAAATCTATAGATTCTCAGGAATCAAAATTGCTACTCCTAATAAGTTCCAGGTTCCTAGCCGTAAGGTCTAAAGAATCCTCTGGGTTCTTATCAACAAACCTTTTTAGACTACATGTCTAATAGGAGGAACTAAATTGAAGGGTTTCTCCTACTAAAATTCGGGTTCTAGAGACTATGATACTGAAATGAAATCCTCTAGGGTTAAGGAACTACCCCCTCAGAACCTTTGGGTTCTGAAAAGAATTTGATGAGGTTTTCCAGCCTTTACATGTTGCGATGACTCGAGGTCCTCGAATCTTCAAAGCCTTGAAAGAGGTATAGTGATATACCTTGAATATTTACCCGGTTTAGACCGTCATTTTGATCATATTTGGAGTCTACTATGTGTGTCTGGACCGTGTATTAGAATCTTTACAGGTCAATGTACATTTTGGAGCATTATGGAGATCATGGAGCTTGTTAGAGTATTCAGAAGAGATCTAGTAGCTGTTCACATTCAGCTAAGTACGAGTCGAAGTCAAGCATGACCATCGATCGACAAAGCATCCTTGTTGTTGATCGACGGCCCACTCGCAGAGTATTGGCCGACTTCAAGCCCAATTCAAGATGAATTACGAGAATGCTCGAGTTTTGACCTAGTTTATATGGGTTCCGCCATTGTTTAGGCAGAACACGATGTTTATTTTATAGCTCTTAGTTTTCTTGCATTGAGCTTTTCAGCAGTTTAGGGGAGAAGATCTGAAAACCTTTAGAGATTTATATTGGAACCCCATTTATTATTCTATGCATTATACTATTCAGTTGATCATATTTTCTTTGATCATGTCTGAGTAACTCACATGTTAGATTTAGGGCTCATAATGGTACTGAAGAATTAGCCCCAAAATAGGATTACTAGGATGAAGTAGTATCAATCTTTGGAACTGTGTTTAATGCTTGCGTTCTAGAGTAGCTAACTAGGAACCTGAACTTAGGACATGGACAATTACGAGAGTAGCTTTTGTGCCAGAACTGATTTCATTTAGCTAGGTTGTTAGATGAATGCGAGAGCTGGTCTAATTAGCATAGTTGATGAACTTCTTGTCTGATTAGCGTTGATCGACATCATGCCTTAGCCATTGATCGAAGGTGTACTTCTCTGTACGCGTACGAGAGTTGGGACAAGAGGGGGTCCGACTAGTTAACATTTGTTGTTCTCGCGTATTAATAATCTCATGCATCTTATCCATTATAATTCACTTGCCTGAAACCCTAGATCTACCGTTTTCCATATTTGCATTCGCTTTAGTATTTAAGATAATTTTTTTTTATTTCTGATAGACTTACAATCCAAAACCACCATTTATAGCTTTCCTAGCTTAACCATTAGAGTTATAGAAATCTATTGTGTGCCCTCCCTCTCTGTTGATTCGATCCCTAAGTACTGCAATTTGACCTCTGTTGGCAAGAGTAGTTCGTATGGTTAATTTGATAGATTGCATTATTAAGAACATAAACCTTAACCCGCACGCTGTCAAATTTGGTGTCATTGCCAGAGAGCAAGGATCACCATTAGATTTATTTTCTAGGTTTAGTCTATGCTTATTCGTTACTGCAATTTACTAATAATTTATTTTTCTTTTCTTTCAGGTGCATGCCTAACAGTACCAGAAGCAATAAGAACCAACAGTTACTCTTCTAAGATCCAGTTGTAATCGAATGCTTAATCCGCAAAAAGATACGTCAAGCATCGAATGACAGCATCATTCAACCACCGGTCGATGCTTCTTCATCACCAACATCGATCGATAGCACCAACACGACATCGATCGACAGTAATTCATGAGTTCAGATGGTTACGAATTTAGTTTTGGTCCGAGTTGAGAGACGAGATCTGTATGACCTTAAAGGTCATCTGCATAATGCAACATGTCAGAGAATTGATGATCAGGAGGCTGCAATCCCTAAACCAAAAGTAGAAGCATATGCTGTGATAGCTCAACCTGAAGCTAATGCCTAAGTTACTCAACAGACACTGGCAGTCGTCCATACCAATTATATGCTATCAGATCCGCTATTTGTCCTCCAAATCTACAAAGGAACGACTTTGAGATCAAACCGTTCTTCTTCGAACTTATTGCGGAAACACCCTACCTTGGATCGCGACATGACCATCCAATGAATCACCTGGAGCGGTTTGAGGATCTTCTATATGCTATTAAAGCCAATGGAGTCCCTGAGGACTATCTGTTATGTAAGGTCTTCAAGTACTCACTTGCTGGAGAGGCTTCATATTGGCCTACGCAGCTACCACCAGAATCTCTGACATCCTAGACAGACATCAAGAATGCTTTCGTGCGCAATTTCTTTGATGATGTGCGAGCAAAGGACTTGAGAAGCAGAATCGCTACATTCACACATGAACCTGGAGGATCATTCAGAAGCTCTTGGTTCAGATTCAAATCCTACCAGATAGACTGCCCACACCACGGTTTGAACGAGATGCAACTACTTAGCACCTTCTTCAGAGGTATTGATCTGCAATACCAGATGACTTTAGACACAACTAGTGAAAGGAATTTCAGCACGAAGAAGAAGAAGAAGGCCCTGATTAAGAAGAAGGTGATGATTTTGGCAAGAGGGGAAGAGAGAACGGCTCCAAGAGGGAGATTTCTGAGTAAAAAGTGCTATGTATTTGGGTAGTTCGCACTAGTGTCGATCGACACCCGTTGCTGAACATCAATCGACAAAAGCCTCAGAGCCTGTAGCTTCGTGTGAGAGTCTGTAGCTTCGTGTGAGTCTTCGAACATCATCGATGTCGAGACGTTAACATTGATCGACGGTCTTCAACAGCAGAACCGGTTCGTCTACCAAGTTTGCATGGTCAGACATCCGAGTATGGAGACTCCAAAACAGAATGCTGATACACCTGAGCCAATGATCATTGATAAGGCAGCATAAAGACACTCCTGAAGGAAGCAAAAGATTTCTAAACATCTGCGCAGAGAAGCAACTAACAAAGAGATGGATGGTTTTACCAAAAGAGTTTTTAAAATTCCTTTAGATACTCAGTTTAATGAAACATTCTATACCTATAGATTGTGGATGTTTTTAGGGAATCCAAGGAGACAGATGAGGACATAGAGCGCATGTTCAAAGGCCTTAGGGAGAAGCTGAAGCAGAGAATCACTCTCAAGAAGAAAAGTGACCCTGGAAAGTTCGTGGTTCCATGTTTTATCAAAGGCCACGAGTATGCCAATGCCCTCTACGATACTGGATCAGCAGTCAGCATCATGCCTAGAGCTATGGCAGAGAAGCTGAGCCTGAAATTGGAGCCTTCCACTGATTCATTCACTTTTGTGGATTGCTCCAAGGCGAATTCAAGAGGATGGCCAGAGACGTCCCTGTGCAAATTTGCAACGCCTTAGTCCCAGTAGACTTCCATGTGATGAATATAAAGATTGACTGGAACTCTTCCTTACTCCTTGGAAGAGCATCCATGGCCACAGTGGGAGCTATCTGCGACATGAAGACAAACATGTTGCATCTATCCTTAATTGATCCAAATATTTTTTATGAATTTGTTAAAGTCATGAACAAGGCTACACTAATGGAATTGGGTGACAATCCATGTTTAATTGCTACATGCTTCTGTAATTACGAGCAAGAGGAGGAGTATGCGGAGATAACATCGATCGGTATCCAACCCTTGGCATCGGTCGACAGCACCTACAGACAGTTACTGCACGGAACTCACCCTTTAGAATTGATCGATACCCAACTTCAACAACCGGTCGGTCACAGCATACAACAATTGACCGACACTCATGCCACATATCAGAACGAAGAAGACAGTATAGACGACATAGTCTACATTGGATAACAACACCGCGAGATGGGACCATAGAACCCAACCCAGATTACAAAAAACTTTACCCAGAAGAAGCACTTGAGCACGATACATTTGAGTTTTGGAAGTCTAGAGACTTCAGCCGGTTGACGAAACCAAATATCCAGCATCGATCGATAAGATACGGCTACTATCGATTGACGGTCTCATCGAATATGGATCCAAAGATTTTCACAACAACAACTAAAGAAGATTTCATTGGGACAAGAGATATGAGTATGGAGTTTACAGAAATGAGAATGGCAATGCACGAGCCATGGATGACAGAATAATAAATGTGTCTACAGAGGACATCAGGGAGATTCTTGAGAGAGCCAACATGCACGATAAAACTCATATATGCTTGCAAGAGTATGCAACAGACATTCGCAGAGCCAGACAAGACACATCAACTTACAGCAGACAAGAAGTTGAAAATATGGTACAAGGAGTTTAAAGAAACCAAGAAATGATTATGGATGACTATTACAAGAGGCTCGATGACTTGTACCACCCCTTCAACAACAGTATTGGCTGGTTAACCACGTGCATGGAAGAGATGAAGCAGAAGATGGACTAAACTCATCAGATTATTCAACAACAACAACAATCGATTGGAGCAGTTAGTTCAGCATCGACCGACGGCAATACTTGGCCATCGATCAATAGTCGTCACACATCATTTACGCAGAGGCTGGTAACAGAGAAGTTATTGGAAGATAAGCTTGATGGAGTTTACCTTTCTCAAGACTTGATGAGGGGTAGTATCTACCAGAGATTGGATGATATTTTAGAACCCACAGATGTCAGGCTTAACATGCTGATGGGATGCATTCAAACACTCCAGGAAAGGATGAGTACAATGGAGACTGCTCAGCTAAAGATTGACAACCAGAGAGCAAGTGGAGAGGAAGCTGTGAGGAGCTTCATCAGTGCATGGTTTGAGATGAACATAGAGTATGTGGATACCTACTTTCCACATTGGTTCGATGAACCACCTTACTAGTCTAGATGTCCAAAGGTCGAGCTTAAGACTATAACCAAGCACTGAGTGGGAAGCAACCCACTGTGTACTAAGTTTTAATTTGGATTTTCATTATTTAGTTATTAATTACAGTTTTTATTTAATTACTTTAGGTTTTCAAAGAAGAAGTAGAAAAGTTCAAAACCACCATTGGTCGACATCAGCACTTCACCATCGGTCGACGGCTTGGATGGTACCTCGACTTTCTCTCTACCTTTTACTTATGATTTGGTTTTTCCTTAACTGAACCGGACGATATAACACTAGGGACAGTGTTATTTAAGTCTGGGGGACGTTTGCTGATGCGTTTATTTATTTTGAGCTTCTATTTGTTAATTTTTTCGAAATCTTTTTATTGAGTCAAGAAGGGGATTATGACCAGACCTTATTTATTGACTAACCACACTCTAACACCGCTCTTAGACATGTTGATTGCAGAGATTACTAGAGATGCCAAAGTGGATCATCTTACCATTAAATCACACTTACTAAGAAAGTATGAAGGAACCAAAGCTGATCTCCAACCTAATATTGAATAGTTTACTTGCTTTGGGGCTTGGCATAAATTGGATCGGATTCCTTCTGCAAGTTTGTAAGGTACTAATTTGGATTCCTTCTGATTCCCTTCTCTCTCTCTCTCTCTCTCTCTCTATCTCTCTCTCTCTCTCTCTCTCTGCAGCATCTATAAAAAAAAGATTGAGATAATTTCATGAGATGCAGAGGGGTAGGTACATCACTGATGACCCCACCATTCTAATTCAATGGAATGATCACACATTGTTGGAAGCGAGGGGTAGGTACATTACCGATGACCCCACTATTCGCCTACAACTTTACCCAAAAAAAGAAAGAAAGAAAAGGAGAAAATAAGATGGCAAGATGGACTATATCAGCATCATTTTCCATTGAGTTTGAGATCTAAAAAGATTCAGAGAAGAGAGAAAAAAGGGAAGAAAAAGATCAAGAAAGACTTTATACCTGTGTATGCAAATTTGTAGGAGTTGAGTCCACATGTCCTTTAATCGATACTCCCAAGGTAAAGTCTGAACTTTATTTTTATGCAAAGAAATGAGATCAGTAGAGGGCTGAGTCAACTTAGTATTTGTTCAGTTGCTGACATAATGAATTTGGTTGGTATACTAGGATATGGCATATGGAGTTTCTCTTTGATTAGCATTATTTGATGTGGTTGCAATATAGTAGGGGTGAGAGTTATACTTATACATTATATGAGTCCCTGCTTTTCAAAACTCTTTCACATGCTACCTTTGTTTTGCTTCAGGACAAGCAAAATGTTAAGTCTGAGAGAGTTGATATACCATGTTATTTACCAGTTTTAGACCGTCATTTTGACCCTATGTGGAGTCTAATATGTGTGTCTGGACTGTGTTTTAGAGTCTTTACATGCCCATGTACATTTTGGAGTATTATGGAGATCATGGAGCTTGTTAGAGTATTCAGAAGAGATATCAAGTAGCTGATCACATTTAGCTAAGTACAAGTCAAAGTCAAGCATGACCATCGATCGACAGAGCATCCTTGCTGTCAATCGACGGCCCACTCGTAGAGTATTGGCTGAATTCTAGCCCAACTCAAAACAAATTACGAGAATGCCCCTAGACGAGTTTTGACCTAGTTTATATGGTTTTTGCCATTGTTTAGGCATAATAAGACGTTTTATTTTACAACTTTTAGTTTTCTTGCATTGAGATTTTTAGTAGTTTAGGGGAGAAGATCTGAACTCCTTCAGAGATTTGTATTGGGACGCCATTTATTATTCTATACATTATATTATTCAATTGATCATGTTTTCTTTGATCATGTCTGAGTAATACACCTGTTAGATTTAGAGTTCATAATGGTACTGATGAATTAGCCCCAAAATAGGATTGCTAGGATGAAGTAGTATCAATCTTTGGAATTATGTTTAATGCTTGCGTTCTAGAGTTGCTAACTAGGAACCTGAACTTAGGACATAGACAACTACAAGAGTAGGTTCTGTCTCATAATGATTTCATTGATCTAGGTTGTGTTCATTAACTCCCAAGATGAAAGAGGAAGATTGGTTCTGCAGAGAGATTGCTCAAGAGGTCTTACCTGAAGCAAAGAGGGTGAACATGAGGTTCCTCAAGAGAGAAAGACCACAATTCAAGCCAAGAGGGTTGTGGTCTCAAAGTGTTGCTGTCATTGGCTCTCAACTTCAAGTTTGGCCATATACTCTCATTCTCTAGTCAAGCTTGAGGAGGGGTGTTAATGAGAAGACAATGACCCATTATTGAAGCTCAAGCAAAGGAAATAAGTGGATTTGACCAGGGACATACTTGGTTGAGCAAGGAGAAGGTAGTTCAGAGAAAAGATGGCAGATAACTCTTTGTAAAGTCCCCCTACCAAGTCTATTCTACAAGTGAATTTGCAAGGCCATTCATAAAGGGATTGAAGTGGGGGATTCAAGTGAAAGCTAGGAGGGTGGACACTCCTCATTATCATCCTAAAGACATGCTGGCTTGATCTCAACCCATAAAAAAGGCAAGAATCCAAAATCTAGGGGGAGACAAGCTGTGATATAAGAAGAGGATTCAAGAGGAACCATTTGAAGTGTGAAGCAAGGGAAGGGTGTGCCTTACTTGCCAATAAAGATGTCCAAAAGAAGCTAGATTGCTTGTACTCTTTTCCCATATAATTAGGTTTTTAATGAGGCAAGTAATCTCAGTTCCAAGCTTGTCCAAGAATTCCTATGGTCAAGCTTGTCCAAGAATTCATATGGTCAAGCTTGAGGGGGCGTGTTGGAATAATGAAAGAAAGAGAAGAAGAAAAAGAAGAAGCAAACTGGATTAAGGTTCAAACCGGGACAGCAAAGGAAGAAGATTTGAAGCTATCTATAGTTCATCCAAAACTTAACCAGACTTGACTTGCAAGGCTAGGAATGAGTGGGGGAGATCTTGTGGACGTGTCTAAGGCTCCAGAAGTCAAGGCAATTCAATTTGAATGCAATTGAAACAATATGGTTTTATTTAAGCAAGAAGAAATTACATGGGGTGCATAAGGAGTTGTGTAGATCTGTCACTATCACCAAGGAAGATTGTGCCTCTCCTCCTGTCTCTTTCTCCTCCTCTGGATATGCCCGTCTGTACACAACAGCATGTTCCATACCAGTTTGCCGCAGCCAATTCTGACTTGTTCTGATTTCTCTTTCTCTACAAAATTAGTTATTTAAATTTTCATGTTTCATTAGTAGTTTTTGTGCTTGTAATGTCTTGTAAGTTGGCTATAAAGCTCCCACATGTAACCCACAGAATTCCTAATGAGAATTGAGCCTCCTCCTTCATTATTATCTCTGGTTCATACACTCTCATATTCTCTCTAGGTCTCATACACTCTCTCATACTAAGAAACTCTCCATAATCTCTTATGCTCTCTGAAGTGAGAGTTAAGTCTCTCCTGTTAGAATTGATGATTTATGAAGAGAAAGAGTATGAACACTCAAGAACACTCAAGAACACTCAAGAACAAATAAGAATAAGAAGGAGAGAAACTTATTTCCTTATTCAAAATGTGTTACAAACAAGGTTAATTTATAGACATTGAAATGTATAAGCAACAAGAGAGAAAAAAAATAAACAAAGGTAAGTGGAGTTGAGTGGCAAGGTGAGTGGAGTTGAGTGGAAACTTAGTGCTTGATAGTGCTTGCCTAACTTCTCCACTTGCATTTGAGTGCTTGATAGTGCTTGCCTAACTTCTCATATTTTCTTCATGTCAACACTCCCCCTCAAGCTTGACAGTAGTGAGTGTCAAGCTTGGAAAGCCATGAAGTATTCCCTCATTAAAACCTTTACTTGGAAAAACCACTTGGGATAAAAACCAAGCAAAGGAAAAAGAGTAGAACACTCCATGGTGAGGGGATCACTGACATGGAAGGTTTATGAGTCCTAGTCTTGGAAGAATGGACTCACAAACTTTGCTGCTGGCCGCCTTGGTGAAGATGTCCGCCAGTTGATCTTCACTCCTTGTGTAGCATGGGAGGATCACTTGCTGCTCTACTGCTTGTCTTACCTTGTGGCAGTCTACTTCTATGTGTTTTGTCCTCTCATGGAAGACTGAATTGGACGCAATGTGTATTGCGGCTTGGTTGTCACAATGCATGGTCATGGGGTTGGTGATCTCAATCCCCAAGTCGCCTAGAAGACTCTTTATCCAGATGAGTTCACTGGTTAATTTCCTCATTGATCTGTACTCTGCTTCTGCACTTGAGCAAGACACAACCTTCTGCTTCTTACTTTTCCATGTAACCAAATTTCCTCCAATGAATGTGCAATAGCCGGTAGTTGATCTTCTGTCTGTTCTGTCTCCAGCCCAATCTGCATCACAGTATCCAACAACCTCAGTGTTTCTGTTGCAAGCCATCCATACGCCTTGACCCGGAGCCTCCCTTAAGTATCTTAGGATTCTCTCCACCATGTTCCAGTGATGAACCTTGGGATTTTGCATGTGCTGGCTAACCTGATTTACTGCAAAACAAACATCTGGCCGGGTAATGGTTAGATAGATCAGCTTCCCAACAATTCTCCTGTATTGCTTGACATCTTCAAATGGAGTATCTTCATACTCCCCCTCTCGCAGTGTCTTGTAGCCCTCTTCAAGTGGTGTCTTGGCTTGTCTTCTTCCAAGATCTCCTGCCTCCTTTAGAATATCCAAAGTATATTTTCTTTGGGACATGAACAACCCCTCCTTTGATCTGCACATCTCAATCCCGAGGAAGTACTTCAGTTCACCTAGATCCTTGATGTCAAATGCGGTCTTGAGGAATGTCTTGGTGGCACTGATCCCCTCCTTGTCACTACCAGTAATGATGATGTCGTCCACATAGACTAGGATCACAATAATCCTGGACTTGCTGGTGAGAGTGAAGAGTGTGTGATCCGCTTGAGACTTCACAAATCCTCTTCCATTCAATGTAGTGCTTAGTTTGTGGTACCAAGCTCTTGGTGATTGCTTCAAGCCATAGATCGCCTTTCTGAGTCTGAGGACATTTCCTGGCTTTACCATCTCTTCCATTCCCGGAGGTGGTCTCATGTACACTTCATCTTCTAGTTCACCTTGTAGAAAAGCATTCTTTACATCCATTTGCCAAAGATCCCACTCTAGGTTCACTGCCAATGAGATGAGTATCCGGATTGTATGAAGCTTCGCCACTGGTGCAAACGTGTCTAGATAATCTTCTCCATACACTTGTGTGTATCCTCTTGCTACCAGTCTGGTTTTCTTCCTTTCTGGCTTTCCATTTGCAAGATACTTGATGGTATGCAAGAGTCTGCTGGTCACGGCTTTCTTTCCTCTTGGAAGCTCAGTCTCATACCAGGTGTTGTTCTTGATCATGGCATTGATCTCTTCTTCAACAGACTCTCTCCATTCTTTGTCTTGCATTGCCTCTTCATAGGTGTTTGGGATGTACTCTTGATCCAATTCTCCAATGAAGACTTGATGTTCTTCTGGATATTGAGCAAGCGAGCATACTGCACTCACTGGATGTGCCACAGCTTTAGCATTAAAGTAGACTTTCGGTTGCCTGATTCTTGTGCTCCTTCGCAAAGGCTGTATTTGATCAGGTGCTGCCTCATTTGTTTCTTCTGGAACTTGATCTTGAGTCTCAGGAACTGATTCTGATTTGGTCTCATCCTGATCATGAGCTTTTTGTTGATTCCCCCTTTCAGGGTCAGGATGGGCAATTTTTTCATTTTCATTAATCACATCTTCTTCAACTACAGCTTCTGGAACAGGTGCAGTAGCTTCAGGGATATTCCTTCTTGTTTCTTGAGTTGCTGGAGACATGCCAATGCCGAAGTTCTCCAAAATGATTCTGAGGTTTGTGGCTCTTTCTGATTGCGGTAAGTCCCTCAGATCATCCCAATTCTTCACCTCATAATATCCCTTTGTTTCCACAAACTTCACATCCCTTGATATTAAAACTTTTCTGGCTACTGGATCATAGCACTTATACCCTTTTTGTGTTGGAGAGTAGCCAATGAACATCGCTTTTGTGCTCCTGGCATCCAGTTTGTTTCTCTGCTCCCCTGGTATCAGCACAAAGCAGAGACATCCAAACACCCGTAAGTGGTCCAAAGCCGGCTTAGTCTGGTTAAGGACTTCAAACGGTGATAGATCTTTGAGGACTTGAGTTGGAGTCCTATTGATCAGATAAGTAGCAGTCACCACCGCATCACTCCAGAATCTCTTTGGAACATTGGTGTGGAACATCATTGATCTGGCTACCTCCATCAGGTGTCTGTTCTTCCTTTCAGCAACTCCGTTTTGTTGAGGAGTATATGGACAGCTTGTTTGATGAATAATTCCATGTTGAGCCAGGTACTGTTTGAATGCATGACTTGTGTATTCTCCACCATTGTCTGATCTGAGGATCTTCAGCTTGGCATTGAAGTGGTTGGAGACATGAGCTTGGAAATTCTTGAAGGCGTCTAACACCTTATCCTTGGACTGAATCAGTGTCAACCAAGTGTATTTGGATTTTTCATCAATGAAGGTGACAAAGTATTTGTGATTCTCCCTTGACACACATGGAGCCGTCCATACATCAGAGTGAACCAAGTCAAAGCAACTCTCATAGGTGGTGGCAGACCGTGGAAAGACTGTCCTACAATGCTTCCCCAATATGCAGGCTTCACACTCTTCATTCTTAGACACCACTCCAGGGAATATCAGGTTTAGAGCTCTTGTATGGGGATGTCCCAATCTGGCATGCCATATTGTGTTCTCAGCGCCATTAACGGTGCTAGCCAGGCAGTGAGGCATAGATGATTCTGGCACCATATTCCTCTCAAGATGATACATCTGCTGATGGTTGTGCCCTTTTCCAATGACCTTTCCTGTCTTCAGGTCTTGAAACTCAACTTCATCTGGTCTGAACACAACTTGGCAGCCCAAATCAATCGTAGCCCTTCTTACTGATAACAAGTTAGATGAAAATCCAGGCATATACAAGGCAGTAGATTCCTTATCAAACACTTTAAGGTTCCCTATCCCTTCTATCTTCACCTTATCACCATTTGCTATGACTACATTCCCTACGGCAGGCTGGATATTACTAATCAAGTTCCTATCACAAATCATGTGATGGCTTGCTCCTGAATCTATTATGATAGGTTTAGAGTCAAGAGAATGTGTACCAGCCTTCTTGGAAGCAATGAGAGCCAAGACAGTGCTCCAGATAAAGGAATTGGCGTCTTTTCTGGTCACAAAATCATCAGATGAGGTCGTACCAACTTGATTTCTCCACATGTCTTCAGTTGAATCACCCATGTGAGCAGAATACATGGTTCTCCCTTGAATTGCTTGCTGCTCCTTGGGTTTACATTTATCCGGCTGGCCTTTGAGAGGATCACCATCATCTAGGCATGAAATCTTTCTTCCAGTAAAGAAATTCTTTATCAGTGTGTTGAATGATGAGTCTAGGTGTAGGAGAAAGCTGAGGAACCGGTCGTTCTCATAGATGGTTTGGAGACTCTCCCATAAACACCCATAAGCGGTTTGAAGACTCTCCCATAGTCTCTTGGCGGTTTTGATGTGAGAATTGATCTTCAGGATTGGTTTTGACAAGGAGTTACAGATGAGAGCCAGAGCTTGTTGGTCTTCTTGAACCCATTGGTTGTGGTTGTTCACGTATCTATCTTCTTCAGCCATCCTCTTTGAAGTTCCAGCCTTCATGATATGGCTGTCCCAAAGTCCATGACATCCCAAGGTGATTCTGGCCACTCTTGACCATGAGAGATAATTAGGACCCTCAAGGGTCACGGAAATTATGTTTTCCTTCTCCATTTTTATGATTTGCGGAATGAGAATAACATAAAAGCTTTGCTGAATAAAAGAGAAGGATAGAGAAGGTTTGCGGAATGAAGTAGGAGCTTAAAGCTCTGATACCATGTTAGAATTGATGATTTATGAAGAGAAAGAGTATGAACACTCAAGAACACTCAAGAACACTCAAGAACAAATAAGAATAAGAAGGAGAGAAACTTATTTCCTTATTCAAAATGTGTTACAAACAAGGTTAATTTATAGACATTGAAATGTATAAGCAACAAGAGAGAAAAAAAAATAAACAAAGGTAAGTGGAGTTGAGTGGCAAGGTGAGTGGAGTTGAGTGGAAACTTAGTGCTTGATAGTGCTTGCCTAACTTCTCCACTTGCATTTGAGTGCTTGATAGTGCTTGCCTAACTTCTCATATTTTCTTCATGTCAACATCTCCTTCACCAAATCTCCTATTTTCTGCTTCCTATAATCTCTCAAGTCTCTTACTCTCAGCTCACACAAGCTGATACTCAAACATCCTCGTTCTTTGTCTTTCATACAATTTGTTCAGCTGACTTATTATCTTTGTTTCTCAACCTTTCTTGTTGCTTTCTTCACCAAACTTATTCTCCATCATACTCTTACCATATTCTCTCTATTCTCACAGTATGCGGACTGAAGTAGTTGATTAGATTATTTATTTTATGTTATACTAAGGGATTTGTCATCTAGTTTTTTTCTAGTGGTGGACATTCAATTACCGCTCGAAATCAGTTGATTTATTCGGATTTTGAAGTTATAGAGTTAGAAATTTAAATCTTATTTGGATGTTTAAAAATTTTGGTCTGAATTTGGTTCGAATCATTGCGAGTTCGGTTCATGTTCGAGTTCGTGTACCCATTTTAATTATGTAGTTTTTAACAAAAATCCAAATATATTTAAGTCTTCAATATCCAAAAATAAAAATAATATAAAACATAAACATTTGAAGAATGTAAGACTAAATACTTAACTTTACAAAAAGAATTAATTTAATTAAAGTGTTTGCTGGAGAACAAATAGATATTTTCAATATTTTGAACATTTTTTGTTTTTTTAGAAATTTACTTGTGACTACTTTGATAATTTTTTTAGATAATTTCATATTTTTGAATATCTAATAGATATAAAATTTAAAATAATTAATATATTTAAATATATAATTGTGATTTAGATACTTTCCGTATCAAAAACATTTTAGTTTGAATCGGATTTGGGTCTGAGTATCCGGATATTAAAATTTTAGATCGATCTGAGTACTTATCATTTTTAGTTTTTATTTAATATTACTTTTATATCAAGTTTGGTTCCTGATATTTTACCCAAACTTACTTTCTTCTACTATTATTAACCAAAATAAAATAAATGTAAAACAAATATTTTAGGCTTATTTGACATACATATTATTGGACTATACTTTAAGAATACTCATAAAATATTTGGGGGTCATATCAATAATGTTGGGCATATTGCAAAATTGACGTAGTTTATAACCAATAATGTGTACTTTCTTATAAAAAATCTCGGAAAAAATAATAAAAACACGACTTATTCGAGTGAAAGGGTTTAGAGTTGCATCGAAAATAATTCGATCTCATCTCTCCGCACCTAATTCTGTTTTCAATTGATTTCACGAATTTTGTTTTCCTCTTAAAGCTTTTTGATTTCTGATTTTTTCTAGCAATTTGATTTTGTTTATATTTCTTAATCTCATATGAAAACTCTATAAAGAAAGGCAATACTTGTCCAAACTAAAGATCCGACTTTGTGTGTGATATTTTTCACCTCACTTTTCTTAACTCACAACCAATCACAATAATTTATTTTCTTTATGTACATAAAATTCAACCATGGCCAAGTTCTGGAAGGTACAAAACTTTCCATTTTAAACCATTCTAAATCTACAATTTTAATTGATGCGAATCTTTAGTGATTTTTTGATATTTTCTTTCGACAATGATATTATTTAGTAGTTCCACAGAGAAAACTTCAATTCACTAATGCAAATGTTAAAAATGTAGAAACTAACAATGAGCTGATTAAAAGATTAGCGTGTGAGCACATTAAATTCTCTGCACTAAAATTAAAAATAATCACTGTGTAAACACATTAATTTTTAAATGATTGTGAAACTTCTACCTGTAAATTATTGGGTGGATACATTTATTATAAATACTTATCTTTTAATTAATAGAGGATAATTACAACTACCATACTTCAATCCACAGTGCAATCAATTATTATAGTTATAAGTTAGTTTTTAATATTTCATTTTACTAAAAATAAAAATATTTCATATAATAAAATTAAAATATAATGAAATAAAATTAGAATAGCAATAAACTACATTTGATTCTTATTAAATATTTTATTTATTAGAATTAATGTTAATTTAGTATTTAACTATTTTCTAATATAAATGTACACGAGTTTTATAAATTCAAAATGTTAATATTTATTAATTTAAAGATTATTATTTAAAATATTTTCATCATGATTTTTTTTGTAGATATTTGAGGTAATATAAAAATTTATATCTAATTTTGAGTATTTGTAAATTATAGCTGTGGGAACCGAAATTCACACTGTCGATTTTCTGTAAAATAAGGGAAGTCAAGTCAACTAGACTTTCCCAGAGATCCCGGATTATCTGCGTAAACACACAAAAACGAAAGAGACAAAGATAACAAAATTTCGAATGTAATTTGCACAGAGGCGTATTATTGATTGATAAGAACAAAATTACAAGGTTTTCCGAGAAAAAGACAAACAAAGTTTCGCTAGCCAAGTCAGTCTCTGAACAAAGACGAAAAGAGTCTAAGTAAAATCAAGCCGCCAAAATTCTAAGCTTTCCAAAGCTAGTAGAGTTTTTCTAGGTCTAAGTCTTTGGGTCTATTTGCCTTTAGCTTTACCTCCCCTTATATATGCCTTATTGGTCGATTTCTCTTTCCATTTTTGCCCATAGGCTGAGTTTATCGCGTGTTGGGAATATTCTTTTTTCTTCTCGATCCTCATCATTATTGCAAAAAGTTGACATTTATCTTCTCCTTCAATAAAAGATAAACTGTCATAGTATCATTGATCGAAAGAGCGCTCATGAAACGACGTGGATTCCGAAGAGAGTTCAAATTTATAGTATAGTGGAGGCAGCTTAAGGTGTTTAGTTAACCGTTTCCGTTTTATACGATAAATCCAAACTTCATACGAGAAAACGAGTTGTTGCAGCTTCCAAATCGTAAAGTTCCAACGGTAACTCCGATCAAGATGAAACGAGGAATGGGTCCGTCGAGGTTTAACGGAAGGCATAAGGTCCGGTCCATGTGGCCTTAGGCGAGTCGGGATGGGTTGATCCAACTCACCAAACAGGCAAGTTGGACGGTGCTTTTGGTCCAACTTGCCAAACATGCGAGTTGGACGGTGCTTTTGGTCCAACTTGCCAAACATGCGAGTTGGACGGTGCGTCAGGTCCAACTCGCCGAACGGGCAATTTAGAAGGTGTGCTCGATCCAACTCGCACGTTCAGCAAGTTGGACTGCTCATTAGGCTCCATGCTCCATTTCTCTTGAGTCTTTAGCTTGGGGGACTTTTGTCGGGATTATGTCGAGAGAGCTTTCGTATGAAGACACAATTTTTAGATGTTGATTTCGAGATAACCGTTTTTGACCCCAGAAGTTAGCCCCCAGCTCACAAGTTTCGAGCATGATTCTTGTGGGCGAGTGATGGTTTAATCGGAATTGGCGGTTAAAATTGATTTTTTGTCGAGAGTATTTTTTCTGATTATTTTAATGCGGAAATCCTTTCAACTTTTGTTTCTTCTATAAATATAGAGCTTCCATTTTTCATTTTCTCCACATTGTCTCAACTTTCCAAGTTCTTTTTTCATTTTCTCTTAGAAATTTTTCTCCACCAAGATGTCTTCTTCCAGCAACTTTCAGAAGAGTGGTGATGTCGAGATGAGCAATGTTGCCGGTGCGAGTTCGTTGGATCTCCCTGCTGCTGGAGCTGTTCTAGCTCATATTGCGGAGTTTCTTTCCTTTCAGAGTGAGTTGGCTCGTTGTGTGGCCGAGAAGATGGTAAAATCCACACGTGGTGTGCCTCCAAGACTTGCGGTTCCAGCCGATGCCTTGACTCCCGAGGTTCCCCCTATACACGATGCCGTTCTTGCCGGAGGGGCGGTCAACATGGATGCGTCAGCACTTGTGGTCAAAGTTCAGCCATCGGTTTCTTCTATGAACCCGGTCCACATCATTAATGTCAAACCGGTTCACGAGTTGATGCCTCCTCCCCTAGTCAAGAGAGTGACCGTCTTGAGGTTGTCTGCACCTAGTACGATTCCGGCTGCACCTAGTACGATTCCGGCTGCTTGCATTGAGTTCAACCATGGGTTTCCTATGATTGCGTTATAGTACGTGGGTCGATCGATGACCAAGAACTCCACATTTTTGACATGCTACCGACTTTAACTGAGAGGTTGATTGTACCAAGAGTCATGGTAGCTTCCCCCAAAAGTTCTACTATCGGGTTCGGATCTTCCGCGATTTTAGATAGACTGATTCCATTCTCTTGGTGTCTTTGAAGATGATATCGGCCAATCTTTCGGTGTCGACCAATATCCTCGCGACATCGATATTCTAGATTGTCATCTCGACGAAAAAGTAGATCGTTGAGAGGTTTGACCGGGTCGGTCGTTGCTCTTTCCTTGAAGGAGATGATTTGATTAGGCATATCGTGTCTCAATCGTTTAGTGGTTTTTTTAAGTTTGAGAATCTGATGCCCCCCTCCTTTTAGCGCCAAACTGTGGGAATCGAAATTCACAGCGTCGATTTTCCGTAAAATAAGGGAAGTCAAGTCAACTCGACATTCCCAGAGATCCCAGATTATTTGTGTAAACACATAAAAACGAAAGAGACAAAGATAACATAATATCAAAATTAAGTTGCACATAGGCGTATTATTGATTGATAATAACAAGGTTACAAGGTTTTTCGAGAGACAAGACAAACAAAGTTTCGCTAGCCAAGTCAGTCTCTGAACAAAGACGAAAAGAGTCTAAGTAAAATCAAGCCGCCTAAATTCAAAGTTTTCCTAAGCTAGCAGAGTTTTTCTAGGTCTAAGTCTTCAGGTCCATGCGCCTTTAACTTTAGCTCCCCTTATATATGCATTCTAGGTTGGTTTATCTTTCTATTTTCACCCATAGGCCGAGTTTATCGCGTTTCGGGAATATTCTTTTTTCTTCTCGATCCTCATCATTATCGCGGAAAGTTGACATTTATCTTCCGAACTTGAAATTTATCTTCTCCTGCAATAAAATATAAACCGTCATAGTATCATTGGGCTTGGTTTCGTATAAACTCGCGGCGGGCTTTTAGCCGCGTTTTAGACCCTTTCGGGCTGTTTTATCGACTTAAGCGTTTTCACTATTTATCAAAAGAGCGCTCATGAAACGACGTCGATTCCAAAGAGAATTCAAATTTCTCGTATAGTGGAGGCAGCTTAAGGTGTTTAGTTAAGCGTTGTCGTTTTATACGATAAATCCGAACTTCATACGAGAAAACGAGTTCTTGCAGTTTCCAAATCGTAAAGTTCCAACGGTAACTCCGATCGAGACGAATGGGTCCGTCGAGGTTAACGAAAGACATAAGGTCCGGTCCATGTTGCCTTACGGTGAGTCGGGAGGGGTTGATCCAACTTGCCGAACGGGCGAATTGGATGGTGTGCTCGATCCAACTCGCACGTTCAGCGAGTTGGACTGCTCAGTTGGCTCCATGCTCCATTTCTCTTGAGTTTTTAGCTCGTGAACTTTTGTCGGGATTGTGTCGAAAGAGTTTTTGTATGAAAACGCAATTTTTAGACGTTGATTTCAAGATAAAGATAACCGTTTTTTGACCCCAACAATAGCCAAATTAAATTAACAAAACTATTTTTAGTGACATATGTTAATTTAAATAAAATTTTGTAATATAACATATAAAAGTAAGATTAGGTCCAAAGTATATTTTCCTTTTCTTTTTAATTGTGTGGATTATTGCAAATGTAAATTTATTTTATTTGGAAAAAATAATTTATAAAGGAAGTGGTAGAGAAATTGACAAAAAAAAAAAAAAAAAAAGGAAGTGGTAGAGAATTTATCAAGCAGTCAAGTTCCAGCATTAGATCGAATTAAAGAGTCTGTGTTTGTTGTTCGGAAAAGATATTCTGTAAAATTTGCATTTATAAAGCAAGCAATATCGCCACGAGACCACAGTCTCATCCTCACGACTCTCGTGTGAGCTGCGATGATCAAAAATCTGTTAACTTTCAAAATTGCGAAATAATAATCTGAGTGGTGACCCTTCTCTCCATGGCGATCTCTCTTCTTCCCAGACCCTTCATTTCGCTCCCTACAAGCAAAAGCTTCAACCTTTCACCTAAGGTTTTCTCCCTTAGGCTATCATGCTCGTCTTCTTCTCCTGACGGGTCAACCGGAAAGCAGCAGGTTTCTTCGAATCCAGAGAGGAGATCTTTCGCTGTTGCCACCGGTGAAATGTTCATCGGAGTCGCGTCGAGGCTTTTGAAAAGGTCCAAGCCTCCGATTGATGATGGAGATAGAATAGGAACAGTAATTGAAGATGAGACTAATCCAGCGATGATATGGGAACAAAGGGTTAAAGATGTAGAGGCCGAGAAAGAGAGGAGGATCATTACAAGCCCTGGGTTTAGCTTCTCTGCTGCTGGTCTTTTGTTCCCTTATCATCTTGGAGTTGCTCAGCTACTCATCGAGAAGGATTACATCAAGGTGCTTCTTGAATTCTCTCTGTTTGTTTATATGATGAATCAAGAAATGGTTGTTGATGGTTGTGTTCTTTGATTCAGGACACTACTCCTTTGGCAGGAGCTTCTGCTGGTGCTATTGTCTGCGCGGTCATTACCTCAGGATCCTCTATGTGGGAAGCCCTTGAGGCTACCAAGGTTCTTGCTGATG
Organism: Moricandia arvensis; assembly: GCA_905132765.1. Classification (NCBI taxonomy): domain Eukaryota; kingdom Viridiplantae; phylum Streptophyta; class Magnoliopsida; order Brassicales; family Brassicaceae; genus Moricandia; species Moricandia arvensis. Next base: position 367,384 of record CAJHQP010000017.1, on the reverse strand, counting down.
ATTGTCGACGCAATGGTACTGCTTTTCGTCTTGGGGTAATTACTTTTCTTCTTAAACCATGGACTTGTATAAGTTCCTAGGTGTTCCAAGAAAATAGCCAACTTCGCTTTAGGCTGTTCTCTCTTTCATTCTGTGTGTTGTGTCATTTTTATAGCATGATTTTGTATGCAATCAATATAAGAGTACTAGTGAAACACAAGACCCACCATTGTCACTGTGTTGATATTGTTGATTTTAGGCTGTCCTCAGAGAGTCTATGGAGAAACTACTGCCGGACGATATTCATATTAGGTCCAATGGCAGAGTTCGTGGTAAGAAACAACTTTTCCCTTCAATCTTGTTTCCTTTTTCGAAAAGGACTTTTCTTTCCCTCTGACTTTTTGGATCATTCTACTTTATTGGAGTTGCCATCACACAGGTGTTATGGAAACCTAGAGGTTTATTGGTGGATCAATTCGACTCCAAAAGTGACCTTATAAATGCAGTTTTTACATCTTCATTTATTCCAGGGTAAATGCCTAGAGGTTTACTGGTGCTTCCTTTTGAAACTTACAGTTTCTCTAGGAAACACAACTTTTTAACATATAGTAATTAAGAACAAATGCAGATATCTTGCACCAAGGCCTGCAACAATGTTCCGTAATCGAGTTTGTGTTGATGGAGGTCTGACATTGTTTATGCCACCAACTGCTGCTGCTAAAACAGTATGTACATGAAGAAGCTTCTTGTTTTGTTCCTCTTTTCTTTGTCTTCTGGGATTATTTACTTATGATGTCTGTTGATTACATAATCTAAAAGCGTTTGTGTGTGGCCTTGTCAATATTTTGGAAGCCCTTTCATTTGTTCCTTTATCTGACTTATGAGCTTATGGAAGAATAGAGAGAATGAGTGAATCACAAGACCCACCAATGTCACCGTGTGATTTTCCCTTGAGGTCGCATGTTATAGTTGTCTCTTGGAGCTTAATGAACTTTCTGTTTCAAATCTTTCACAGGTTCGAGTTTGTGCGTTCTCCGCAAGTAGCTTCAAACTAAAGGGTATTGGAATCAGTCCAGATTGCAACCCTCTAAACAGGGCAACAGCAAGACAAGTAAATGCTCGGTTTCTTCTAGTGGAGATCATTCTCCTTTAGAGTACGTGTGCTAATCTTGTTTTTTTTTTTTTCTTTTTCTGATACTTAGCTATTGAATTGGGCACTGGAGCCAGCAGAGGACGAGGTGTTGGAGAAGTTGTTTGAGCTAGGATACGCAGATGCAGCTACGTGGTCTGAGATGAATCCAGTGGAGAAACTGGTGTATGATGACACTCCTGCTCAAGCGATTCAAGCTAGTTAGAACACACATGAACTCAGTACTTAATTTCTTTTAACCATGAATAGTCTGTTTCTTGCGCTATAAAAGATTCTACTAATAGTTTTCCCACAAGCTTGTACGTCACTTTCTGTCTTGTGTTCCATATGTACATGTGCTTCAAGGAGACTTTTGTGATCCAATTCTCGCTTAAAATTCCGAAATAGTTTGCTCACAAAATATTTGACGTTCTTTTTATTCGTTATGGCTCATTCAAGATCAAAAAGCGACAAACTTTCGTGTAGAAAGGAGATGTATTTGTGATTGGTTTATAGCAACAACTCATAAACAAACGAACGGTAGGCAACCTCACAAAGCTTTGCTACTTATTGGTGTGTGGATAAAAGCAAAACTGTTCCTTGATTCTTACTTTCCTATCTGGTTAATAGTCCATGATCTCATCTAGGCTAACGACGAGGTAATGAATCTGGTACATATACTATAGATTTTGATTTTAGAGTTTATTATACGTTTGGAGTCTATTTTAGGTATACGTATGTTTTGGAGCAATGTGGAGATTGTAGAGTTCTCTAAAGATAACTGATGAAAAGATTCGTAACTGTTAAAAAAAAATCAAAAGTTAGAGTCGAGATTCAGGTAGAGTGTCGATCAATACTGCCTCTTTCTAGACAGACCGACTTAGTCAAGACTGAATCAAGCCCAGAAGCCCATAAATTACAAGACTACCCCTGGATTACTTATCTATATTATTAAAACTCAAGTCACTTTTCGTACTGTTTGGAAACAATAGTAAAATTTTACCCGAAAATTCTGTTTGAATACATGGATAGCTTTGTTTGGATACTAGAACCTATATTAAATCCGAAATTTCTATTTGGGAACTAGGGTAGTAATGTTCTCGGATTTATGGCAATTTTGTCTTTTTATATTCGTTTGAATTAAACCACAATCGTATCTTTAAATATTCGAAATCAATTAATAATAGAATCTCATGCAATATTATATTACCTAACTTTCTCTAACGTGCCTTCCTTCCCACGTCTTAACTCCTCCAACATATTAAACTTCTGATTTGATTTCTCTGTTACCATATTCCTAAAATCGATAACTGAAAATATAATCAGTTACCATGATCATAAACGAGTATTTATAATATAAATACTCATAATATGTCGACTTCAAATCATAGTATACTCTATTATATTTTCTTGATACACCATAAATATTCAGTTAATATCCTAAATCTTCTAAACCTAGACCTACTCCTATATATAAATACGTAAGCTAACGATCTAAATTTCATTCCTCCATAATCTCCACTTTTTTTACGAAATGCTCTCTACCGCAAGTAATTTGGTTCTCATAGACGATGTCAAACCATTTAGAGACAATTGGCGAGTTCGTGTCAAATTGCTCCACTCATGAAAACCTAAAATGTCATATGGAGGAGAAACTCTCGAGTTAGTTCTTGCCGACGAAACGGTAAGTCATTTTTAAAAATCATATTCACTCATATATATGACTGTACTATGTGTTTTATGTCTAAGACAACGTGATTTCTTATTTTAGGGTAAAAAAATTCATGCCTCATGCAAGAGAAGCTTGATGTATCGTGTTCAACGCGAACTACCATTGAGAGTATGGAGAGTGATTCAGAATTTCAAGATTGTTGCAGCTGGTGGTCAATATAGACCAACAACACTGCAATATAAGATGACTATCATTGAAGACACGATGATAACCCCATCTGATTATCGTAATGATAATCACTTTCTTTCTCTTGATAACTATGAGGAGATTGGTAATGGAACACTAAAACCTTATTTCCTGATAGGTAATCACCGTAGACGTATCTTACTTTGCTATCTATTTATTTGCTAAATTGTTTTATATTACAATTTTGGAGTTTTACTTGGAGAAACAGATGTTATTGGACAAGTTGTTCATCTCGGAGAAATAACCACGGTTTAAGGTTAAGCTAGAGGACAGGAAGTGTGTTGAGTTCCGTATACGTAACACCAGGTAATACAGTTTATAATATTTAATTATTTTTTGTTTTATATTTTAAATGGGTTGTGACTTTGGCTAGCATCGTTTTTATTACGTTAATTATTTATTCAGTGGTGACGAGATTGCATGTTGCTTGTGGGAGAAATATGCTGCGCAGATTGAATCACATTTGAAAGAATCGAAAGATGAAACTATTATATGCTTGATTTGATTTACCAAAATCAGCTTTTTCAGAGGTATAAACATAGCTTAAAGAATAAGTCTAAAAAGAACATACATGTTAACATCACTTTGATGAGACTTATTATTATTTAAATTTAGGCGAGGTTCAAATCACCAACTCATTTGATGCTTCACTTTTGATTCTTAACCCAATAATGGATGAAGCTATCGATTTTAAAATGCAGTAAGTATATGTATTTAAATTTATTCTAAGGTCAAACTGATATATAAAATATGTTTGAGATTTTGCAAACTGATACATAAAATATGTTTGAGATTTTGCAAACTGATATATAAAATATATTTTTCATTTATCAGGATGTTGCAAGTCGATCTTTCCCTAGCATTTTTGGAAAAAGAAGGGAATAGTCAATATGTTGATGATTGGAATGTAGTCCAGATAAGGTGTATTTCTAAAATTTTACTTGCTGACGAGGTAAATTATTTACGATATATGTAATATATCGCTTATCATATTATTAGATTATAACATTGTTGTTAAACTCTGTAGGCTTAAAGTAGCAAAACCATATGTTCAAGTGAAGCTATAGATACAGATTGGGATTGATACTATTTTCCTGTAAGTTACACAACCGACGTGTGACTAGGGTTGGTAGGAATGGCAATCAGAACAGAGTACAAGCAGATAAACCATTATTCCGTTGTGATGTTTGTCATGGAAACATTTCTAACGTTGTACCCAAGTATGTTATCACCTCCCTATTTTTTTCACATGGTCAGCTATACGTGGCTGTTTCTAGAGGTACTTCAAAGAAAGGATTGAAAATTCTGATTGTCGATAGAGATGGTAAACCTCAAAAGAAAACTACAAATGTTGTTTTCAAAGAGGTTTTTAATAACTTAGATGCATATGAGCAATAAGGTATTCCTAATGTTAATTTTTTTGCTACTTTGCGATGTATGTTTTACATAAGTATTTGACTTTGACCCTATGTAATTTTTTTTTATGTCGTGCAGATTTTAGATGCGGCAAGGAAATTCATTTGTGTTTCAATTTTAAGAAGATGAGGACTACTGTTAAAATTGTTTTTTCGTGCAACAACGCTTTTGCTAAGGTGATTGACAAAACATGATTCTTTGTATCTTCTTATTTGAAACTAATGCATTTAAAAACTAAGATATCCGACAAGCAGTGATGAAATAAATAAAAAATGATAAGCAGAGATCAACTAGAATTATAATTCTAGATGCATCTATGTTTTTCTTCTTATGAACTAAAAATCATTTTATATAAATTATGAAACCATGAAGAAAGGAAATAAAGAATATTACTAACCATGACTATGTGGCTGTTTCGAATACATACTGTCTATTGTTCTATGTGATAAGCACTGAATCAAGTTTGCATCATACTCCTTTTGCTTTTTGATATTGTGTGTCCATCACTGCTTCGATGAAACATACAACAAACAGAGAATCAAAATCTGATTGATCGTTGAATATGAATCTTGAGAAGGAAAAACTTAGTTTATATAATCAGTCGAAGTAAACGAAGACAATTATAACATCACAAATAATTACTAGCCTTTATTAAAGATTCAAGAGCTGAGTATCGCATCTATTCTCTCGAGTTAATATCAAGTTGAGAAGATAGCGATGATCTTGCCGTCATAGAGAGATATTATCAAATAATTAGTTAGGTTTTGACGATACACCTTTTCTCCCGGAAAAAAGTTGTTAGATTAGAGTTGGGCTTTTTGTTAAATAAAAAATATTATTGGATTATGGTTAGTTTGATAATTGAGACCCTTTATAAACCGTATATTGCTTTTGTATTTTAATATAAAAGAAATCGATATATCTTACCAAAACCAACTCTTTTTCATTTTAATGTATATCATTCGAAAATATATATCTCAATACTATATATTCGATAGTAGCTACTAATAAACCTAACTATATTATGTCATCTAAAAGCTTTCAGTAAACTAATATAATAATATTAAGATGTACTTTATTCTAGATGGCTCCGATACATTTCTTTCTGTCAGGTTTATAGACAATGTGAAATATCAAGAAAAGATAATCCTATGTTTTGTATACAACAAAATTTAAGAGAAATGTATGGTTTCGATACTACATAATAAATGGATGGTTTTATTAGTTTTTTTTTCACCATCAAAAGGATTATGAGCAAGAAAAATCTCACAAACAGGCAAAGATATCGATCATGCAATCATAGGATATAAATTTATTATAAATCATAGTTCGATATTAGGTTGGTAAAAAGGTCAAAATCAAAACCCGCGCTTTGTAAGCGCGGGTCAAAATCTAGTATAGTATTAAGGTGTTTTGCCATTGTTTGGGCAAAACACCACCCACATCTACCTAACAATTTATCGTCATTTTTAGAAGCTTTTTGGTTAATTTTCTGAGAGAAAATTAAGAATTCCTCCAGAGCTTTTGTATTGGAACTCTAGTTTTTCTACTTTATTCTATTTATACATTCTATTCAGATTATTGTTATAATTTTTTAATCATGTTTGAGTAGTTTCTCTTGTTAGATTTAGGGTTTTCATTACGGTTTATATGAATTACTAAAATATAGAATTGCTAAGGTGAATCTTTAGGTTCATTTATCAGAATTGGGCTTACTGCTTGTGTTCTAAAGTAGCTAAGTAGAACCCTGAATTTAGGATACTACTAATTACGATAGAGCTTTATTACCTGAAATTAATTCTGCTGAACTAGGTTGTTAGATACATGCGAGAGCTGGTCTAAATTGACTTAGTGAACAATATCAATTAGGAAAAAAATGCTTGCCTAAGGAAGTATCGATTGACACACTCTACAGTATTGATCGACGCTCTCTCCTTTTTCGCATGTGAATGTTGGAACAAAGATGTTGGGGTCAAAAACGGTTATCTTGAAATCAACATTTAAATTTGCATTTATGTGAGAAAGCTTTTTTGACGCTATCTTGACAAAAGTTCCCAGCATCGAAACAACAAAACGAGCAGTCCAACTCGCCTCGGGGGCGAGTTGGACCAAATAAGCAGTCCAACTCGCCTCGGGGGCGAGTTGGACCAAATGAGCAGTCCAACTCGCCTCGGGGGCGAGTTGGACCAAACCAGCAGTCCAACTCGCCCCGAGTTGGACCGAACGAGCACTCCAACTCGCCTCGGGGGTGAGTTGGACCGGACAAGCAATCCAACTCACCTCGGGGGTGATTTGGACCGAACATGGACTAGACGTTATGCCTTCCATTGAACCTCGACGTATCCACCTCTCGTTTCATTTCGTATCGATCAGAGTTACCGTTGGGACTTTACGATAAAAACTGCGAAGACTCGTATTCCCAAATGAAGTCTATGGTTATCGTATAAACGGCAACGGTTAATTTAGCACCACTATAATCGGCCTCGGGACGTGCCAAATTACTCTCAAAGGAAAGAAACTCCACAATTTGAGCTGGAACAACACCGGCGGCAGGAAGAGCCGGCAAACTCGCGCCGGCTGCAGGAAGAGCCGGCAAACTCGCGCCGGCGGCATTGCCCATCTCGACATCACAACTCTTCTGGACAGTGCTAGAAGAAGACATCTTGGTGGAGAGAAGTCTTAGAGAGTGAAAAGAGAACTTGAAAAATTGAGAGATAGTGGAGAGAATGAAGAATGAAAGCTCAATACTTATAGAAGAAACAAAAGTTGAAGGAATTTCCTGCATTGAAATAATCGGAGAAAACTTCTCGACAAAAATCAATTCTAACCGCATATTCCAATTAAGAGCATCACTCGCCTGCAAAAAATGTGTGATGTTGAACGATCTGGGGGGGGCTAAAAAATCAATTCTAACTTGCAAGCTAGAGGATAACTGTTAGGGTGAAAAACGGTTATCTCGAAATCAACATTCAAAATTGCATTTTTTTGAGAAAGCTTTCTTGACGCAATCTCGACAAAAGTTCCCGAGCATCGAAACAAAAAAATGAGCAGTCCAACTTGCCTCGGGGCGAGTTGGACCCAACGAGCAGTCCAACTCACCTCCGAGGCGAGTTGGACCTAACTAGCAGTTAAACTCGTCCCCGAGGCGAGTTGGACCGAACATGGACCAGACCTTATTGATGCACCCCAGGACGTGGAACTAGCCCAGCATGGTGATCAGGACGATCAGATCAGTTCAACCGAGGTTTACCCGTCCAACCGTACCAGATCAACAGACCGAGCCGTGTACAGAATCGACCAGCGTACATCCGGAAATGACCTAAGGCTAGAATCATGACCTAATGACCGAGTTGATCGTCCAACAACCAGTCTTTCCAAACCCATTCAAGGTTGTAAGACCAACAGTCGAGCCAGAAATAGAGATCAACGAGTGGAACCTGAGTTATGACACAACACTTCACCTCTGGCCCATTTGGTACGTACTACATGTCCCGATGACCGTGAATATGACCTTTCCGACCAGATTGATGATCTCATGATGATCTATCATTCTAAACTCTCCAAAGCAAGAATACTTAAGCTCTCTGAAGATTTGTGTCAACTAAAGTTGCCATCCGTTCATGAAAGTTCATCGATCACCCACACGGACAACCCACAGTACGTCCTGCTCCTTACTGCAGTACACCTATCTGGTTCGGACGAACCTGAACAGTAGGCGAAGGGTCATTTGTTGACCAGACTAGATTCAGATGAACCTGGACAGTAGACCAAGGGTCATTTCGACCAGAACAAGAACCAAAGAGTCATTTGACCATTTTTTGTCTTTGTTGCTTTTTTTATGTGTGTTTTTCCACAAAACTCTAAGTCTTTTCATATGCCTTTGCTACTATAAATATGTAATCCTTCTTCAGAAATAAACTATTCGATTATCATCTTTGTTTTGAGTTAAACTCTTTGTTCTTTGAAGAAATTTTCTTTGTTTCTTGGTGAGTCATATCCAAGTTAAACAATCCTCAAAATCGTTGGACTTGTGAGTCATATCAAGCAACGACTAGAGATCCTTCTTTTGGTGGACTTGTGAGTCATATCAAGCAACAACTGAAGTTGGGAATATCAGAGGCCTTCCGTAACCTTCGTGTGACCCTTCAATCCATCCAGTTCTCATTCGTCAGTTCATATCAAATCCAATCCGAACGAGTGATCCTATCTAGGGCGTATCAAGTGGTATCAGAGCCACTCTTCCGGCATTGTCTATTCATCCATCTTTCTCATCTTCCTTTTTCTTCAAACACTTCTTCTTCTACTTTTCTTAAATCCAAACCCCTCATTACCTTCCACTAGTAAAAAAAAAAAAGAGAAAAGAAAAGAAAGATCATCGATAAAAAAAAGAGATTCAAGAGTTTGATTTGTGGATTAGTGGTGGAAGAGAAAGCCTGCTGGCTGAGGAGAAATCCAGCCTTTGAGGAGGTTAAAACGGATTTCAAAACCAAAAATCTCTTATCTTTCTATCTTGAGAAAAATTCCCTTTTGTTTGCTTGGAATTGTCCATTGGGATTCTTTGATCAGTTTTCTTAGAACCTTGAGTGGAAACTTGTGTGTGTAACCGCCAAAATCTGAGAGAAACACGTGTGTGGGTGAGAATCAAACACTTGAGAGTATGAGGGCTTTATCAAATGTTTTTGTGTTTAAGATATTTCAGGAGCCATGAGCAATGAAGGAGAAAGAAACCAACCCGGAAACTCATTTGCTAGATTATCTAACCTACAAATGCGTGCTTTGAATGATTCTATGACTAACTTAATGAATGCATGTTTAGATCAGATCCATCAAAAGCTTGATGAGCTTCATGCCAGCCAATGAACTCATACTAGAACCGAAGCAAGAAGAGATCGCACAAGGACGTACAACCGGTCCGATGATGAAACCCTAGGGGAAGATGTCCGAGAGGATGAAATCAGATCAACCAACTGACCTAGGAGAGGTCATAGAAACCGAGAGCAAGGTGATATCAATCGATTTTCTAGAACTGATCGTGCTGATGATAGCTTAGGAGGATTGAAACTGAAAATCCCAACTTTTGATGGTAAAAACGATCTTGATGCTTTCCTTGAATGGGAAAGAAAGATTGAGCTTGTCTTTGATTGTCAAAACTTTTTTGATCTTAAGAAAGTTAGATTGGCTGGTACTGAATTCTCTGGCTATGCTATTAACTGGTATGACCAAGTTGTGACTCATAGGAGGAGAACAGGTGAAAGGCCAATTGAAACATGGGATGAGCTTACCATGCTGATGAGGAGACGATTTGTGCCTACTCACTATCACCGTGACCTCCACCAGAAGTTAAGACGCCTATTTCAGGGTACCAAGTCTGTGGAAGACTACTATCAAGATATGGAGATCTTGATGATCAAGGCTGATGTGGACGAGCCTATGGATGCCACAATGGCACGATTTCTTTCAGGTCTCAATCGTGACATCCAAGATCGTATGGAGCTTCAAGAGTATGGTAGTGTGGAGCAGATGTTACACAAGGCCATCTTGATTGAACAACAAGTCAAAAGAAAGAGCTACTCAAGACCGGCCCTTACTCCCAAACCGGCCTACACTCCTAAACCAAGCTATTAAGACAAAGGTAAGTCTTCTCCCACAACACATAATGATTTTAAGGCTAATGTTCCTGCTCGTGTGGACAAAGGAAATGAAGTTGAGACTTCTGGCCGAGCAATAGACATTAGGTGCTTCAAGTGTCAAGGTCTAGGACACTATGCCAAAAACTGTCCCAACCAACGAGTGATGATTCTCATAGAGAATGGTGAGGTTGAGTCCGAGGATGAAGAGGAGGAAAAGGAGGATTTGGGTCCTATCTCTGATGAGGAAGAGGAAGCCTTTGACTACCCACATCATGGACTCCTACTTGTTGCTAGGAAGACCTTGGATGATCCCATTTTCAATGAGAAGGACGACCACTTGGTCGACTGTTTTGGGCCGAACTTTGATGCTGATTCTGTTCCTATCTATGATGATGAGGATAGCCTTGACTACCCAACTTTCGATCCACTTCTTGTCACTAGGAGATCTTTGAGTGTGCAACCCAAAACCAACGACAAAGAACAAAGGGAGAATCTCTTTCATTCTCGTTGTTTTATTTCTGAAAAGGTGTGTTCTTTGATTATTGATGGAGGTAGTTTCACTAATGTGGCTAGTGACACCCTTGTAAGAAACTTGGGATTGTTACTGGCCTCTTTCTCGTCCTTTCAGGTTGGAATGACTAAACGAGGCTGGAGAGCAGTACGTGAAGGAACATGTCACAGTCCCCCTTACCATTGGACGGTATGAAGATGAAGTTGTTTGCAACATTCTCCTTATGGAAGCTTGTCACATTCTCTTGGGTCGACCATGGCAGTTTGATAAGAAGGCCGTGCATGATAGATTCACAAACCGACACTCCTTTGACCATAAAGGAAAGAAGATTACCCTGGTACCTTTGACACCTTTGGAGGTTCATCAAGACCAGATCTAACTCAAGAGGAACCGTGACAAAGAGCCCAAACCAGACAAACCTTAATCCTCTCAAAGGAACTCCAACTTCTTTATTAAAGAGAGCCAGGTCAGGAAATCTCTTTACTCTCAAAATCCATTCCTTTTAGTTGTGTACAAAGAATCTCTTATGGCTTCTTCTTCTTCTGACATTGCACCGGAGATTCCGAGTGAACTTCTAGATATTTCGCAGGATTTTTCTGATGTTTTTCCAGATGAGAATCCCAAGGGATTACCACCAGTTCGAGGCATTGAACATCAGATGGATTTTGTTCCAGGAGCATCTCTACCGAACCGACCAGCTTATCGTACCAATCCAGTGGAGACAAAGGAAGTTTAGAAACAGATTGATGACCTTCTTGAGAAAGGTTACATCCGGGAAAGCCTTAGTCCTTGTGATGTGCCAGTTCTCCTTGTACCCAAAAAGGATGGCTCTTGGCGCATGTGTGTGGACTGCTGTGCCATCAACAACATTATGGTAAATTATATGCATCTTATTCCTAGGCTTGATGACATGCTTGATGAGTTGCATGGTTCATGTGTTTTATCTAAGATTGATTTGAAAAGTGGTTATCATCAGATTAGGATGAAAGAAGGTGATGAATGGAAAACTGCATTTAAAACCAAACTAGGATTGTATGAATGGCTTGTGATGCCATTTGGGCTTACTAATGCACCTATTACTTTCAAGCGTTTGATGAATCACGTCTTGAGATCCTTCATTGGTCATTTTGTTGTAGTTTACTTTGATGAAATTCTTATTTACATCAAGAACCTTGAAGATCATAGGATACACTTGAAATCTGTTCTTGAAATTCTTAGGAAAGAGAGACTTTTTGCGAATCTTGGTAAATGCTCTTTTGGAACAGATAACGTGGTGTTCTTAGGCTTTGTTGTAGGTGCAGATGGACTATGAGTGGACGAGGAAAAGATCAAAGCTATCCGGGACTGGCCTAGTCCATCGACCGTGGGCGAAGTGAGGAGCTTCCATGGCCTTGTCGGCTTCTATTGGCGATTTGTTCTGAACTTCAGTACCATCGCAGCCCCATTGATTGAAGTAATCAAGAAGAATGTCAGATTCAAATGGGAACAAGCTCAAGAAGAGGCATTTCAGATTCTAAAAGGGAAGTTGACTCAAGCTCCTTTACTTGTACTTCCTGATTTTTCTAAGACCTTTGAGATTGAATGTGATGCTTCCGGAGTTGGTATTGGTACTGTCTTGATGCAGGATAGGAAACCATTGCTTATTTCAGTGAGAAGCTTGGAGGCGCCACACTCAACTACCCTACTTATGTGATGAGTAAGTGGATATTACACACCACCCTGCACGGATATTACACACCGGCCCTCACCCACTGCAGTGGTAATTAACCCCAACCCTTCTGCGATATTACACACGCTAGGTTGTTGGCTCGGGGGATCGAACCCCTCACCCTTTGACAGCGATCTGTTGGGATCACTGACAACCAATTGAGCTGCAGCTCAATTGGTTGTCAGTGATCCCAACAGATCGCTGTCAAAGGGTGAGGGGTTCGATCCCCCGAGCCAACAACCTAGCGTGTGTAATATCGCAGAAGGGTTGGGGTTAATTACCACTGCAGTGGGTGAGGGCCGGTGTGTAATATCCGTGCAGGGTGGTGTGTAATATCCACTTACTCATCATAAAAGTTAACTTTTATGATGCGTTAGCAGCCATCGCAGCCACCCTGCACAGTGTGACTCCTCACAGGCCATATCAGCCAAGTCGGAACCCCTCACACCGGCACGCACCCACTGCAGTGGTAATCAACTCCAACCAGTCCTCGAACAATCCGTCAGGATTAAATTCGATAGGTTGTTGGTGAGGGTCGAGTATCGAACCCCCCACCCTTTATCAGCGATCTGTTAGGATCACTGACAACCAATTGAGCTGCAGCTCAATTGGTTGTCAGTGATCCCAACAGATCGCTGTCAAAGGGTGAGGGGTTCGATCCCCCGAGCCAACAACCTAGCGTGTGTAATATCGCAGAAGGGTTGGGGTTAATTACCACTGCAGTGGGTGAGGGCCGGTGTGTAATATCCGTGCAGGGTGGTGTGTAATATCCACTTACTCATCATTATGACCAAGAGCTGTATGCTTTTGTGAGAGCTCTACAAACGTGGCAACACTACCTTTGACCTAAGGAGTTTGTGATCCACACGGACCATCAGTTCTTGAAACACCTTAAGGGCCAACAAAATCTGAACAAGAGGCATGCACGTTAGGTTGAGTTCATTGAGACATTTCCTTATGTCATTAAGTACAAACAAGGTAAGGTCAATGTGGTGGCTGATGCATTGTCTAGAAGGTATGTACTTCTTTCAGCTCTTGAAACAAAGTTGCTTGGTTTTGAATTTATCAAGGACTTATATGCAACTGACTCAGATTTCAAAGAGGTTTTCAGAAAGTGTTCAAAAGCAGCTTATGGCAAGTATTATCAAATCTCTGGATTTTTATTCTTTGATAACCGCTTGTGTGTGCCCCAATGTTCTTTGAGGGATTTGTTTCTCAGGGAAGCTCATGGAGGAGGTCTTATGGGACACTTTGGAATCAAGAAAACACACAAGATTGTGTATGAACATTTCTTTTGGCCGATCTTGATGAAGGATGTGGAACGAATCTGTGGTTGATGTGTGGTTTGCAAGAAAGCCAAGTCTAAAGCCAAAAACCAAGGTTTGTATTCTGCTCTTCCTATCCCTTCTCATCCGTGGGTAGACATATCTATGGATTTTGTGCTTGGTTTGCCTAAATCAAAATCTGGCAGAGATTCTATCTTTGTGGTGGTCGATAGATTTTCTAAGATGGCTCATTTCATACCATGTCATAAAACTGATGATGCTGTGCACATTGCTGATTTGTTCTTTAGAGACATTGTTAGGTTGCACGGAATGCCTAGGACAACTGTTTCAGATCGAGATGCTAGGTTCCTTAGTTATTTTTGGAAAACTTTGTGGTCTAAGTTAGGTACTAGATTGATGTTTTCCACCACTTGTCACCCTCAAACTGATGGTCAAACCGAGGATGTAAACCGGACCTTGTCAGCATTGCTTAGATCATTGGTTAAAGAATCTTAGACATTGGGAAGAATTTTTGCCTCATGTTGAATTTGCTTATAATAATTCCATGCATTCTTCTACCAAGTTTTCTCCTTTTGAGGTTGTGTACGGTTTTAATCCCTTATCTCCACTTGATATTTTGCCTTTTCCCTTGAGTGAAAGAGTTAGTACAGATGGCAAAAGGAAGGCGGACACAATTCAGAAGTTGCATGATAATGTTCGTGAAAACATTAAGGCCAAAACCGAGGTCTACACAAGAAAGGCAAACAAGAAGAAAAAGAAAGTTGTCTTTGAAGAAGGTGATCTTGTTTGGGTTCATCTAAGGAAGGAACATTTTCCTGAAGAAAGGAAGTCAAAACTCATGCCTAGGGTCGATGGTCCTTTTCAGATCCTTAGGAAGATCCATGACAATGCCTATCATCTGGACTTGCAAAGTAAGTATGAAATCTCTTCAAGAAACGTTCTATCGAAGAGATCGTAAGAACATTTAAGTCGAAATACAACCCAAAGAGGCCTAGAACGTGGCTAAAGACCCACTTGCGATTTCATACAAAATTAGCCCAGAAATGTTATGACGGTGTATATTTACTCGCAAAAGAAGATAAATCTCATGAAATCGGAAGATTAATGTCAATTTTCCAAGATAATGATGAAGATCGAGATAAAAAGGAATATTTCCGCAAAGCGATAAATTGACCTAGGGGAAACAAGGAAAAGAGAACCGACCCATAAGGCATATATAAGGGGAGCTAAAGCTAAAGCCGCATGGAGCCCCAAAGATTTAGACCTAGAAACTTCTCGCTAGCTTAGAAGAACCTATAATTTAGGTGGTTACATACTCACTCAGATTCTTCTTCAACTTTGTTCTGAGATTCTCTTTGTTAGCTGGATTCTACTCGTTTTGTTCTTCGGAAATCATGTAGCTTTGTTCTTATCAATCAATAAAACGCCTATGTGCAACTTACTATCGATATTCTGTTATCTCTTTTTTTTTCATTTTCGTGTGTTTATGCAGATAATTTGGGGCCTCTGGGAAAGTCGGGTTCACTTGAATTTTCTTAATTTACGGAAATCGACTGTGTGGATTTTGTTTCCCACAGTTTGCCGCTAGAAGGAGGGGGGAGTCAGATTCTCTAACTCGAAAATCACCAAACGACGTAGAAACGATATACCTGACCAAACAGGTAACGCCGTCATCTCCTTCAAGGAAAGAGAAATGACCGACTTGGTCAAGCCTCTCAACGATTTCCTTGTTATCGAGCTGACAGTCCAGAATATCGATGTCGCAAGGATATTGGTCGACAGAAGCTCGGCATATATCAACTTCAAAAACATCCTCGAGAGAATGGAAATCAATCCATCGAAAATCACGGAGGACCCAAACCCGATATTAGAACTCTCGGGGGAAGATACCATGACTCTCGGCACAATCAACTTCTCGATTAGAGCCGTCAGCATAACAAAAATCATGGTGTTCCGGTCATCGATCGACCCACATCATATAACGCTATCGTGGGAACTCCATGGCTGAACTCCATGGCTGAATTCAATGCAGGATGCCCCGTCAACATACCACATGTGTCTCAGATTCTCTACACTTCACCGAATCGAGACCATCTAGGGAGAACAGAGAGTTTCGCAAGTCTGCTTCACTGGGGGAATTAAAACGCAAAAACCCGTCAACGGAGATTCCGCCCAGAAAGAAAAAGAAATCTTCTGTCGTTGACAATGCCCCAGAACAAAATGAAATCTTTTGGTAGTCACGAGTGATCGAAGATTTGGAAGGAAAACGCGAGATGACTTGCGAACCCGTTGTCTCGGTATGCCTAGACGAGGCATTCCCAGACCGCTGCATTGAAATCGACTCGAACCTGAGCGAGCCTTTGAAAATCGAGCTCATAGCTTGTTTGGAAAAGAACTTGCACACGTTCGCGTGGACAGCGGAAGACAAGCCATGAATTAACATCAACATCACATGTCATGAGCTCAACGTCGACCCAACTTTCAAACCCGTCGAAAAACTCCTCAATGTTGGATCCATACAAGAGGTCAGGTATCCCGACTAGATCGGTAACCCAGTCGTTGTCAAAAAGAAGAACGGAAAGTGGCGAGTTTGCATCTATTTCACCGATCTTAATAAAGCGTGTCCAAAGGATAGCTTTCCAATTCCACACATCGACCGCTTATTCGGAGCAATAGCAGGGAACAAACTCTTGTTCTTTATGGAATGCTTCTCCAGGTACAATCAGATTAGGATGAACCCCGACGATCAAGAAAAAACTGCATTCATAACTGATCGCGACATTTACTGTTACAGGGTAATGCCGTTCGTTCTCAAGAATTCTGGCGCGCCTATCAACGGTCTTCAACCGTATGTACTCCGAACAGCTCGGAAAAACAATGGAGGTATACATTAGCGATATGCTTGTAAAATCTCTCAAAGAGCAAGATCATATCGCCCACCTCCAAGAATGCTTGAAAGGCTAAACCTCCACAATATGAAACTGAACCCCCGTGAAGTGCTGGTTTGCAGTAGCATAGGGAGAATTTATAGGATACCTCATCACCTAACGCCGGATCGAGTCTAACCTAAACAAATCACCACGCTGAACGAAATGGCATCTACGAGAACAAAACGAGAGGTATAGAGATTGACCAGTAGGGTCGTAGCGCTTAACAGATTTATCTCGCGATCAACGGACAAATGTTTGTCTTTCTATGACACTTTGAAAGGGAACAAGAAATTCAAGTGCACCAAAGAATGTGAAAAAGCTTTCAAACAGCTGAAACACTACTTGGCCATCCCCCCGATACTCGCAAAACCCATAGAAGGTTAACCACTGCTTCTGTACATCGCAGTATCAGTCACTGTCGTGAGCGACGTCCTCATCCGAGAGGAACGCGGTGAGCAAAATCCCATCTTTTACGTAAGCAAAATTTTGCTCGATGCAAAGATGCGTTACCTGATGATGGAAAACTGGTACTTACGGTTGTAATGTCAGCACAAAAGCTAAGGCCATACTTTTAGTCCCATACAATCGTAGTGCTCACATCATTCCCACTACAAACAACCTTGCATAGCCCCAGTCAATCTGGAAGGTTAGCGAAATGGGCAATCGAGTTGAGCGAGTACGACATCGAGTATCGAGTGAAAGCTTCCGCAAAATCGTAGGTGCTCGCTGATTTCTTAGTAGAACTCTCTGCAGGGTGCACAACTAACCAAGAACCCAACTTGACTTGGACCCTCCATGTAGACGGATCCTCATCCAAACATGGCTCCAGAATCGGGATCCGACTCACGTCACCAACAGAGGAAGTACTGGAACAATCATTCTGATTGGTTTTCCACACCTCAAACAATGAAGCCGAGTACGAAGCCCTAATCGCGGGCTTACGATTGGCTCATGGCTTAAAGATATGCAACATTCATGCCTACTGCGATTCCCGACTTGTGGCAAGTCAATACAGCGGGGAATACGAAGCAAGGGATGAAAGAATGGATGCTTACTTGAAATTTTTCCAATATTTGGCTCAAAGTTTCGATCAATTCTCTCTCACCCAGATTCCTCATGCTGAAAATGGCCATGCCGACACCCTAGCCGCCTTGGCATCCAGTTGGATCCAGGTCTGAGCAGGGTAATTCCCATAGAATTCATAGAGCATCCTAGCATTGGACCGCCTATCATCATAAACTTAATCGATTCACCCAGCAGCGACGCTGACAAAAAAAACGTCCAGGCTACGCAATATTCCTAGCAACCCAAGTTTGGATTCAGAAAACTTTGGACGGAGACAATACTTGCATATATCGCCGACGGGAAACTCCCAGCCAAAAAATTGGCAGCCTGAAAGGTTAAGACCCAAGCCCCACGATACGTTTTGGTCGACGGGGAACTCTACAAGTGGAGATTCTCTGGGCCAATCATGACCTGCGTAGAAGGAGAGAAACCACTTAACATAATGGAAGAGGTCCATTCTGGATCCTGCGGAAACCACTCTGGTGGAAAGTCACTCGTAATTAAAATCAAACGTCACATATACTATTGGACAACGATAATAAACGATTGCGAGACCTTTGCGGAAAATGAGAAAAATTCCAGAAGCACGGCCTTACTATCCATCAACCGGCAGAGGTCCTCTCATAGGTCTCAACACCATTTACATTCATGCGATGGTTGATGGACATAGTCAAACCCATGCACAAGTCAAAGAAAAACGTTTCTTGCTGGGCTTAAAGGATTTATTCTCGAAATGGGTTGAAGCGGACTCAAACGCAAGCATAAAAGACGTGCAGGTCGAAAGCTTCGTATGGAGTAACATCATCTGCAGACACGGAGTCCCATACGAAATCGTAAAGGATAATGGTTCCCAATTTATTTCAACCAGATTCGAGGCCTTTTGCGAGAAGTGGAAAATACGACTGACCAAGTCAACTCCTAGATACCCGCAATGAACCAGCCAAGCCAAAACTATTAATAATACCGTCCTCGATGGGCTTAAGAAACGTTTGGACGCCAAAAAAGGTAGATGGGCGGAGGAACTCGAAGGAGTATTATGGTCACATCGCACGACTCCGAGACATGCAACGGGGGAAACACATTCGCCTTAGTATACGGAGCAGAATGCATGATCATGGCGGAAGTTGGATTTCCCGGGATTACGCAGAAGGTCGCTCCCAAAACAAGAGGATTGAAACAATCTAATGTTGCTTTACAAGCTCGATCTAATCAACGAACGTCGGGGCCAGGCCCTCATACGAATTCAGAACTGTCAGCAGGCGTACGCAAAGTACTACAACTCTAACGTATGCAACCGTAGATTCAAAGAAGGCGACTTAGTCCTACGAATTTTTTTTCAGAACACCGCCAAGCGAAACGCAGAAAACTCGGAGCGAACTGGGAAGGACCTTACAAAGTCATAAAAGTAGTCCAACCAGGCGCATACGAAATCGCGAACATGCAGGACATAAAAATTCTGAGAACTTGGAATGGGATGCACCTCAAGAAATACTAACACTAGACCACTAAACAACGCTTGAAACTGAACTATGAAACGGCTTGATCCCTGAAGAGGGTACGTAGGCAATTCGTCGCAAGACAAGCTAAGCTGCCCCCTCATTAAAAGGGGGGGAGTGGGTACGTATACGTATACTCGTATACTCCCAAAAGTTCAAAATATCTGCCTCAAACTCGGTATTTTCGAAACTTTTTTTAGATAGCACGGTGGGAAACATCCCAAAATCCATCTATCATCAGAACACCCCATCTCGTAATTTGCTTCGATTAAAGAACGACGTGAAAAAAATTCAACCTTCGACACAGCGAGACGTCGCTAACGCTCGAAGAACTGCTTTTTCGTCAAAAATTTCCGAAAATGAATGCTCACTTAAAAAACAGTCCATCCAAGACTATAAAACACACACCTTCTTAACACGTATCCTTCGCGAAGAGTCAAAAAGGGTAATATCTACCGATAAGTTTGTTGCTGACCACAAAAAACTCTTTACATCCTAAACAGACTAAGCCATCTCGTAGAGATAGTTCTCGTACAGCCGACACAAGGGTAATAGCGCTATAAAAGAAATCCAAAATTTTGGTCAGCAGTTACGGGAGACTTAAATATTGTCCCCGAAGAGATGCTTGATTCCTACCATAAAAGTCACATAAGCCGAGAACATATCACGAACTTAAAGCAGGACGGAATCAGGTCAAAACTGATACGGGAAACGTAAGTCAAAGTAGTCATCACCCCCCTAAAACCGTGATTAGACCTAGGTATTTCCCTAAACCCAGCACACTGGTCTCTAACATCTCTAGGCATAGTATCAAACACCATGATACAAGATCCCAAAATTTGTCTCTTGGCTAATATTCGAGCGTCTTCGGAAATCCCGCAAGTTTACGCACTGCAGAAAACTCTCGAAACAGATCACGGATATAGGAATTCACCTAGAGTTAGATTACGAGATGACAACTCATAATCTTCCCTCTACACCCACATAAGTGCTCGATAAAATATTAAAAACGCAAAACGAAATTCATTTAAAAATTCGCAGAAGCGATGGAGATTTAAAGCCACAAGTGGTCAGTCCCAATATAAATACACGACCACACTTGGCCGGAGCAAAAAATGAATGATCACATAAAAAACAAAGTCTCACACGAGACTGCAAACTAAATAATCCTCCGCACGCGGAACCTCACCTTTACCAATCACCCCATCTGGGTTTGGAACCGCGCTGTCTCCATCCTCCTCAGCTGTGGGACCCTGACCCTCGGGATCACCTAAGCAAGGCGGAAGGCTGAACTCGGACTCTAGGCCCAGGAGGATCAGGTCAAAGTCTCCTTCCGCATCCACTAACTCCGATTTACGAGCGGAAAGCTTGGCCTCTTCGGCTTGTGGAGACGGGGGCGCTTCACTGCAAAACAACTGGACCTCGCTCATCCCTCCCTTAACGCTGCCAGGGACAAGTCTCTGACATGGACGACCACCAAGGAATAAAGGGAATTGGAGATCCTCGCCAAACGGGTCTGAAACTCGGTACGCACGGCTTCCTTAGCCTCTTTGATAACACTAACCATCGTGACATCAGACCTGAACCAGACGCCTTTGCAGGCAAAGGACCAGCCTCGGAGTCCTTGGCGCTCCTCCTCTTCTTATCCGCGTCGGGATTAGCACATAGCCTTTTGCGACTCTTCGGCATAGTAACTGGAATCGCACTAAGAGCATGCAACCCCAAGACAGTCTCTCTCTTGACTGGGGAAGGAGGCATCGACTTGTGGACTGGTTTGTCATCGACGACACCATACGGAGTCGTAGAAGAACCCAATGGCTGAACTTTGACCTCAGGTGCCGACACATCCGTGGCAACCGCCACTCCGGCAGGAACGTCCTCGCATACGGGAAGGGGACCTCGACAATAAAGGCATCGTCTGGAGCTGTAGGTCTTGGGGACACGCCACGTGTGGGGTTCACAATCTCCTCGGCCTCGGAACGTTCCAACTCACTCTCAAAGGAAAAAAACTCCACAATGTGAGCTGGAACAACACCGGCGGCAGGAAGAGCCGGCAAACTCGTGCCGGCGGCATTTTCCATCTCGACATCACAACTCTTCTGGACACTGCTGGAAGTAGACATCTTGGTGGAGAGAAGTTTCTAAGAGAGAGTGCAAAGAGAACTTGAGAAATTGAGGGATAGTGGAGAGAAAGAAGAATGAAAGCTCAATACGTATAGAAGAAACAAAAGTTGAAGGAATTTCCTGCATTAAAATAAACGGGGAAAACTTCTTGAGAAAAATCAATTCTAATCGCAGCTTCCAATTAACAACATCACTCGCCCGCAAAAATCGTGTGATGTTGAAAAATCTGGGGGGCTAACAAAATCAATTCTAACTTGCGAGCTGGGGGCTAACTGTTATGGTCAAAAACGGTTATCTCGAAATCAACATTTAAAATTGCGTTTTTGTGACAAAGCTTTCTTGACGCAATCTCGACAAAAGTTCCCAAGCATCGAAACAACGAAATGAGCAGTCAACCTTGCCTCGGGGACGAGTTGGACCCAACGAGCAGTCCAACTCACCTCCGAGGCGAGTTGGACCAAATCCAGCTCGCCTCAGAGTCGAGTTGGACCGAACGAGCAGTATAACTCGCCTCGGGGCGAGTTGGACCAAACTAGCAGTTCAAATCGCTTCCGAGGCGAGTTGGACCGGACATGGACCGAACCTTATGCCTTCCGTTGAACCTCGATGGATCCACACCTCGTTTTTTCTTTATTAGAGTTACCGTTGGGACTTTACGATAAAAACTGCGAAGACTCGTATTCCCGAATGAAGTCTATGGTTGTCGTATAAATGGCAACGATTAATTTAACACCACAATTGGCTAAACTATACGAAAAGTGTGAACTTCCTCGTTAAATCGACGTCGTATCAAGAAACGTTCTTTCGAAGAAATCGTAAAAACGTTTATGTGGAAATACAGCCTAAAGAGGCCTAGAACGCGGCTAAAGACCCGCTTGCGATTTCATACAAAATTGAGCCTAAAAATGTTGTGACGGTGTATCTTTACTCACAGAAGAAGATAAATCTCGCAAAATCGTAAGATAAATGTCAAATTTCTAAGATAATGGTGAAGATGAAGATAGAATGGAATATTTCCGCGAAGCAATAAACTTGAACTAGGGGAAAAAAGGAAAGGGGAACCGACCCAGAAGGCATATATAAGGGGAGCTAAAGCTAAAGCCGCAAGGAGCCCCAAAGATTTAGACCTAGAAACTCTCGGGTACCTTAGAAGAACCTAGAATTTAGGTGGCCGCATACTCGAAACTTTACTTAGATTTTTCTTTAACTTTTTCTGAGATTCTCTTTGTTAGCTAGATTCTACTTGTTTTCTTCTTCGGAAAATCCTGTAGCTTTGTTCTTATCAATCAATAAAACGCCCCTGTGCAAGTTACTATCGATATTCTGCTATCTCTTTCTTTTTTGTTTTCGTGTGTTTACGCAGATAATCCGGGGCCTCTATGAAAGTCGGGTCCACTTAAATTTCCCTAATTTTTGGAATTTGACAGTGTGGATTTTGGTTCCCACAAAAGACTTATCATCTGATTAGTCTTGCAGTGAGAGATGGATATCTTACTATTGCATTCGAGTTCTAGAAAGGTTTATCGCACATCCATAGTATAAATACATCATTATTTATTGCCTGAAACCCTAAGTCTTGCTATTTTATCATTTACGAACCAAATACTTTACATGTTCTCTATTATTTACTGCTTTATTAATATCTACATAGCTTAATCTTAATATCATTAATCTATTGTGTGCCCACGATTCATGTGGATTTGATCCCTAAGTATTACAACTGAACCTCTTATTTGAGAGAGAAAGTTGGAGAGAAAGTTGCTCTAAGGTAATTTGAGCGAAATCAAGTTTGGCGCCCTTGCCGAAGATCGTTGGATTCACCAATAGACTTGATTAATAGGTTTAGTCTAGATTTTTCTTTTATTTTACTTAATTACAATAAAATATTTCTTGTGACCTTCAGGTGCATGCCCAACAGTACCCGAAGCAACAAGGATAAATATTTAGTATTTTCAGACCTGCACGTTTGGAACGCACGATCCGCAAAGAGAAGCGCGTAGCATCGATCGACACAAACACTTCTTCATCGATCGACACTACTTATGAGCAAGACGCAATCGATACCAACATATATTCGTCGATCGACACCAACTCGCGAGCGAGCAACATGGTTGCGACTCTTGTGCTGATAAGGGATGAGAATGGAGAGATGCATGACCCCGAGGGTCATCTACGTAACGCAGCAGGTCAGAGATTGGATGAACATGTGGCTGTTATCCCTGACCCAGAAGCAACTGCTCTAGAAGCTGTTAACTATGAGAATGCTGCAGCCAATTCTCAGGCTGTAGCTGATGACAATAACCTCTTTGTTCGACCCAAAACATTGGCTGATTACAACCGCTTAGATCAAACAACGCCAAAAAATCTGCATTTGTCCTCCTACTTTCCAGAGGAACAACTTCGAGCTGAAGCCTGCATACTTTACACTTGTGGACAGACACTTTATCATAATCCCCCATATGAACATCCGATGGACTATTTGGAGCGGTTCGAGGATCTTGTATCTGCTATAAAATCCAATGGAGTCCTTGAGGACTACCTTCTTTTCAAGCTTTCAAGTACTCACTTTCTAAAGATGCCTTGTTGGTTTAAGTTGTTATCATCAGGATCTCTTACATCTTGGACTGACATAAAAAAACGTCTTCCTGCGTAATTTCTTTGACGATGCGCGATCTGAGGACTTGAGGAACAAAATTGCTACATTCACACATGAGCATGTAGAGACTTTAGAAGCTTCCAGATCAGATTCAAGTCATATTAGAGAGATTGTCCACACCATGGGTTCAACGAGGTACATATAATTAGTACCATTTTCAGAGGCATCTCTTTGGTTTACCAAATGGCTCTAGACACATGTAGTGAAGAAAAAATTTAACATTAGGAAGCCATAAGAAGGTGTGAGGCTTATTGAGAACTTAGCATCCAACAACAACACGAAGAACATTGATTTGGAGAAGAAGAAATTGGCTGTTAGCTTGGGAAATGAGCAGATGGATGAAGTTAAGGCCAAGCTGGACAGTGTTCATAAGCTTCTCAAGAAGCAGGTGAGCTTTGCAGAAGTTGTTGAGGCTGTTGATACCGCTAGTGGTAAGGGCAACAAAGAGGATGTGAACTGCATCAGTGGCACTGGTTTTCAGAGGTATGGGAATCAAGGTGGAAACAAAAACTTCTATCGCAGTGGTCAAAGGAGTAATTACAACCAGAGTTCACAGTACCAGAAATCCTACAACAACAACAGGAACAACATGAGCTATGGAACTTCTTCTTAATTGAATCCTCCACCAACAACTGATGAAAACAAGATAGAGAGCATGATTGATCAGGTTCTTGAGGGTCAGCAGAAGCTAACAATGGATTTTAATGGGAATATAGATGATGTGTACACCAAACTGAATGAAAATTTCGAAGCTCTGAGCACCCATGTGAAGATGTTGGAGACTCAAGTGGTTCAGACTAGTGAAGCCGTGAGGAGACATGAAGCGTTGATTAAAGGAAAAGGAGAGTCTGGACAGAAGCACCATGTGAGTGCCATCATAGATGATGATTTCTGGCATGTGGTGAAGGAATAAAAGCTCAAAGAAGGAGACTTTTCAAGACGAAAGTTTCATGTCTTTCGACAGTTCACATTGGTGTCAACCGACAACAGCAGCAGATCACTGATCGACACCCTATTCTGAATCCGTAGGATCTTGTGAAAAGGCAAGCATCAATCGACACCTTACCACTGTTATCGATCGACACCCACTGGTGAATTTTCGAGTTCGATTGCCAAGTATTGATGCAAACTGATTGAATGCTTCAAAACACTTGTTTCAGACATCAAGAGAACCAACAGTGAACACTAATCATCAATATGAAGATGCACCATAGCCTATGATCATTGAGCAAGCTACTTTCAAGAGAAAGAAGAACAAGGTTCCTAAGCATCTAATGAAAGAATGATGAGAAACCTTTAGAAATTCCATTCGATGAGGCATACTGGTCCCACCGACTGTTGATGTTTTTCAGAGAGAGCAGAGAGACAGACGATGACAATGAGCGTATGTTCCATTAGAGCAGAGAGAAGATGAAGAAGAGGATTACACTAAAGAAGAAGAATGACTCTGGGAAGTTATAATTCAATGTATGATTGGAGGTCACAACTACCTTAATGTACTCTATGATACGGTTTCTTCAGCCATTATCATGCCTAGGGTGATGGCAAATCAGCTAAGTGTAAAGATAGAGCCTTCAGAAGAGTCATTCACTTTTTTGAATTTCTCTAAGGTGAATTCAAGATGAATTGTGAGAAACCTTCAGGTACAAATCGACAATACCTTAGTTCTAGTGGATTTACATGTCATGGGTATTCAAATAGACTAGAAGTCTTCTCTACTATTTGGGATAGCTTTCATGGTTATTGTAGGAGCTATTTGCAACATGCAGAAAAACAGATGTGTCTGACACTCATATACAAAGATGTTTTCTATGAACCAGTCAAAGTGGTCAAAGGAAACACGCCTTACATTGTGATAGGAGATGATCTAGGATTTGTAGAAGTTTGTTACTCTGATTCTGGCGCAGAGCATGAAGATGATGGCGGAACATCAATTGACACCCAGCCACCAGCATTGGTCGACCCCCCTGCGACTCACAAATTTTGAGAGTCTTTTTCCGTTGAAGATGCCATTCCACCTAAAAGAAAGGTATGTGTAGTATCACCAGATGAACATGGAATTTACAGAGATGAAGAGGGCAATGCATATGCTAAGGATGGAAGGATCATTATTGTTTCAAAAGAAGTTATGGAAGCAATACTTTAGATGACATATAGTTGGGGAGGCTATTATTTGAGTCTACCATACTATGTTGGATATTTTCAGTTCCCTGGAGTCCACCTTACACCCACATGTCAGGCCAGTACACGAGGTTTACCGGAGAGAACAAGTCACGGAGATGATAGCTGACATCAATACATGTCAGGATAAAATGTTTAATGATTTCTGTAGAAAGATTGATGCAATCTACTACCCTCAAAACAACATTATTAGATGGTTAAGAAAATATATGGAAGAGCTCCTGCCGTAAGTGGATTAAACACATGAGATCATTCAGAGACAGCAAGAGCACATAACCAAAGGAGAAGTAGCCATCAAAGCTTTGTAGGCACCTAGTTCGAGATGAGAAAAGAAGTTGATGATACTTGTTGACCAACAAGTATTTCATTACCTTCATACTAGCCATAAACCTCCAAAAATTCAAGGTAAAAACTATAAACAAGCGCTTCATGGGAAACAACCCATTTAATAAGTTTTAAATAAGTTTTTTTACTAATTATTGTATTTATTTTATTTCATGTCAAAAAACCATGAGGAAAACAATCTGCACCGACCATCGACCGACATCTGATCAATGTCGATAGACAAAGCATCACGAGCATCGATCACCACTTCACTGTGTCGATTGATACTCACCATTAGCGAGCAGGTACACCGATTTTTCCTTATTAAATCCATCCTTAGCTAGCATGGATAATGTTGTTTAAGTCTGTGGGAGATATTGCTGATATTATGTTTTATTTTGAGCTTTAGTTTTATGTATGCTTTATTGAGTTTTATAGAGTCAAGACGCGGATGATGAACTTTTTCAATTTACTTATTATATAACCACTCTCTAGCACCATTCTTAGATTTACTGATAGCAGGGTGTACTGAATGGAAATACAAAAGGGGATCACCTGCCAATAACATCCACACTTGCTTAAATGTTTGAAGGAACCAAAGATGACCTCCAACCTAATATACTTAATTTGCTTGTCTTTGGGTTGGTATACACTATATCGGCTTCATCCTGCAAGTCTGGAAGGTCAAAATCTCTCTCTCTCTCTCTCTCTCTCTCTCTCTCTCTTTCCGCTTCTAGAAAAGGAAAGATCCATATGATTTTCTAAGATGCAGAGGGGTAGGAAAATTTCCTATGACCCCATTATTCTAATTCAACAACAATGATCACATATAACTAGAAGTGAGTGGTAGAAAAATTTCCTTTGACCCCATTATTTGCCAACATTTTGCAAAAAAAAATCAAAAAGGAAAAAGAGAGAAGAAAAAGATTCAGAGAAGAGAGAAAGAGAGAAGAAAAAGACCAGAGAAGACTACTTGTGTGTTCAGATACTTGCATGAGTAAAAGTCCATGTGTCCTTTGATCGATGCTCCCAAGATAAAGCATGCACCTTTTTACTTTGTAAGAAATGAGGCTAGTGGAGGGGTATGTCAGGCAGTATTAGCTATGTTTTTGGCTATATGATTTGGTTGCTAAGCTAGGGTAGAGTACATAAGGTACTTCTAAAGTTGAAATTGATTCGATGTGGCTTGCAACATTGTAGATGTGATAATAGTAATTTTAAATGTGTGAGTCCCTGCAATTTCAAACCTCTTTCACATGACTATTCTATGTTTTGCATAAGGACAAGCAAAATGATAAGTCTGGGGGAGATGTTTTACTATAGATTTTACCAGTTTTCACCCACATTATATGTGATTTTTAGAGTCATGTTATATGTGTTTGGAGTTTATTTTAGATTTTTTATCAGTACCAAGAATGTTTTGGAGCAATGTGGAGATCACATAGCACTTTGGAGATTATTGATGAGAAAACTCGTCGTTGTTGAAGAAATCAGAAACCAGAGTCAAGATTCAGGATGAGTGTCGATTGAACTGCCTCCTTGGTGTCTTTCAACACCCATGCGAGTAGACGCGCCGAATTTAGTCAAGACCGACTCAAGCCCAAAAGATCCATAAAAATTACAAGAATACTCTTGGCCGATTTTTATTGACTGAAACCCTAAGTCTACCTGTTTTATCATGTTGTTTACAAACAAACTGATTTACATGTTCTCCCTTATTTACTGCTTTATTAATATCTGCCTAGCTTCATCTTAATATCATTAGTCTATTGTGTACCCATGCTCCCTCTGGATTCGATCCCTAAGTAATATAATTGAACCTCTTATTTGAGAGAGAAAATTTCTCTATGGTAACTTAAGCGATATCAGTACAACCGCAGGTAAATTGTCGTGCATATACACCATTACAAAGAAGGACAATATGCCGACATAAAGTAGTAGTAGCGGGCCTTCTGGGACAGGTTTCCGGGAAGATGCCAAACGATATACTGCAAGAAGGTTATAGGAAAAATGTAAAGAGTTTCTCACACATTTGTCATAATATATGAAAACACAAAGAACATGTTCTCAAGAGGATCTTACCGAAAAACAGAAGAGAAGATGAAGGAAGAGCCAAGTCCTATGGTGTCGCCGAGGACTCTTGTCTCTGGTGATTTAGTAAGGCTTTAGGCCTATGTAAATAATCAAACATTGGAATGCTTAGTTTATTATTGCAACCACTGAACAAGATAATATGGGTGCTTGTTGTTATTATCATAAAAACCATGAAGGAAACTTTGCTCAACAGGAAGCACAGAGAGAAACAATGGTTTTCAAGAAGACAAACTTAGAGGAACACAATACAGGGGTTCATGCAACTGCAATCAGACAAGCTTCCAAACATGCTAATAAATAGAGTTGATCAGACTTTCGAATCTAATACTGACCAAGTCTGGGATCTCATATCACAGATTCACAATGTAAGAATTCAAACATCACATTTGAACTAAAACCATATAATTTTGAAGGGAATAGACTATTATGCTACATCATCAAAAGTTTCTAGTAGATCAACTTTGTTTTTAATCCAAACAGCATCATTTTCCAAAGGAATTGATAAATGACTCTTGTTTAGTTCCTCATAGCTTTTCTCAAAGGACAAGTTCAGATTTAAAAACTATACAGCAAATGAGATGACAGAGGAAGATCTTACCGATGCCATAAGGACATAACCAGTCAAACCCCCAAAGAGAGAACCTTTTCTTCTAGAGTTTCTATCTAGTCGAGAAAAAAAGATCAAACTGTTTAGTGAAGTGATAAAAACAAATCCAAAGTAAACTTATATAACCTGCAAGCGAAGAGAGGACCTCCAAGAAGAAGAACACCATAACCAGCAGATGCAGCTGGAGCTAGCTCCAACAGCTCCGCCTTACAGCAGATACCATAACCTCTTTGTTACAGTAAAAATAGAGGAAGGACAGCTGACAGAAGAAGAGTGGGTGAAAAGGGAAACCGTTGGTGTCGTTAGAGGTGGTTACAGAAATAAGGCATGGCCAATAATAAGTTGACGTGTGGCATTTGTTAGCTGAGCAAGTTATGGAGCGAGTTGACTCACTGGTTCGTATAAGTGGGTAGCTTTAGTTTGTTATCAAGTTATCCAGAAACTGATTGGGTTAATTCTCTAAAAAACCTCTAATTTTCTGTAACTCATATTGATCCATACTGTTTGAAGATTATTCTCTTTAACGATCTTCTACATTTGGATTACGATTCGGTGTTTTCTAAACGGCGAGTTAAAGAATAACGATATCACTTGATTATCGATATCAGTGGTATCAAGGCCATTCGACCTCAAGAACAATGGCGGAAACACATGTTTAGACGGCGTTGAAAGAGTCGGTGTTACGAGAAGTTGAAGAAAGTTTAGCGAATCGCTTAGAACAGTTGATGGAGGTAACCACAATAACTAAAAATGAGAAGATTTATCCAAGTATTGCGGATATGTGTGATGCATTTAAAATCATGATGCGGAATGCGATGAACAGAAACACGATGAATACATCGACGAGCGGTGAAAGAGATCGTCCAGAAAATCACTGATGGATTCCAGGGCACCAAATATACAAGCAGATCATCACAAACGAAATCATACTGGTGGTCATCACTACGCGGGTTTGACGAGGTTTGGGAAGATCGACTTTCCTTGTTTTGATGGTACGAAGATAATGGATTGGTTGAGTAAAGCAGAACAATTCTTCAATATCGATTATAGACGGGAGGATTCAAAGGTTGGAATTGCTGCATTGCATTTTAACGGTTTGGCATCGACTTGGCATCAATCACTGATGCTGGAGGAAGAAGGTCTTGCTATTATGGGTAGTTGGAGAGCTTACCAGGTGTTATTGAAGGAGATATTTGAGGAATTGATGGATGATACAATTGCAGAATTAAAGATCTGAAGGAAACTGAAGTTATCACTGAGTATCATGCGAAATTTGAATTGATTCAATCCAAATTGAATATGACTGAAGAGTACTTGATGAGTTTATATTTAGCCGGATTGGGATTGGTTAAAAAGATGCATGTTAGGATGTTTAGGCCTCAATCATTTTGACAATGCTTAGTGTTGGGAAATTTGTATGAGAAGGCACATCCTAGGAATTTTATTTATATGACCCTAGTTGATCTCGTCCCAATCTCCTTGAAGGTGGATGATTGATGTGTTGACTTGGAAGGCTACTAGCTCTCCTTAGGTTGGATGGATTCTTCTCACTAGGCTCTGAATTACCAAGTGATGCTTTGATGATCAAATCCACAAGTGTAACCCCATCTACTTAGGCTTGATTGGACACGTCTGGATGGTTCCCAACCCTATGATTGTGGTTTTCTCAATGATTAACAAAGGTAACAAGAATGACAGAGAATTCTATAATATATTGCTTTTTATTTGAATAATGCTTAGATAAGAACCTAGCTAGTACATAGTTTTATATAAGAAAGCTCATAGTATATAAAAAGGAAAAAATCAGCCGACCCTCTAAAGAGGAAACAACAACATCAACCTTATGATAAAAAAGACACAAGAAATGGAAAACTAGTTCAACTCGACCAAAATGAAAAAGTTGAACCAAATGGGTTGATTAGGGTCTTGACTTGATCCTTCTTATTAAGTGGATTGAAGTAAACCACTAATGGCTTGGGTAGATTCTTAAACCGTGATCTGGTCATTGGTCCTTTGAAAATGGAAATGGGATTAATCTTTCCATTTTCCTCTTTGTCGATATTTCCATTATTGGATGAGAAAAGGAAATCTCTTCCCTTTCCATTCTCACATCGTTCCAGCTGATTTTGGACGTGCCAATCTCTTCCTCAGGCCCAATTGGTTGACTAAAATGCCGATCTTTATAGCAGTCTGGTTCTAGTTCAGTTTGGCCCAGATTAGATTCCTCATCCGGTTCAGTTGCCTTGCCAGGGTCACTCTTTGCATCTTGCTCCAACTCATCTGGTCCATCTATCTCTTCCATGTCTTGATCCGGTTCTAGACTTTCCAGATCACATCATTTATGCAGATTTATTGATCGATAAGAGTCAAATGGATAATGCTGCAGTAAAATGAGTGTTACCAAGCAAGAAAGAAACATAGGTTAATGGTAACAAAGATATGGGGAAGAACGGTCCTCCCTTGAGGAAGTTCTTAACAAGTGCAGAAAAGAGTGAAAAGAGCTAAGGGGCTATGTTACTATTTTGATGAGAAGTTCACTCCTGAACATTATCTCAAACAAAAGAAAACACAACTCTGTATGATGGAATTTGAGGAGATGTATAGTGTCAAGAAGAGGTTTTGGAAGAGAAGGAAGAAGAAACTGCAGAAGAGCAAGGTGTAGCTCAGATATCTTTGAACGCTAAATCAGTTCAGACTGATTATACAACGATGGTACACAAGGGAAGAAATCGTTGTACATACTGATAGACTGAGGCTCGATGTACAACCTTATAGATCAGAAGGTGGCAAAGATGTTTGGATGTAAGATTGAACATTCTAACAGATCTAAAGTTTCAGTGGTAGATGGGACAAAAATAAAGATTTGTGGAAGAGTTAATGAGTTCAAATGGTATTTTCAGCACCATCAATTTCAAAATGATTTGATGGTTATACCATTGGGATGTCATGATGTACTTTTGGCCATAAAATGGCTTCAGAAGTTTGCCCTATTACGTGGGATTTCAAGGAGTTAGAAATGCAATTTTGATGGGAGAACAAGAAGATTACTTAACCTGGTATTAAGCCAGGGTCAGTGAGGGAAGTGAAGGCTAAAAGGTTGGAGAGTACCAAAGAAAATGAAATCCAATTGCATATGATTTATGCTTATGAAGAAATTGAAACTAATGAATGAAGCTTGAATGCAATAGAGGCTAATGGAGCGGTTGAGGAGAACGAACTTGTAGAGATTAAAGAGCTTATTATTAATACAGTGATATCTATGAAGAACCTATTTCACTAGCTTCTTTCCGAGCAAACCATAACCACAAGATTCAGTTAATGGAAGGCTCAAACCCTGTTAACCAACGTCCTTATTGTTACGCTCTCTATCGGAAAAAATGAGATCGGTAGGATGGTACAGGAACTTCTTAAAGTAGGTACAGTACAACCCAGTGAAAGCCCTTACTTTTTCTAGTAGTATTGGTCAAGAAGAAAGACAACACTTGGAGGCTATGTGTATATTACAGGAAGCTTAACATGATTACAAGATAGATTTCCCATTCCTCTTATTGACGATCTTATGGATGAACTTGGAGGTTATGTTGTGTACCCTATAATCGATTTGAGGGAAAAATATCATCAGGTATGCATGGAAACATAAGACATACATAAGGAAGCCTTTAGGATATATAGCGGTCACTATGGGTATAAGGTAAAGCCATTTGGACTAGCAAACGCACCTGCTACATTCCAAGGGCTTATGAATGATGTGTTTCAGAGATGTTTGAGGAAAATTTTCCTCTTATTCTTTGATGACATCTTGATTTACAGCAAGTCATTGAACATGAAGTGTTTGAGTTGATGAGTAAGAACATCTTGTTTGCTGTAGGAACCAAAATTCACACTGTCGATTTTCGTAACCGGAAGAAAGCTAAGAAACCCTAACTTTCCCTGAGGTATCAGATTTCTACTGAGCCTACGACAAGTGATAAAATTATGAATAACAAAACGCAAAAGAATCGAATATGAATTGCGAGTAAAATAAATATTTTATCGAATCATCTTTACGTAAGGACGCTGCGATGATGCAACAGGTTTTAAAAGCTTCGGCCACAAGAGCTGTCGGCGTATTCCTAGTTCTAGCACCTAAACCCTAAACCTAGTTTGAGTCGCAGCTCAATAACAAAAACAAAATTGCTAAAACATTTATGAGTGCTAAGTTGCAACGATTTTCGTGTGTGTGCGTCCCTCTCCCTTGCTTTGTTTATATAGGTCTTCAAGGTCAATCGTCTTTCCTTTTTACTCCCGATTCGGGTTTATCCTTCCGCATAAATTTTCCTTATCTTCTCGTGTTTCCATAATTATCTCGGAACATTTATCTTATTTTCTCCTTATCTTCTGCGGATATTCGTAGACCGTCATTATATTTAGGCTCACTCTTGTCTAAAAACGTATGTGGGCTTTTATCGCGTTGTGAACCCTTTCGTGCCATTTTGCGATTTAAGGGATTTTTATGATTTCTTTTGGAAAAAATCATCCCTCGTATGACATCGCGATACCGACTCCGCAAAACAGTAAACCAATCTGTATAGTCAAGATAACATTGGTGTTTAAGTTAACTGTTGTCGTTTTATACAATAGATTAAGAAGTTTTATGATAAAACAAATCTTTGCAATTTTTATCGTAAAAGTTCAACGGAACCTTCATTCGAGACGTACACAAGAAACAGCCGAGTAAAGATTCAAAGGAGAGAGTGATGAAGAGGACACAGTCTGATTTCCCGTGGGCGACCAGACCTTCATGGTGAGTCTGATCACCCATGGGCGACCAGACCTCAATTGTGAGTCTGATTGCCCATGGGCGACCAGACCTTAATTGGTGAGTCTGATCGCCCATGGGCGACCAGACCTTGATTGAGAGTCTGATCACCCATGGGCGACCAGATCTTGATTGTGAGTCTGATCGTCCATGGGCGACCAGACATTGATTGGTGATTCTGATTCCCCATGGGCTGCCAAACCTTGATGGTGAGTCTAATCGCCCATGTGTACCAAACCTTGATTGTGAGTCTGATTGCCCATGGGCGACCAGACCTCGATTGTGAGTCTGATCACCCATGGGCGACCAGACTTCGATTGTGAGTCTGATCGCCCATGGGCGACCAGACCTCGATTGGTGAGTCTGATCGGCCATGGGCTACCAGACCTCGATTATGAGTCTGATCGGCCATGGGCTACCAGACCTCGATTATGAGTCTGATCGGCCATGGGCGACCAGACCTCGATTGTGAGTCTGATTGCCCATGGGCGACCAGGCCTTGATTGTGAGTCTGATCGCCCATGGGTGACCAGACCTCGATTGTGATTCTAATCGCCCGTGGGCGACTAGACCTTGATTGGTGAGTCTGATCGCCCATTGGCTACAAGAATTTGATGGTGAGTCTGAACGCCTGTGGGCGGCCAGACTTTGATCGTTGAGTCTGTTCGCCCATGGGGGACCAGAATTTGATGGTTAATCTGGTCGACCATGGGTGACCAGACCTTGATTGGTGCGTCTGATTGCCCATGGGCGACCAGACCTTGATTATGAGTCTGATCGCCCATGGTCAACCAGACCTTGATTGGGAGTCTGATTGCCCATGGGCGACCATACGTTATGTTCGTGTAGTCGCCCGTGGGTGACCAGACAAGGAAGTTACTCAGTTTTCCCCTCCATTGCCTCTCTTGATTCGTTAGCCAGGACGAGATGGGTTAGGCGATGAGGATTTGAGAAGCGAGGATTTTTTGTTTTCTTTTTTGTCGAAAGATAGGTAATGTTTTTCCGCGGTAACTTTCAGTCATCGTTTTTGTCTTGACCATTTTTGACCCCAACAGTTAGCCCCCGGCTTGCAAGAATTGCCGAGGTGTTCTTGCAAGATGTTAGATGTTGTACGTAAGTTAGATGGAATCAATGGCTAAAAGTGCGAGGATGAATAGTAAGTCCCTTTTATATCAGTATGTGGAGCAAGCTTACAAACTCTTTACTTGCTTACTGATTCAAGAAAACTCTTTAAAAGTAGAAAATCCTTTTCTTTTCTCTCTTCTTCGCTTGTTTTTATTTGTATCATGGCTTTCAACAACAAAGTTTTTGAGAATGCATTGCCTTCCATTTTCAATCCGAGAGCTTGCACGTTTGGGGTGACATGGTCATTCTGGAAGTCGAGTTTGTGTGACATTCCTTCGACCCTGAGGAGGCGAAGGCATATAGGGAAGCGACCTGCGGTCTCCCACCTCCACAAATTGACTTGTGGAGTCCTATGATGTGGACTCTAGAACCTACACTAAGTATTTGGTAGTGTTTGATTATGAACTAAGATAGAAAAAGGTGGACAAATGATATCTTCAGAACACAACGATGTAATCAGATTCTGGTTGACAAAGATGGACTTTGTATTGATCAATGAGAAGTATACAACATTGTTTCTACACTCAGAGGTTAGATTGATTTAAATAGATTACAAACAATAAGCTAAAGAGATCGAGGTCGAGGTCGTAGGTCTAAAGTGTATTGCTAGGGCTTTTGCGTGATGCCCCCTTAACTCTTCTCCTTCTCTCTTTTATAGTCGCACTCTCCCCTTGATCTTCGTAACCACCCTCCTAATGATTCGTATGTGCGGTTAGCCACAAAGTCTAAGCTCGATCTATTCGACGAGGCCGACTATTGGGCCCAACAATTGTCCCCCAGCCCTTTCTGATTGATGTCGTTAACAGATAAGGGTGAAATCAAGCCCAAAAACGTCTCCTTTGCCCTTGAATTGATTGAGGCGAGGTGTGGTCTCCCTTTTAGACACGTGTCTCTCCCGCGCAGCTAGTCCCGTAACGTTCGGGTCGTGCGCCCCTAGGAGTAATGATTGCCCTCAACGGTCTTGTAACAGTTGTGGATTTGGATTATAAATACCATCCTTCTTCGAGAAAGAAGTCCTATTCGTACTCTCCAAACCCTAAATTGTCCTCTTCATTTGTTTCCTCTCTTTGTTTTCAGTTCTTCAGAGATGGTTAAGTTTGCATCGACTCTCAAATCCGCCAATCTTGAAGGTCTTTGTCGTGATCTTGGTTTCGATTAGCCGATCGAAATCAATGTTATATCGCCTGATGAATCACCGGAGCAAGTCAGAGATGGCTTCTGTGGGATTTACTCCACTTTCTTCGAAACTTGCGGACTATCTTTTCTTATCCCGGAGGAGGTTCTAGAGAGCCTTGCCGAACCCGGAATTGCTTTTACCCAGATGTGTATGAGCTTCTTGTGGTATGTTCTTGCACTCTCTGTTAGGGCGAGAGAGGAAGGCTTGGTTTTTGGTCTTAGCGAGCTCCGCCATCTTTGCTTGATCAAACGCAATAGGAAATCTTTGGGGATGTCCTTGATATCTCCTCGTCCCCATCGCCAGGTTATCGACAACGTTCCCTATCGTGATGACAAATGGAGAGAGAGCTTCTTCGTTTTCAAGATTGATCGATCTACTGTCAGCAATTTCGATTTCTCTAGGGTTACTACCCAGTAGGCCGATGATATCGGTAAGGGTTCTGTTTTATACTTCGATATCTTCTAAGAACTTCTTTTTAGGTTTGGTGACCGATAGCTTTTTCTTTCCTAGTCGCTTCTGGTAACTCGGCGATTACCGGGGAGCTTCAGGGTCTCATTGAGGTTCTGCGTCGTGACCGTAACGACTGGTCTTCCTTGGATTCTGCTCGAATTCGAGCTGCATTCGTGCTTCCAAGAGGGACTCTTTGAGCTCCTCCCGTGGAAGTGACGTGGCGTAGACCGCGATCAGTCTCCCCCGATACGCCTCCAGGTTTGATTTTGCCGACATTTATTGGTCTTTTAGGAATGTTATTTTCCTAATTGCTTCTCTCTTTGTTTTGATTAGCCGCTTAGACTAAGGATCGTCTGGTCTGAAGGGTGTCGAGGAGGGCGACCTTTAGGACTCCTCGACTCGTGGACTCCCCCTCTCCTCAAACTTCAATATCTGGGGATCAACCGAGTCCGATTTCTTTAAGTTTGGACTCTGAGCCTCCTCCTGAGTCTAGGAGTTCCCGACGCGTGCGAGCTCGTACGTCGAGTGCCACTACTCCTCCTCCTCCGGGTGGTGGTGAGGAGGATAGTTCAAAGCCTTGGCGATTCGTCCATGAAGTGGATGGCCCCGTCTCAGGTAATTGGGAAGACTTGCTGCGACATGCCCGTTGTGTTAGGTCTCGAGGGTGCGACATCCCTTTGCTAGAATCTCTGGCAGAAAGGTACTTGTATGTCAAGCTAAAGGCGGCGAATGCTAAGGTGAGCCGTTGGCGTTTCGGTGATTCTGATTATTTCTTTCCTCTTCTTTTTTTTTTGTTAATCAACCTTTCCGTATGTGTTCTTTAGGTTTTAGAGATCGGCAATGATTTGGTCGCTGCTATGGAGAAGAGGGTTCGTGAGAACTCAAATGCTGGAGAGATTGAGGCTGAGCAGGCTGCAAAGGCGTCTGTTGAGGCTGAGCTCGAGGCTGCGAGGGTGACGATCCGAAGAAAGTCGTGGCGACTAAAGGACATGAAGAAGGATTTGAAGGCATCAAGGTCTTCAAATGAGACTTCAACGCGTGACATCGCTTCCCTGAATGCGGCGAACTCTGATCTGCTCCGTGAGCAGGATGTGGTGGTTCGTCGGTCTTCGCGAGCTGCTCGCCGTTTGGATGTGAACCGCTACGAGGCTATCCTGCTGGATCTGAAAGAGAAGTGGGAGGCCAAAAAGAAGGAGAACGTGGGTGAGGTGCGTCTTCACGAAGTCTTGGCCAACATCAAACTGCTTGAGGAGATCGAATGAGGTGGGATTGTGATTGGAGCTAAGATCGCCCGCCTGAAAGAGATGGAGATTGAGTGTGAGGACGCGCTCCAACTTTCTGCCGTCGAATATTGGTCACCATCCGGGCTAGACCTCCCAAAAGTTTCTGAGGATTCTGAAGTCGGTGACGTTGTTCCAACAGACGATGAGGCCGTTTCGGGAGAGTGATTTACTCGCGATTGCGGCCAGTTTAATTTTTCTTTTTCTTTCTTGCTCCTTTCTTCTCGGACCGTTTATCGGATATTCTTTGTTGCTATCATTTCTTTTTCTTTTGGATATTGGAAACGATTGTTTTAATCAGTTGTTCCTTGATTCTTGATAACTCTGAATACTTGTTGGCTTAATATCAAAATATCTGGGATCCTCTTGAGGTTTGTTTCGAAATTGGGTATAAAATCTTTGTTTGTGTTCTACTTTGTTTGCATTGTCGATCCCTTAGTGAAGAAGATGTCGACAAAGAGGAGGGCGAGTTCTCGCGAAGCAGAGCCAGCAAAGTCGGATCCAAGAGGATCCGATCTGGGGATGTTACTGATGCTCCCACCGAGGTGTTGATGGAGAATGTTTTTGTTCCTTGGACTACCGAGGAATATAAAAATGGAGAAGGGAAGAAGTCTAGGCCTTCAGCCCGTGGCAATTTTGGCAGCCGCAATGGTCCTGATGGTCGCGATCGACCTCTGAAAAAGGGGAAGTCTTCGGCTCCCGATCATAAGTCTAATGTTCCAGGAGATACTGGTGCAGAGAAGCCCTTCCATTGGCAATTTTCTCATTCGAAGGACTGTCCCATCACTGAAGATCCGGACAGCGTTGCGCTTCTGGTTAGACATTTCAAACCTGCGGGGTGTCCTTTTCCTTTTCTGAGGAACATGTCAGAAAGAGATGCGTATGTCAAGATGGCTGTTGCTAATGCCAAAGAAAGTGATTTCTGCTGTAATCGGCTTTCCGAAGCTAGTATTTGTGTTCGTTTTCCTTCTGTTGAGTATGCGATGTAGGCAAACAACAAGTTTGCTGCGACTCTGGAGAAACGTTTGCAGGATGTCCCCAGCTCCGGTGAGCTTTTTGAGATAAAGAAGGTCGTGAGGGGTTTGAAGGCGAGCTTGAAGGCGGCCCAGGATTGCGCAAGGGCGAACGTCGATCAGCTGACCTCTGCCGAGAAGCTCGGTAACCAGGCCGCTTTGCTTGAAGCTCGCCTCCGGGTAGCTGGAAACGAGAAGAAGGTGGCACTGGAGAAGGTGTCTCGTCTGGAGGCTCAGATTGAGTCTGTGTCCTCGGAACATGGCGCGAGCCTCCGTCGGGCGTCTTATGAAGCGAAGAAGGCCATGGCTGATAGCTATCTAGATGTCTTGGAAGGGAAAATGGGAGCACAAGAAGGTGGCTGCTGATAGTGAGGCTCGTCTTTGGGAGGTTATGGCTAATATCGATCTGCTCCAAGAGATTATGAACAACGACTTGTTGACTTCGGACGAGCTTGCTCGTTTCGCGCGAAAGACATTGAGCTTGGAGCCGAAGTGGATGCCGATGCGGTATTGGATTTCTCCATTGGGAAGCTGGATCTGCCCCAAATATCGGGGGATCTTCCGGATGAGTTTTTCGTGAAGGGGCAGTCCGAGGGATCTGAGTTGAAAGACGGTTTTGGTGACCAAGATGTTCATCATGAGGAGGGAGAGCTCGACGTGTAGGACCGAGTCGTTATTTTTCTTTCTTTTAATGTTTTTGTAATAAAGGGGGTATCCTTTGAGAAATCTACTTGATTTTGGGTAACTCGAATAATGTATGGGTCTTTTTCTTTTGCGTTCGCGACCATAGCTCGGATACGATTGATATCGCCTCAGACATTAGTTCGGGGTTGGCTTAGGTAAGTTTCCCGAGATTAGAGCCGCTCTTTTAAGGTGGGACTCGCCGTGTCCGAAAGCTTGATCAAGGTCTCGGGATCGCACAACGAATCGTATTAGTATGAAATTTGTACTGGAAGCGGTGAACTTAATTTTATTGCGATTTATGATCCGAGCAAGTATGAAATTACAACTCTAGACTAAGAAGAAACAAAAAGGAAGGACGTAGTTAGCAGTTTCTTTGTTGCTTCTTATATCGTATATGTTCCCTCTAAGTTGTAAGATAAAATGAACCTTTTGTTGGATTGGGGCGACTGAACTCGGGTTTCGAGCTGCCTACGTACCCTTCTCGAGGGATCAAGTCCTTACGTAGTTCGATTATTTCCCTCGGCTGGACGAGGTCGTTTTAAGATGAGCATTTTTGTCCGGACTATGTCGTGGTCGAGCCAATGTCTTTAAAGCTGGTTAGATAGCACATTCTTGCGCTCTTCTGGCTTCCTCGTATGGTTTCAATTCCTTTTAGGGTTGGGAAATTCAGGCATTGATGATAAGTAGATGGAACACCTTTCATGCTATATAACCAAGGTGTTCCGAGTATGGCATTTAAAGGAGCTGGTTGATCGATTATTGTGAATTCTACAATCTTTCGCACTTCCCTTGCTGTAACGGCCAGCGCGAACAATCCAAGGGAGTATGTCCTCTCTTCGGTGAAAACAATCAAAGAGTTTCATTCTTCCTTGAGCAGGGCTTTGGTAAAGCCCATTCCTAGGAAGGCGTCATAGAATAGGAGGTCGGCCAAACTTCCGGTGTCTATCATTATTCTGGAGAGCTCGTATCCTCCAACGTCGGAATCGAATCACCATGGCGTCGTCATGCGATTTATCGAGCTCGTTTGTTTCATTTTTGTGCAAAGTAATCTCGTAATTAGGACTGGTTAGGGGCTCCTTGATTTCGATGTTATTTTCTGCTCTCCTTTTGTGAGCTTTGATAGAGTTGACTGAGTTGCAAATTTTTGACCCTCCATAAATAAAGTTGATTCTCTTTTTGGTTCCCTTCTTCTCGATAGGGGGAAAGCGCCAGTTCTTGTTAGGTGTGGAGTACTCCTGCCCCCTAGATAGTTTGTGCTTCTTCGAGGATGAGCTATCTAGAGCCCACAGCTTTTTCTGGTATTTGCTTGGTTTTTCGAGGAGCTTCATGATGTGGGGCATCCTCCGGGTTTGATCTTCTTTAGCGGCAATGTCGAAACGTCTCGCAGCTTCAGACCCGTTAAAATGCGATGTCGCGGTGACTGCTGTGGTCGATTGTGGGTTCAAAAACTCATGTACTGTGATTGTTATGCTTATCTGGGATAGAGTTTTAGGCTCGGGCTTGCCTTCTGTTGTTAGGTAGCCATTACCGGATTTCCTTGGAGCTCTTCCCCAAGATATCATATCTACCTTTTTTGGTGGGGGAGAGGGGAGCCAGGTGATTCGTCGGCTTCTCTTCCTCTTTTGTTAGAGGTGACCTTCATTTTCCATTGCTTTTGGAGTGGATGGGGTTTTTTCCCTCTCCGAGTTATTGTTGTTGTCCTCCTGCTCGCTCTTGTTTCGCTGAGCTGCTCGAAATTCCTCGGTTGAATGTACTTTGCAGTTGTGAAACGTAAAAAATTTGCTCGGGTTGAAGGAGGATGATCTGTTCGGCCCGGTATTGTTGACGGCAAAGGAGTGATGTCTTTTCGTGGGTTGTTCCTTTACCGAGATTTTCTTGGCCGCATTATTTTTGTTTGCACTGTACTGCTCTTTGAGTGCTGCGACCTCTCTTCGAGGGTCGTAAAGTACGATGCTCGATGTAAGGCGTTGTCTAATGAGGTCGGGGCTCGGACCGCCATTTCCTCTCGAAATTTGGAGGAGAACCAGACCCCATTTTTCAGGGCCGCGATTGCTACGCCTTCGTTTAGATTAGCGATCTTAGCCTTGATCTCTCTGAATTTGTTGATGAATTTCCTCAGTGGTTTGACTGGCGGCTGCTTCAGGTGCCATAGGTCCGCTTCGGTTGCTCTTATCTCCATGAAGACAGAGTACTATTTCAAGAAGGCTGAGATTAGTTGTTCAAAGTTGTCAATCGAGTTTCCTTCGAGGCCAGCAAACCATTGTAAGACGGATCTGGAAAGTTTCTCGGCGAAGAAACGACAGTATCCGGTTTCTTTTTCTTCGTCGGAAAGGTGGGCTCGTGATATCGAGAGTCGAAATGCTCGTACGTGGGCCCTTGGATCACTGTTCCCGGAATATTCTGGGATTTTAACCTATCCAACGTCGTGCAGCCTCACACTGGTTATTTTGTGTTAAAGGGCGTTCTTCTTGTCTCTTCGAGCACTTCGTCTATGTCTTGTGCTGCACTCGTAGCCATATGCACGATGGCATGTATTCTTTTGAGTTTGGCGTCATTTCTCTCCATGTAATCCTGGAGGGATTCGGCTTCACCTTGCGGCCACGGAATCCCATCGTTATCCAGGGAGTCCGGATTCTGCGGTTCGGTCGGTTGGAACTCTGGGGTCTGGAATGCTTATGAGGTTCTGGAAACCGCATTTCGTCGGTATTTGTTTGATTAGCTCTTAATCTTTCGATCGAGGTACTTTGTGATCGACCTGGGGTCCCCGAGGTTCCTTGATCTCTACTTGGGTAAATCTGGGTTCCCTGAAGAGGATCGGACGATTCACGGCACCCCTAGGTTTGGGTTTGGACCTCATCTAGATCGGTGTAGCTCAGGCTTCGCTGGGTAAAACCAAATCGATGTGGTTGCTGCGAGTTTTCCCCCGTGAATCTGACATATATGTTGCTAGGGAGATCCGGCGAGATTATCCCGCTTGGGGCCAGCCGCAGTGGATCTGGAGTTCTGTTCGCAGAATCTGATCGATTGCTGAGATTCTCCGCAGTTTCATTTCTCCAATTAGCGAGATCGTGCACGGCCTGCTCCAACCGCCCTAACATGGCTTGGTTAGCGATCTCCTGGTTCTGGGTCCGATCGATTAGGGCTGCTACCATATGACGAATCTCGCTCATCTCTTCACGGGTTTGTACTATTGGCATCGGGGAGACCGGTATGTTTCCCTGTGCCATGATGTCAATCTGCCTATCCCCAGTTCAGATCCAAACTCGGGATCCGCTGCGATCTGGGACCGATTGTTCTGATGGGTCGATTACCGGTGGGATCTGACTTGAGGTGACCCCATCAGCCTGCTGCGTGTTATCTCTGGTGTTGTCGTGTCGGTTCCAAGCGTGGATCCTGTAAGATAAACGTTGGGAGGACGCGAATCGCCTGATCCTGAGGTGTTTCCTGAGGGATCCATATTCATGCTTCGGAATCTTAGATCGGATTCTTAGCGAGGACTCTTGTGTTTCGTTTACCCCCACAGACGGTGCCAAAATGCGGACTCTATAATCCACACTAAGTATTTGGTACTGTTTGATTATGAACTAAGATAGAAAAATGTGGACAAACGATATCCTCAGAACAAAACGATGTAATCAGATTCCGGTTGATAAAAATGGACTTTGTATTGAATCAATGAGAAGTATACAACAATGTTTCTACACTCAGAGGTTAGATCGATTTAAAGAGATTACAAACCATAAGATAAAGAGATTGAGGTCGAGGTCATAGGTCTAAAGTGTATTGCTAGAGTTTTTGCGCGATGCCCCCTTAACTCTCTTCCTTCTCTCTTTTATAGTCGCACTCTCCCCTTGATCTTCGTAACCACCCTCCTATTGATTCGGATGTGCGGTTAGCCACGAAGTCCGAGATCGATCTATTCGACGAGGCTGACTATTGGGCCCAACATACGAGACCAACCTTCACATCACTCCCCAAAGGGCTGAGTGACTGTAGGAGTTCCTTACTTACCACCATCTGGGACTTTTTCCGAGTCCTTGAGGAAGTGGAGTTTTGGATGACGAAACATGGGGAGAGTGCCCGCTCCCTGTCTCGTGGCTTCTTTACATGCTACGAAGTGCACCTTCTGCAGTGCCGCCTATGGTTTCTCATCCCGTAAGTCATACTCCTGTTCTTGGACCATTATGGCTTGTCGATAAGCTAACTTTCGCCTGGCGTCCTGCAGCACTTCGTTGATGTTTTGTTTATGAGTTACAAGCGAGGGATGGATCTAAATGTCGACTATTTTCTAGCCTTTCTTTATCTGCAGAAGGTGGGTCAGACGTCAAGATATTGTCTCAGGCTGATAAATTTTATGGTGGTGATTTCTTCATTCAAGCCCAACTTCCATCGTTGGCATAAGCGTTACTTCTTTTCCCGGATAATTAATGCATCTGTTGGAGAAGAAAAAAATATTTTTTCAGACTTAATGTGGGTCACAAGGGTATCGTGGTTGAATTTTTGATCGTTTTTTGGTTGCTTACTGATACATGACCATCTTTTTGTTTTGCAGTTGTCGATCCTCTTCCCCCGTTTCCTGCAGACACGACTGTCATTAGGGACCTTCTTCGAGGTGGTCCATTTCATTGGGGTTTCTTTTCTCGGTAGCGAGTTTGCACAGCAGTCGAGTACCACCACGCTCGGGCTCGGCCTCATACGGTCGTGGAGGAAGAATCAGATCCAGCCATGGAACAAT
The DNA here is from genome assembly GCA_905132765.1 of Moricandia arvensis. Classification (NCBI taxonomy): domain Eukaryota; kingdom Viridiplantae; phylum Streptophyta; class Magnoliopsida; order Brassicales; family Brassicaceae; genus Moricandia; species Moricandia arvensis. The sequence goes on along the minus strand of CAJHQP010000017.1, from coordinate 323,068 downwards.
ACGTTCCATTCGAGATTCCCGTTGTGAGGGAGAGGGAGAGATTTCCTAAAAACAAACAAGTTGTTGCCGATAACGGCGATGTTTCTTTTGATGGGGTCAATCTTCCCTTGGATAAGTGGTACCGTGATCTCCACTATGGAGATGGGAGTTGTACTAGTCAGACCCCATTTCCATCATGCGGGTGTGGATCCAACCTTGAAGAGTACTATCTCGCCTCTCTTAACGTGCAGAGCCTTCAGATGATGGACGAGGCCATTAGGGCTAGCCATATTGAAGAGCAGACGACTCGGTTCATAGCTGAGATGCCCCAAAAGGAGAATGCTCATTTGAAGGGCGAGGTAGAGGCATGCCTCCTTTGCGAGAAAGAGTCTGAGCGGGAGAGAACACGCCTTCTTCGCTGTGAGCGAAGAGCTGGTCGAAGGGATATGGCTTTGATCATGAACAATCGTTTGACGCGGTTGACGACCAACTTTGGAGAGTATTAGTGCACAAATAAGTCCTTTGGGGGTTATCGTGTTGTCGAGGTTCCGTTGGCGCTCTGTGGTGCACGCAGGGAAGTGATTACGAATTTAAGACTGAAGAGGCGATGATGTCGAGGCATCTGGCCGGCCTTTCCAGTACGGAGTCGGTGATTCCTCAAATAGATAAGAGGATCTGGGAGCACTGGGCCCTGATTCCCGTTTCTCCAGATTCAGAGGAGTTTGGACCTTCCGCTCCGAGAGAGGAAGTCGAGGCCGCGCAGCGCGTGGACCCGTTGAGTTTTAGTGATTACTCGCTCTGGAGGTCAATGTATGGATATTACAAACTAGACTCGTGAAAGATATAAGTTTTTTTAGGGAGTGTGTTCCCTAAGTTGTATTTATGTAATTGCTTTGGCCAAGTATGGTCGTTTGGACTTATCGGGACTTGTCGTTGGTGGCTTTGAATCCCTGCCCCTTTGCGGCTTTTATTTTAATGAAGTATGTTTCGTTTTAAATTGTGCATGAGCAGGTTTACAGATGTAGAGGGAAGAATACGACTTGTCATCTCGTTTCAAACTCTTTGTAGGATCGTTACGCCCACTGTTTGTTTCGGGTATGAGTGTTCGATAACTTAGTTTCTTTTTCGGTTTTTATGAGCATACGAATGTAAGCAACGAGAAAGGTTTTGGGATCTCTTATTGGTTTGATACTATGCTTTGAGATGTTTAAGACCAATGTGTTGGGCTTAGAGTAAGACTTAGGCTTACTTTCTGTTTTAGGGTTTGCGGTGACTATTCCAGCTTTCGTTACCCGTTTTGCGGTTTATGACCTGGTTCCCCAGATTCACCCTGTTCTGCCAGGAAGCAGAGTCTCGACTGCTTTTGGCATTCCTAGATTTCCGTGGTTCCATTCGGAGTCGGAAACTTGATGCCCAGGTGATAGGTTAACGGGACTGCCTTCATGGAGTTTATCCAAGGCATTCCCATGATCATGTTATAGATGGCTGTGTGATCGGCGACCACGAAGTTGACGATCCTTGTGACTTCTTTGGCCATGAATGGGAGTTTGATTGATCCGATAGTCATTGACGTTGTGCCGGAAAAACCCGTGAGTGGTCTTAGCGTTGGTGTGACTTTGGATAGATTGACGTTCATCCTTCTGAGCGTGTTACACAAGATAACCTCAATGGTGCTTTCCGTGTCTAGTAGGACTCTGGCAATCTCGAGATCCTTTATCACAAGATCTATTAAAAGTGGATCATAGTGAGGTTTGCCAATTCCAACGGTCTCATATTCCTCGAAGGTGATCGTATCGTTTGGGAAGTCTCGTGGCGGAGACTGATACGAGACTGTCTTGACTTTTCGTTGATAAGCTTTTATTGACGAGACAGTATCGTGGCAGTACTGTGATCCTCCGATGATCATGCTTACCCTGTGATGATTATTTTCGGTGCCTTTGTTGTATGCATTTCTTCCACGTTTTCTGTTTTCGCCCGATCGATTTCCTTGAGGTAATTCTGGTAATGATGTAACTATGAGAAGAGTGGAATGGTTTTTTTAGCGGAAGGAAATGTCTAGGACATTCAAAATTATTTGAGAAGCATAAATGTCTGTCAAGAATGCAAGTATGATACGTCAGCATCATAGGGTCTATTGCAATCTTTACTGATTCCGGAGGCAATATGGATCGATATATCAATGGATTTCATAGACAACTTACCAAAATCGTATGGGAAAACAGTGATATTGGTGGTGGTTTATCACTTAAGTAACGTTGCACATTTTATGATATAACTCATGCCTATACTGCAGCTACAGTTTCTCAAGTGTTCTTGGATCAGGTTTATAAGCTTCATGGTTTTCCACGTTCCATTGTCAGTGATAGGGACACATTATTCTTGAGTGAACTCTGGCAGGAGTTGATTACGCTTCAGGGTTTTTCTTTACACACATTGACGGCGTATCATCCCCAAAGTGACGGTCAGACAGAAGTTGTTAATAGTTGTGTGGAAACGTATCTACGTTGCATGACTGGAGAGAAACCGTTCATGTGGGTGAAATGGCTGCCGTTAGCTGAATACTGGTATTATACCAGTTTTCACATAGCAACACGAACTACACCATACAAGATTGTTTATGGGTAGGCTCTTCTGGTTCATCTTCCCTATTTGCATAGAGAGTTTAAAGTGCTGGTAATGGCCAAATGTTTAGAGGAGAGAGAGAAGACGCTGATTTTGAAGTTTCATTTGATGAGGGCTCAGCTTAGAATGAAACAATAGGCTGATAAACATCGAAGTGACATGCAGTTTGATATTGGAGATCGGTTTTATGTGAAGCTGCAGCCGTATAGGAAACAGTTAGTAGTATTGCGTGCTAATCAAAAGATCGCTCCAAAGTACTTTGGCCCTTACAAGGTTTTGGATAAACATGGAACGATTGCTTCCAAGTTGGAGTTACCAAACACCACTCAAATCCATCCAGTCTTTCACATTTATCAACTCAAGAAATCGGTGGGTGTAGTGATGACTACTAATCAGTTGCCTTCACTGGTTTATGAAGAAGAAAAAAAAAAACAACCAGAATATTGCTTGGGGCGTAAGATGGTGAAGTGTGGAGACAGAGCAGCTACCATGGTATTAGTGAAGTGGTGTGGTCAGACTGAGGATGAGGGCACTTGGTAATTTCTGTTTGAGTTGCAAAAGAAATTTTCTGAATTTTCAGTCTAAACCTTGTGGTTAAGGTTTTATGAACATGGGAGATTTGTTACAGTAAAAACAGAGGAAATGCAGCTGGCACAAGGAGAGTGGGTGAAAAAAGAGCCGTTGGAGTCGTTAGAGGTGGATACAGAAATAAGGCGCAGCCAATAATAAGTTGACACCTGGTGTCTGTTAGCTGAGCGAGTTAAGGAGCGAGTTGACTCACTGGTTCGCATAAATAGGTAGCTTTAGTTTGTTACAGAGTTATCCAGAAATTGATTGTGTAATTCTAACAAAAACATGTAATTCTAAGTAACTCGTATTGATCCTTATCGTTTGAAGATTTTCCTCTTTATAGATCTTCTACATTTGGATTACGATTCGTTGTTTTCTGAACGGCGAGTTGAAGAATATTGATATCACCGAATTATCAATATCACTCTTCTGCTCCTCGATTTTTCCAAAATCTTGCTAAGTCCTGACCAGTTTCGCCCGCAATCACTGACACTCCGACCGAGTTTGTTTCTAGCCGAAGGAATATGCAACATTAGCGAAAGAGATGACAATGCTTTTCCGAATGTTTAGTCAGAAAAGAGAAAGGGATTCTAATCGGGTTACTGCCAGTTCAGATAATCGGTTTAGTGTCTGATTCGGTTTATTATTGAGTCAACATATAATTTGTTATATCCAAAAAGGCGAGCAAAAAAACAGAACAAGTCACATGATCACAAGAGACGAACTCGTGTTTAAAAAATTAAGAAATAGCTCCTATATTTTTAATCCTCACTTTCGAAGCGCAAATATTTTTGTTGATTATTTTGATAGAATATGCATATATCTATAATTTTTTATTAAAAATAAATATTTTAAAAATTGTTTTATTATATTGTTTGGATTTCAAGCATTCTTTTCATATCTAACCCAAACTCTTGGTAGAATAGATAGACTCAACGATTTGTATATAAATGTATATAGGATATGTTAACATATATAATTTGTTATATTATTAATTTTTAAATTTATCTAAAATTCTATATAAATATACATATATGCGAATCAAAATAGTTGTTTTTTTTCTCACCAACATAAACAAACTCATATACACTATGCAAATCAAAATAGTATAATTTGTCTATTTAGACTTGTCCTTCGTTATTTTTAATTTTTAATGTATTAAAACTGGATATAGTTTTTGATGATAAAAATATATTTGACAATATTTTTCAAAGGAATATAATTTTTTTCTAACAAATAATCAAAAATCCTATTGATATGTTAGGCTATATAATTTTATATACATTAATAGATTATTTTTAAGATAGTACTTAGTTTAGTGTTTATCAAAAAACTCTAAACTACAAAAGAATAATATTCTCAAAAGTTGTTATATGAAAATATAGTGGCTATGTTTTATGAAATTTTTATAAATAGTTTTTAAGATAACAAATATAGTGCTATGTTTTGAAAAGAAAATGTTAATGGAAAGAACTTATACATGATTTAATTCTTTTTAGTTTTGAAATATTTCCTAAATTAATTGTTTGGTTGATATTAATTAATTATGCTATGAATAAATATAGTGGTGGCATGACACTCTAGTTATCTTACAAAACTAATGACATAATCCAACGAGAGATTCTACTTTAATAGTATAAATTTCGCCCCAAAATTAAATCAAAAATAGGGTTTGCGTTTTCGGTAACTTATCTAATCGGGTTACTGCCAGTTCAGATAATCGGTTTAGTGTCTGATTCGGTTTATTATTGAGTCAACATATAATTTGTTATATCCAAAAAGGCGAGCAAAAAAACAGAACAAGTCACATGATCACAAGAGACGAACTCGTGTTTAAAAAATTAAGAAATAGCTCCTATATTTTTAATCCTCACTTTCGAAGCGCAAATATTTTTGTTGATTATTTTGATAGAATATGCATATATCTATAATTTTTTATTAAAAATAAATATTTTAAAAATTGTTTTATTATATTGTTTGGATTTCAAGCATTCTTTTCATATCTGACCCAAACTCTTGGTAGAATAGATAGACTCAACGATTTGTATATAAATGTATATAGGATATGTTAACATATATAATTTGTTATATTATTAATTTTAAAATTTATCTAAAAGTCTATATAAATATACATATATGCGAATCAAAATAGTTGTTTTTTTTCTCACCAACATAAACAAACTCATATACACTATGCAAATCAAAATAGTATAATTTGTCTATTTAGACTTGTCCTTCGTTTTTTTTAATTTTTAATGTATTAAAACTGGATATAGTTTTTGATGATAAAAATATATTTGACAATATTTTTCAAAGGAATATAATTTTTTTCTAACAAATAATCAAAAATCCTATTGATATGTTAGGCTATATAATTTTATATACATTAATAGATTATTTTTAAGATAGTACTTAGTTTAGTGTTTATCAAAAAACTCTAAACTACAAAAGAATAATATTCTCAAAAGTTGTTATATGAAAATATAGTGGCTATGTTTTATGAAATTTTTATAAATAGTTTTTAAGATAACAAATATAGTGCTATGTTTTGAAAAGAAAATGTTAATGGAAAGAACTTATACATGATTTAATTCTTTTTAGTTTTGAAATATTTCCTAAATTAATTGTTTGGTTGATATTAATTAATTATGCTATGAATAAATATAGTGGTGGCATGACACTCTAGTTATCTTACAAAACTAATGACATAATCCAACGAGGGACTCTACTTTAATAGTATAGATTTGGCCCCAAAATTAACCCAAAAATAGGGTTTGCGTTTTCGGTAACTTATCTAATGATTAATCTAAGAGACGAAAGTCTAAGCTATGATCAATTATGGAAATATATAAGTTTTATTGATAATGTGGCCTAGAACAACCAATGAATCTATAAAGGTTTCTAAAAACAAATGAGTAGTATCTAGGATTTCACGAGCAGTGTGCTGAAGCTGAAAAAAGTAGACACTGAGACTTGTTTTGAAGCAAGTTCCCATTCTCGTCTATACCATATCTGATCTCCAGAAATTAAGTTAATGATTGATAAACAGGCGCTGAATGAGAGACAACCCATTATTTATCTTTAAAAGAAGACCCGAAGAAGACGAGTCGAGGACTAGCATCGACCGACGACTGGCCAGTGCCGGTCAACACTACAGCACATAAGCATCGAACCACACCTGGTCAATGTCGATCGACACTCTTTACATACAGATGGTTTAACTCATTTTCATTTTTAAATTTCTAGAGCTTTTATTTATTTCCTTCATCATTCTCAGATTGTATAACATTGGAGAATGTGTTGTTTGTCTTGGGGAGGTAATTACTGACTTTGTGTTTTGTTTTGAGTGTTAGTTGAGTTGTTTTATAGAGTCAAAGAGGGGAGTATCAACTTTTTCTTAGAACAATGCACCTAACTACATTCTAGCACCATTGTGAGTTGATGATCTCCTGGGTGTATTGAATGGAAATGCCAAAGTAGATCAATATGCCAATAACATCCACACTTACTGAAAATATCAGAAGAAACCAAAGGTAACCTCCAACCTAATCAATTCAATTTGCTTGTCTTGGGGTTTGATATACGTCGGATCGGATTCCTCCTGCAGGTTTGGAAGGTGAAAGTCTGTGTGTTTCTGGTTCCCCTCTCTCCTCTCTCCGGCATCTAAAAAAAGAAAGAAAGAAAAACTGAGATGATTTCCTGATATGCAGAGGGGGTAGGAAAATTTCATATGATCCCATTATTCTAATTCAAGGGGATGATCATACAAAGCTGGAACCTAGGGATAGGAAAATATTCTATGACCCCATTGTTCGCCTACACTTTGCAGAGCTTGAAAAAGAGAAGAAAATTAAAAAAAAATACAAGAAAAAGAATATTCAGAGAAGAGAGAGGAAAAGAACTAGAGAAGACTGCATGTGTGTCTGAAATTTATTGGGGTGAAATTTCATGTGTCCTTTGATCGATACTCCTAAGATAATGCATGCACTTTTATATGTAACAAATGAGGTTCATAGAGGAGTATTTCAGATGGTCTCTAGTATAGGTATTGTATGGCAGGTTTCTAAGCTAGGGATGAGTACATGGAAATGCCTCAGATGTGGTTTCAACAGAGTTGTGGTGATAGTTGTGCTCTAAAGAGCCGATGAGTCCATGCGTTTCAACCTTTTTTTGCATGTTCATTCTATATTTTGGTTGAAGGCAAGCAAATGATAAGTCTGCGGGAGTTAATATACCATGGTTGTTATCCCTTTTAAACCATGGAGAATTCCTAATTAGAGTATATTACAAGTTTGGAGTGTGTCTTAGAGTCTTTTCAGGTTCAAGTACGTTTTAGAGAAATTCAGAAGAGCTATTTGAGATGCAGAATTGTGTAATGCGTCAGAAGTTTATCTATATATGATAAAGTTTCCACAGTGCTATTGATCTCAGATTTTAACAAAAGATATAGATTTAAGTTTAGGTTTCCAATGCACCTGTTTGAGATCAATCATAATTGTAAATTAAAAGTTATGCTCCTTTTACTGAAGAGTGGTACGTCTGGCTTGCGAGAGGAAGTAGTCGAGCGTACACCATAGTGTCGACCGACACTCCTGAAAATCAGAAAATCGATGAGGTTTAATGAAGTTTCATGAATTAAAAATTTACTCTAAAGTTTCTGATATTTACATAAGACCCCGGAACATGTCTAAACCCTATATATGTTTTCTAGACCATTGTTAATGGCTACCCTTCTTTTAAGTTTTGTTTTAGGTCTCAAGAGAAGAGAAGAACTCCTTCATAGTTTTCTTGGAACTCCTATGGTTTTATTATATTATATGTGTTCTTTCTTTAATTATTTCTTCTCTAATCATGTCTGAGTAGATCACCTGTTAGGTTTAGGGTTTTCAAGGATTTTGATTATCTTCTGAAATATATAATTTCCAAGTGATTAATTCTATCTTTCAATAAGATTTTTCTTAATGCTTGTTTATAAAGTAATTAACTCATAACTTGATCATAGGATAGTTAGGCGCATGCGAGAGCCGGTCAATTACCTAAATTGAATTATGCTGAGCTAGGTTGTTAGGCACATGCAAGAGCTGGTTTAATTTACTTAGTGAACATATTGATCTGAGCGTTAATGCTTCTTTTAAAAAGTAGCAATCAACACTGTGTAGTATCGATCGACACTCTTTCTAATTCGCATGTGAGAGCTGGATATCTTACTTACTGAATTCGAGTTCTAGGATTAAATCCTTAGTATCTATAGATTCGGGTTTTGATAATTTGAATTAAACCATAAGTTTAGCACCCTTATTCCATGGTTTACAACTTCTATTTACTTTCTTGTTATTTATTGCTTTACATATTTTACTGTCTAGATTAATCTGAAATCAAAGTTTATTGTGTGAGAGATACAGTTTTTCTGGATTGATCTCTAACTATTGCAAATCAATATCTTATTTGAGAGAAGTTTCTTTAGGGTAATTAGAGCATATCATCCATCTTCTAGAGGCTCACTCCCTGATTCTATCCCAAGGGAGGCCGCTCTGGAGGCTTCCCGGTGTCCTTACAATTGTATAGATCAGAAGTCCGAGGTCTCTCGCAAGTCATTGAGGGATTCAGAAAGGTTTTTGAATGCACATTCATCCTCCACAGGGGCCAGTGGCGAGGTTTAGAGGTCGATCTTAGAAAACGTTATGTTGTTAAGAGGTCTCAGACAGATTACGGGCTGAATCTTGGGTTGGCATGCCATCCTCTACCAGGAGGGGCGTGTATGCCATGTCTTGGTATTCCCCGGGTGACACTCCCTTGGCATGATGGTAAGGCTTGTGTGCGCCTACACCGTGACATTCTTCTTGACGGAGATCTTAGTTTCCTCGTGAATATGTTTGCGAACAACAACACGTATGAAGGAGTCTACGATCCAACGCAACTAGTGAGTTTTTATTATTGTTCTATGTTTAAAATGGCTTCCTTGTGTTGTTTTTGGGATTGATTTCTTTTTCGCCACAGCACATGGGATGGGTGAACCAATCGATTTCAGTTTGAATGCAAGTTTTGAGACACTCGTAAGGTGATTGCTGAGGCGGAGAAGGACGCTCTCCATTGCAAGGATTCCCTTAGAGTGGAGCAAGCTAAGAACCTGGAGGCGTCCACTCGAATATCGCTCTAGTGGGAAATCTCAAGGAGCTCTAGATCTCTTCTTGCATCAAGGAGAGAAGAAGTAGTTCGAGCTTGCCAAAGCTGATGCCGAGCAACGTGAGGCTTAGTTCATAAAAAATTCAAGCAGACAGTCAAAAGGAGATCGAGAAGCTCGGAAGTCGGCTTGAATTTTCTCAAAGGGTTCAAGAGGAAGAGCTTCAGATGTTGAGCAGTTCGAAGGCTAAGGAGGGTTGCAAGGTGGTGAGGGATGCTGGTCGGGCGATGTTGGCAAAGTACAAAACTTGCTTGAAAAGATCAAATGGGCTCTAGGGGACGGCAACAAGTAAAAGAACAGGCCCTATTGATGTCTCTTGCAGCTGGCCAAATGAGTCTCATAGATGATCTCAAGAAGAGAGGCTATGAAGGCAGTTCAGGAAGAGTGGGAACAGTTTCTCAAATATTTACTGGCAGATCTCGATGAGATGGACATTATCTGAATTTATCCACAAAATGATTTGAAAGTTTCTCTGGAATCGCTCAAAACCCAAAGTCGCTGACGAAGACTTAAACAAAGCAAAACGAAAGATTGTATCTCTCACTGCTAGATTGTTTTCTGATACATTGTAGAAACATATTTTTTTTGATTTCTTGATATTTTTTCTATTACGCATACTTCGGAAAAACTACTCAAAATCCCTCGGGTAAATCCCGTGGAAACGAGGATAATTCTGATTAAGTTACAATCGTAATTACATTATACGAAACAACTTTCGTAAAATTAAACTCAACAATGTTTAATGAGATAATCCTTAAAATTAAATTCGACAACAATTATGAAACAACTTTCATAACTAAATTTAAACTCAGCTACATTTTACGAAACAAATTTCGTAGAAATAATCTCGAGAACATTTTATGCATGAACTGTCATAAAATTAAGCTCAAAAGCATTCTACAAGAACTTCCAATACTCCACATTTTATGAAACGACCTTTAGAAAATCAAACAAGATCATACAAAACGGTCTTCGGAAACAGAGGAGGATGAGACGGGCTAGCAACATGACCTGTTTGCACACAGTTTGGTGAACTGACTATCTCACATGTTTCTTCCTTTTTACCCAGTTATCCTTTCCTTGAGTCGTCGCCCACTTCTCCTCACTTTGTTTCGAGGCTTTCTCAAAGTTCAGTGAGACAAAAGACGTAATCAGGTTTAACAAATATCTTCCATGTAGAGTTGAAAACAATAGCTCTTAAATATTTGATAGAGTTTTCCATTAGATAAAAAGCGTACTTGATCATTTGCATAAAACCAACGGCATGAAAAAACAAAAATATAAGCTTAATCCCTAGGATTGCAATCTCTTCCTCACTTTGATGTTCTCATCAAAGTATCGTTGACGACCAAATCATATGAGAATTAGAATCAAGCTTTGTAAAGTTCCGTAACACTGAGTCCAAATGGCTATTCATAAACACCAAACTAATATTCGACGAGATATTTAATTATTCTCGTAAAAACAATGATATGAAGACTGAAAATCTGACCAGAAGGTCTAGTTCGACAAACTAAATTTTAAAACGGACTATCGCCTAAACAGGGACAGAAACGTAGAGAAACCCATAAAAGTCAGTTTTATTACTTGCCGTAGGGGGTGGATATACACGAGGAGAAGAATGGGAAAACAAGGAAGCAGAAGAGACAAACCCAATTCCTAGCGCATAGTTACACCCCCAGGCCAGGAGAATATTGACTTTCGGTCCAACAAGCAAAGGAAGATATCGGAGCCCGCGGATTGCCGGCCCATGACAACCTCGGCCCCGCCGAATTAGGTCAAGACCGAAGTGTACCCAAATAAGCCAAGTATAAAGAGAGAACGAAGAGGAAGAAAGAGGAACATCCGAAATAAAGAACAAATATTCCAAAAAGACAATAGCGACGGTTTAGACATCCTGATCAGTTTCCGATCACATGACACCACTATTTACCGTAGTTATATTCGAACCTCTTGTAAAGAAACACTGAAAAAGTTTTAAACATCTTCTTAAAACCCACTAATATAACATTTCTCTACATAATCTCTTAACCAAAATATCTACTAAACATTTGGCGCTGACTGTGGAGAAAATTTAGGAAGAAACGTTACACAACTTTATCCCATGAACCCAGCCGAAAGCCCTGCCGAACACGGCAAGGAAACGGTGACAGAAGCCACATCATCCCAAGGGCAAGAGCCCGAGGAGGCGATCGTCAACCCTGAAAACCCCGGCGACCTGCACGAGATGATGAAGAACGTCATGGACCTCCTTCTCGCGCAAGAAAGGGACACAAAAGAGACAAACAAACGGATCGCGGCCCTCACCGCCGCAGCCCCCAGAGTCGACGAAACCGCTGTGGCCGAAAACGTACAAAGAAACTCTTTGTTTCAACAAACCCAACACCATCCGGTGACGGACAGCCACTACATCTTACCCGCCAACCCGGAAGTCGAAACCAGTCGCCAAATCGTAAAATTAACTTACGTTACAGAACCTCAGCTCGAAGATGCACAGCATCAGTAACTCATGGCCTGAGATTGAGCACGTCCTTGCCCAACCCTGCGAACCTCGTTTACCCATAGGATCACCTACACAAGGGTCCGCCAGACCAAAAAGCTACGCATCCCTACTATACCGGCGATTCCGACCCCGCCTAACACGTAACGACCTTCAACATAGCGATGGGATGAATCTTTTTCCCAGAAGAAGAAAAAGACGCTGGGTTTTGTCAGCTTTTCGTCGAAACCCTCTGTGGACCGGCGCTAACCTGATTCTCCTGGATACCCAAGATCTCCATCGTTAGCTTTTGCGAGCTATCGTCTCAGTTCCTCAAGCATTACTTCATGTTCACCCGAAAGGGAGCCTCGGCCGCGGATCTATGAAAAATGACCCAAGCAAACGGCGAAAGCCTAAAGAACTTCATGGAAAAGTTCAAAGCGGTGGTTTCGCTAGTCAGTATCCGGATGAAACGGCCGTCAAATCACTCCGAAACGCTTTGCTTCTACACACCCCTTCTAGAATGATCTGTATGGGAACCCTACCACGTCCCTCCGGGAAGCCCTCCACCGTTCCACAACTTTTAGTACAATGAAAGAAGACGACAAAGCTTACATCACCCAAAAAAATGTGCTAAAGCAGGCGACTACAAAATCCGTAGAGTGACATGAGCCACGTTAGCACACACCGTACAAACATGACGACAAAAAGAAGGGTATTTTTATATGGCCGAAAAGGATGAGGACCTAGTTTTATCGGCAACAGTACACGAGCAAAAGTGGAATGTCTAGAAAAAGGGGGGGGGGAAGTCACGCCCAACAATCGCAATCGGCACCCCGACGGCTCAGTCTGCGTATGATGCCAACAAATTCTGCGACTACCACAAAGTTAAGGGACACAGTACCAAAGAGTGCAAAAAACTCCTGGAAATACTGTGAGCAGACTACACCGCCGGACGCACCAACGTTGAACCACTCTGATCTCGAGCAGCAGAAAGCGCCAAAAACTGGAGCAAAAGCAAGGAAAAGAGAAGTGGCAAGCCTGTCAGCAAATCCGCCGTACATATCAAAATCGAAGACAGAGAACCCGACAACAGAACAACTCCAGTAGAGAAGAGGAAAGGCCCCACAGCCGAAAAAGGATTGGCGTTATAATATCATTCTCCCTCTCCTCGTCCTCGTCCGATTCACAATCAAACGTCTCATCTGCTCATCGGCGAAAATCAGCTACATAGTTCTTCGTCAGCAACTGAAAAGAAAGCAGTCGTCTCCTCAAGCAACCCACAACCACTCCCGATCTCAGCACATTTACCTCAGCGGCCAAAACCCGAAAATCAGATACTTCGGATGCCCGCCACATGCTAAATGCGCAAAGGAGAGAAAAGACGACCGAGGACCCGATCGAGCATTCACGTAAGAAAATCGACCTCTGGGACAAACTCGCTCACAAAAAGACGGATCTTTGTCAGCAACTAAGTCAGTCCAACTCTAAGGAAAGGGAAAGGATAACAATATACCACAGAGTCGACAGACCTCAGAAGCAAACTCAACAGGGCACGTGAAACCCAGCCTCCAGGATCAACGTGATCATGGGAGGATCGTCCCCATGCGAAAATTCCTCCGATCGGTTAAAGAATTCTAACGGAAGGTCAGCACCTCCGTATGCTGGACAGCGACTGGAAGTAATGAGGCAACTATAACCTTTTTGCCGAAGATACTATCGACGTCCATTCACCGCACAACGACTCCCTCCTGGTTGTAATTAAGATCGGCGACTGCGAATTCAGCCGCGTCCTCATTGACACCGGTAGTTCGGTCAACCTCATCTTCAAGAAAACGCTCCAAAAGATGGATATCGATCTCGCCAAAGTGAAACCATCAACTCGATCGCTCAGTGGGTTCAACGGTTCCTCTGAAAGACTCCTCGGCACCATACGCCTTAGCATAACCGCCAAAGGGATACCACAGACAGTGAAATTCTCCGTGATCGATACGAACGCCCCATATAATGCAATCCTCGGCACCCCATGGCTTCACTCCATGAAGGCCATCTCTTCCACTTACCACCAATGTGTCAAATATCCAGGAGTCGACGGGGGCATCCTAACCCTGAAAGGATATCATAAGGCAGCCCAACACCTCCTCATCATTGAAGTGAAAATCTGCCGAGCAGCAACCTATATCAATACGGTGGCCAAGCCGATACATAAATTTTACCCACACAAGGGAAGAAGTTGAGAAAGTCAACCTCCAAGCCGAACACCCCGATTACACCTTTCTCAAAGGAGCCAGTCTCATTGGAGACATCAAGACCCAGATAATCAGCTTCCTCCGAGAGAACGTCTCTACATTCTCCTGGTCAACTAGTGACATGAAAGGAATCGACCCTACGATCATCTCCCATGAGCTGAGCGTCGATCAAACGTGCAAACCCGTCAAGCAAAAGAGAAGGAAACTCGGTCCCAAACGTTCTCCCGCCTTTACCGCTGAAGTAGAGAGATTACTTCACGCCGGATCCATAACCAAAGTGAAGTACCTAGAATTGCTGGCAAACTCGATAGTCATAAAGAAAAACAATAGAAAATGGAGGGTATGTGTCGATTTTACCGACCTCAACAAGGCGTGCCCAAAAGATAGTTTCCCCCTTCCAAACATAGACCGGCTCGTCGAGTCGACCACCGGTAACGAGCTCCTGACATTCATGGACTACTTTTCTGGATACAACCAGATTGCGATGCACCCAAACGATCGGGAGAAGACAGCGTTCATTACCGGTCGAGGAATATACTGCTACAAAGTCATGCCCTTCGGTCTGAAAAATGCCGGCGCAACATACCAGCGCTTGGTTAACAAAATGTTCGCCTCAGAGCTCGTTGCAACCATGGAGGTATACATCGACGATATGCTGGTAAAGTCCTTAATCGCGGCCGACCACCTCACCCATCTCGCCGAATGTTTCACTATCTTTAATCAGTACGGATTGAAACTCAACCCGAAAAAGTGTACTTTCGGTGTGGTATCCGGTGAATTCTTAGGGTATATTGTCACATAGGGGTATCGAGGCCAATCCTAAACAGATCTCCACGATCATCGACCTTCCCAGCCCGCGAAACAGCATGGAGGTACAACGCTAACATGGCGCGTGACCGGCCTCAACAGTTTCATAAGCCAATCGACCGACCGATCCCTACCGTTCTACGACCTCCTTGGCGGTAACAAAAAAATCGTTTGGGATGACAAGTGCGAAGAGGCATTCCGCTAGCTGAAAAACTATATTAGCACTCCACCCATCGTAGCAAAACCCAAAATAGAGACGTCCTTTACTTGTACATCCCCGTCTCCTCCTTCGCTATCATTAGTGTCCTCATCAAAGAGGAGAGAGGAGAACAATGACCCATTTTCTACATCATCAAGCGAATGACCGAAGCCAAAATGCACTATTTGACACTCGAAAAATGGCACTGGCGGTTCTGATCTCAAAGAGGAAGTTGCGACAATACTTCCAAACAAGTTTGATCATCGTTCTCACCACCAACCCCTCCCGGCTATCCTGCAAAATACGAACCAGTCCGGCTGATTATCGAAATGGGCCATTGAGCTAAGTGAATACGATATCACTTACCGTGGGAGACCGACAGCAAAGGCCCAAGTTCTCGCCGATTTTCTGATGGAGCTCGCACCAAACCTCGAGGAGGAACTCAACTTACCCAATCAATACAGGATACTGCATGTCGATGGATCATCATCCCAACAAGGGTCGGGGGCATGGATACACCTCCAATCTTCCATAGGCAAACTTCTACAAGAATCGTTCCGCCTCGAATTCAAAGCATCTAAAAATGAGTTAGAATATGAAGCCCTTATCGCAAGCCTCTGACTAGCCGCTGCCGTCAAAGCAAAACATCTTCGCGCATATTGCGACTCTCAACTCGTCGCCAATCAGTTCAGAGGAGATTATAACGAAAAAGACGAGCAGATGAATGCATACCTCAAACTAGTCCAACACCTTGTAAAAGACTTTGAATCGTCTCAACTCGAAAGGGTACCGCGAGGAGAGAACCTACGAGCTGATGCATTATCGTCTCTTGGTGGCAGCCTAAAGGATCAAATCCATATGATAATCCCAATACAAAAAATAGACAAGCCCATCATATCGCGCATCGAAAACAAAGCCGAGTTTGTCATCCCGATCGGCATAACAACCGCATAAGACATTGACGTATCAAACACCGAGGACGAAGATACCGAAATGCTCGAAGAAACACCAGAGGATCAGCATTCGGATTGGCGAACAAAAATAACTGCATTTCTCGCCAATGGAACTTTACCCCAAGACAAATGGACAGCCCATCAACTGAAAGCCCGAAGCACAAACTATGTGCTTGACAACGACAAATTGTATCGATGGATGGCCAACAAAGTTCTCCTTAATGGCATCAACAAAGAAGAAACGTACCTGGTCTGTCCGAGATACACAAAGGCGGGGCAGGCAATCACTCCGGAGGTCATGCGCTCGACTCAAGGTAAAAGAGCTCAGATACATCTGGCTGACTACAGTGGCCGACTACGGTGGCCGACTGCAAAGCATACACATCCAAATGCGACAAGTGTCAAAGCCATGCACCAAATATCCATAGCCCGATCGAGTTCCTTCGGACAACTTTGGCACCGTATCCATGGGCGATTGATATCATAGGCCCGCTCCCAAGTTCGAGACAAAGAAAGTACATGCTCATCATGACATACTACTTTACCAAATGGGTTGAATTAAAAGGATACATCCAAATTACCGAACGCAAAGTCCAAAACTTTGTGTGGAAATACATCATCTGAAGACACGACCTTCCCTACCTAATTGTGACCGACGATGACTCCCAATTCATCTCGCACAACTTCACGGAATGCTTCAAAAAGTGGTGGAAACATCTCAGCACTTCTACGCCGAGATACCCCAGGGCAAAGGCCATGCCGAATCAACCAACAAGTTGATCATCAGTGAAATCAAAAAGCGTCTCGACCTTAAGAAGGGACATTGGGATGACAAACTGGACGGAGTCCTCTGGTCAAATCGAACGACGCCAAGGAGCGGGACAAATAAAACCCATTCCTCCCTCGCTTACGGGGTCAAAGCCATGGCACCCTCCGAACTAAGTGTTACAAGCCTACAAAGCGCCAAGATGCCACTAAACGCCAAGCTGAACAAGGATATGATGCTCGACGCTCTAGACGCCTTGGAAGAACAACGCGATCAGACACTCTTAGGAATCTAGAACTATCAACACATGATAGAAAGTTACAACAACAAAAAGGTCAAATCTAGGCCGTTGGAGCTTGGTGACTTGTCCTATGGAAAGTGTTCGAGTACACCAAAGAACGGGGAGCCGATAAACTAGGGACGAGGTGGGAATAACCATAAAAATTGTCAAGATCGTCAAGCCCAAAGTATATCGAATCGAAACCTTAACTGACGAATAGGTACCACACGCTTCGAACTCAATGAATCTCCGGTGATTCTCGACATGAAGAATCACCATACCACCCGTCCTAAAAAAGAAAAAAAAATATGAACTACGAGTGGCTTGGTCCTTTGTCTAAAGGTACATAGGCAGTCTGATCCAGCTACAACAACAAAAAATGAAAAAAAGATAAGAAGTAAAACCCTTTTTCTTTTTATCGACAGGTCATTATTGGCACAACTGAGTGACCACTGGAAACCTCGAAACAGATATCAATCTACGAGAACCGCACCGATTTCATTAAAGGCCCAAAGGGGACCAACGATAAACTTGGTCAACAAGAAGTAGCACCAAGAATTGCCAAAGTGGCATCTTCCGGCGGATCGTGTATGCCCTGATCAAGCACTTAGACAAAAAGCCCGGCTCGTTCGTTACAAATACTTCTGATTTAATGGGTTTCTAAGATAATACCTAAATTGGATTTTTTTTGAACGAATCACAAAACTATCCTTTGTCATGTACTTGGTTATTCGAATGTAATAAACATGCTTCAATATTTCGGCCAAAGAAATAAAAGCACTTGTTTACTTAAAACAAAACAGCTACAACTTAAACCATACATGCAGAACAAACATATGGCCAAAGTTATTCGTGGTCGATTTCACTACCCAAATAAAAAACAACAATACAGCAGTAGATGAACTTCAAGAAATCGTCGGGCCCGAGTTCTCAATGACACTAGATGGGACAAAACCCGCATCCCCCTCGGTCTAACTAGCCGAGTATGTCCTTACCCACCAAAGAAGGCTTCTAGGGATAACCTTGGAGGATGAGCAGCATGCGAACTTGATGCGATCCTGAGCAGGCTCAAACTCAAGGCAAGGGATCCAATGTATTGGCTAGCTAATCTACTGATCAAAGCGTGGCTGAATGGGAAGTTTCAATGTCTCATTAGAATGGTTTATGAAGTATTAGACAGAGAGAAGGATAAGAGACTTGATGCGGCCTTTGGTAGTCATAGAATAATCATGAATCAGTATGGAGAGGATCTGGACCAGGAGACAATCCGACCTGGTTCTGAGCATGGAGATCAATCTGCAAGCTCAACTTGGTATGGAGAACAAATTGAGCAGGAGGGAAGCACGGTGGATCATCTCCAACAAGCAGATGGATGAGGCTAGAGAATGGTGGAGATATGAAGAGGAAGCTCGTTGGTTTGATGAGTGTCCAATCATTACGTGGGAAGATCTTGAAGAAAATATGGATCAGAGATATCTAGCAAAACACTTCCTTGGAGATATTGAACCAGAACCAGCCGCTTATAGCCATGGAGAGTACTCGAGTGCAGCTGAACATGAAGCAGAAACACAAGTATTGTGTGAGCTAGTCCCTGATCAACAAAACAAGAATAAAAAGTGCTTGGAGAGTTATCTACAACTCATGAATTTGCGTTTGCTGTGATTGATAAAGGTGAACGTTGTCAGTATTTAACTTGTGGTTGAATGACCTGGTCTACTTTATACTTCCAGTCCAGCTTATTGGAGCATCTTAGAGTTTTTAAGGGCTTGCAGCAAGGCGTTTTTGAACCAGGAGGAAGCTTGAGTATTAGTAGAAGGAGCAACAACAATCTGGCTCAGAAAACAGTTTCATAAAAGCCTTATCTGCAAGGTTTCTTCACTTTTGAAGAACAAGATTTGAGGTCATATCTTTTTGAAAGGAGAGAGAATGGTGTGATCCTAAGTAGCTGATGTGATAAGAGAAGAGAGTCAGGAAGTAACACGTTCTTGATCAGGTCCATAATTGATCAGAACCAGTTGAGAGGAGTAAGGCGGGAATATGTTGTGGTTAAGGAGAAGCCAAACACTGAGAGTAAATATGGAGACCAATGTACTCACCCGCCAGGAAAAAGATAGAGTATGATGGATGTACTATGATGAGTTGGGGTCATGGTGATCTGAGAGACCTCAAAAGCATTCTCCTAAGCAGCCATAAGGGACTAGTTAAGCCACCAGATGAATCAGAAAGGTTCCTGCATATTTTTGGGGATCTGATTCTCCTATCCTATCAGGGAAAGCATATAATACATGCTGAGATAGCCATCATTTTTCAGTTTTTACGGGGTAAATGGGGAGAAGCTCCTTCAGCAGTAGCTGGATATGAGTTAAATAAAGAGGAAAGAAAGCTTGCTCTAAGTCCTGTTTGCAATGAGATACATCTAAGACACGTGAGAGGCTTGCAACGCTTTGAATTCAAGCCAGGAGAAGAGGTGTGTGTGTGAAAAAACAGGAACTAAAGTGTGATTGAAAGAGCAAGGAGTTTGGAGTTGATTGAGCAAGGTTACAAGAGTTTGCTGAGGAGTGGAAAAGGATTTCAATGCTGTGTATTTGATCTGGGAGAAGAGGTGAAGGTTAGGGTAAGAGATCTGAATATGGTTTCATCAACTGCACACGATTTTCTCTCTTTGGTAGCTGATCTACCATCAAAGTCTTTTGGAAGAGGGGAAGAGTGGCAGAGAAGTGAAAACTACCACAAGTAAGAAACCAGAAAAGTTTTTTGGCACGTTTTTATGTTGCATCCTTAGTTTTTTGCTGGTGGATATTGTCTTGAAGCATATCTATCATGGACGGCAAATATTCATCAATGTATTAGGCATAATCGAGTGCCATCATGGGAAAGGTTATCTCTGGCTGTTGGTCAGCTACGGGGTGAGGCTAGAGATTGGTAGATAGATGAAGAGGAAGTTTGTTGGTTTGATGAGTGTCCAATCATCACGTGGGAAGATCTTAAAGAAAACATGGATCAGAGATATCTAGCAAAACACTTCTCTGGAGATATTGAACCAGAACCAGCCGCTTATAGCCATGGAGAGTACTCAAGTGCAGCAGAACATGAAGGAGAAACACGAGTATTGTGTGAGCTCGTGCCTGATCAACAAAACAAGAAGAAAAAGTGCTTGGAGAGTTATCTACAACTCATGAATTTGTGTTTGCTATGATTGATAAAGGTAAAAGTTGTCAGTCTTTAACTTGTGGTTGACTGACCTGGTCTACTTTATACTTCCAGTCCAGCTTATTGGAGCATCTTAGAGTTGTTAAGGGCTTGCAGCAAGTCGTTTTTGAACCAGGAGGAAGCTTGAGTATTAGTAGAAGGAGCAACAACAATCTAGCTCAGAAAACAGTTTCAAACAAGCCTTATCAGCAAGGTTTCTTCACTTTTGAAGAACAAGATTTGAGGTCAAATCTTTTTGAAGGGAGAGAGAGTGGTGTGATCCTAAGTAGCTGCTGTGATAAGAGAAGAGAGTCAGGAAGTAACACGTTCTTGATCAGGTCCATAATTGATCAGAACCAGTTGAGAGGAGTAAGGCGGGAATATGTTGTGGTTAAGGAGAAGCCAAACACTGAGAGTAAATATGGAGACCAATGTACTCACCCGCCAGGCAAGATAGAGTATGATGGACGTACTATGATGAGTTGGGGTCATGGTGATCTGAGAGACCTCAAAAGCATTCTCCTAAGCAGCCATAAGGGACTAGTTAAGCCACCAGATGAATCAGCAAGGTTCCTGCATATTTTTGGGGATCTGATTCTCCTATCCTATCAGGGAAAGCATAGAATACATGATGAGATAGGCATGATTTTCAGTGTTTATGGGGTAAATGGAGAGAAGCTCCTTCAGCAGTAGCTGTATATGAGTTAAACAAAGAGGAAAGAAAGCTTGCTCTAAGTTTTGTTTGCAATTAGATACATCTAAGGCGCGTGAGAGGCTTGCAAATCTTTGTATTCAATCCATGAGAAGCGGTGTGTGTGTGCAAAAACAAGAACCAAAGCGTGATTGAAAGAGCAAGGAGTTTGGAGTTGATTGAACAAGGTACCAGGAGTTCTCTGAGGAATGGAAAAGGATTGCAATGCTGTGTATTTGATCTAGGAGATGATCATGGTTCTATCTTTTTACAAGACTTGGATTTGAGGATAAATCCTTTTGAAGGGAGAGAGTATGATGCGATCCTGAGCATGCTCTAAATCAAGGCATGAGATCCAATGTATTGGCTGGCTAATCTACTGATCAAAGCGTGGCTGAATGGGCAGTTTCAATGTCTCATTGGAATGGTTTATGAAGTATTAGACATAAAGAAGGATAAGAGACTTGATGTGGCCTCTGGTAGTCATGGAATGATCATGAATCAGTATGAAGAGGATCTGAACCAGGAGATTATCCGACCTGGTTCTGAACATGGAGATCAATCTGCAAGCTCAACTTTGCATGGAGAACAAACTGAGCAAGAGAGAAGTAAGGTGGATCAGCTCCAACAAGCAGATGGACGGGGCTGCCTAAATGGACAACGCATTAGCTTCTCAGCTGGAACAAGCACAAGATCAAAGGCCAAACGCAGAGACAAGCTCTTCTACACTTTGTTCATGGAGTGAAAAGAGAAGAAGAGTTAACCAAGAGAGAAGAGAAATCAGACCATTGGTTTAACGTCTTTATGTTTATCTAAATTTTAATGTTTTTAATTTAAACCAAACCTAGTTAGGATTAGGATTGTAAACCAATTTCAAATTGGATTAGAATTAGATTTAGAGTAAACCAAATTGGATTAGGATTAGAGCTAGAGTAAACCAATTTGGTTTAGGATTTGGGGAGTAGCTGTTTCTTTTTCTAGAAGCCTTGGAGTATCAGGACTCGAGCCAACCCTCTTGTGTCCTACATCAATCCACAAGACTTGAAGCATATTGAGTCCTTGATTCTCTGTTTGCAAGGATTATCAAAGCGTTTACCCACCTACAAGAGATCCAGGGAATTACAACCAATCTAGGCCCGTATCAAGTGGTATCAGAGCCTCTTGAAGGTTATGGTAAGAGATCTCAATCTGATTTCATCAACTGCACACGATTTTCTCTCTTGGGTAGCTGATCTATCATCAAAGTCATCTGGAAGAGGGGAAGAGTGGCAGAGAAGTGAAAACTACCACAAGTAAGAAACCAGAAGAGTTGTTTGGCACATTTCTATGTTGTATACTCAATTTTTTTCTGGTGGATATGGTCCTGAAGCATATCTATCATGGACTGCAAATATTGATCGATGTATTAGGTAGAATCGATTGCCATCATGGGAAAGGCTATCTATGGGGGTTGATCAGCTACGGGGTGAGACTAGAGAATGGTGGAGAGATGAAGAGGAAGCTCGTTGGTATGATGAGTGTCCAATCATCACGTGTGAAGATCTTAAAGAAAACATGGATCAAAGATATCTAGCAAAACACTTCCCAGGAGATATTGAACCAGAACCAGCTGCTTATAGCCATGGAGAGTACTCAAGTGCAGCTGAACATGAAGAGGAAACACAAGTATTTTTTGAGCTCGTGCCTGATCAAACAAAACAAGAAGAAAAAGTGCTTGGAGAGTCATCTACACCTCATGAATTGGCATTTGTTGTGATTGATAAAGGTGAAAGCTTTCAGTCTTTAACTTTTGGTTTACTGACCTGGTCTACTTTAGACTTCCAGTCCAGCTTATTGGAGCATCTTAGAGTTTTTTATGGCTTGCAGCAAGTCATTTTTGAACCAGGAGGAAGCTTGAATATTAGTAGAAGGAGAAACAACAATCAGGCTCAGAAAACAGTTTCATACAAGCTTGATCTGCAAGGTTTCTTCACTCAACAAGATTTGAGGTCAAATATCTTTGAAGGGAGAGAGGATAGTGTGATCCTAAGTAGCTGCTGTGATAAGAGAAGAGAGTCAAGTGGTAACACGTTCTTGATCAGGTCCATAATTGATTAGAACCAGCTGAGAGGAGTACGGCAGGAATATGTTGTGGTTAAGGAGAAGCCAAAGCTTGAGAGTAAATATGGAGACCAAATGTACTCACCCACCAGGCAAGATAGAGTATGATGGACGTACTATGATGAGTTTGGGTCACGGTGATCTGAGAGACCTCAAAAGCATTCTCCTAAGCAGCGATAAGGGACTAGTTTGGCCACCAGATCAATCAGCAAGGTTCCTGCATGTTTTTGGGGATCTGATTCTCCTAGCATATCAGGGAAAGCATATAATAGATGCTGAGATAGCCATGATTTTTTAGTTTTTATGGGGTAAATGGAGAGAAGCTCTTTCAGCAGTAGCTGGATTTGAGTTAAATAAAGAGGAAATAAAACTTGATCTAATTTCTGTTTGCATTGAGATACATCTAATGCACGTGAGAGGCTTGCAACACTTTGTATTCAAGCCAGGAGAAGAGGTGTGTGTGTGAAAAACAGGAACCAAAGCGTGATTGAAAGAGCAAGGAGTTTGGAGTTGATTGAGCAAGGTTCCAAGAGTTTGCTGAGGAATGGAAAAATATTGCAATGCTGTGTATTTGATCTAGGAGAAGAGGTGAAGGTTAGGGTAAGAGATCTCAATATGGTTTCATCAACCGCACACGATTTTCTCTCTTTGGTAGCTGATCTACCATCAAAGTCTTTTGTAAGAGGGGAAGAGTGGCAGAGAAGTGAAAACTACCACAAGTAAGAAACCAGAAGATTTGTTTGGCACATTTCTATGTTGCATCCTTAGGTTTTTGCTGGTGGATATGGTCCTGAACCATATCTATCATTGACGGCAAATATTGATAGATGTATTAGGCAGTATAGAGTGCCATCATGGGAAAGGTTATCTCTGGCTGTTGGTCAGCTACGGGGTGAGGCTAGAGAATGATGGAGACATGAAGACGAAGCTCGTTGGTATGATGAGTTTCCAATCATCACGTGGGAAGATCTTAAAGAAAACATGGATCAGAGATATCTAGCAAAACACTTCCGTGGAGATATTGAACCAGAACTAGCCGCTTAGAGCCACGGAGAGTACTCAAGTGTAGCTGAACATGAAGGAGAAACAAAAGTGTTGTGTGCGCTCGTGCCTAATCAAACAAAACAAGAAGAAAAAGTGCTTGGAGAGTTATGTACAACTCAAGACTTTGCGCTTGCTGTGATTGATAAAGGTGAAATTTGTCAGTCTTTAAGTTGTGGTTGACTGACCTGGTATACTTTATACTTCCATTCAAGCTTATTGAAGCATCTTAGAGTTGTTAAGGGCTTGCAGCAAGTCGTTTTTGAACCAGGAGGAAGCTTGAGTATTAGTAGAAGGAGCAACAACAATCTGGCTCAGAAAACAGTTTCATACAAGCCTTATCTGGAAGTTTTCTTCACTCTTGAAGAACAAGATTTGAGGTCAAAATTTTTTGAAGGGAGAGAGGATGGTGTGATCCTAAGTAGCTGATTTGATAATAGAAGAGAGTCAGGAAGTAACACGTTCTTGATCAGGTCCATAATTGATCAGAACCAGTTAAGAGGAGTAAGGCGGGATTATGTTGTGGTTAAGGAGGAGCCAAACACTGAGAGTAAATATGGAGACCAATGTACTCACCCGCCAGGAAAGATAGAGTATGATGGACGTACTATGATGAGTTGGGGTCATGGTGATCTGAGAGACCTCAAAAGCATTCTCTTAAGCAGCCATAAGGGACTAGTTCGGCCACCAGATCAATCAGCAAGGTTGCTGCATATTTTTGGGGTTCTGATTCTCCTATCCTATCAGGGAAAGCATAGAATACATGATGAGATATCCATGAATTTTCAGTGCTTATGGGGTAATTGGAGAGAAGCTCCTTCAGCAGTAGTTGTATATGAGTTAAATAAAGAGGAAATAAAGCTTACTCTTAGTTCAGTTTGCCATTAGATACATCTAAGGGACGTGAGAGGCTTGCAACACTTTGTATTCAATCCATGATAAGAGGTGTGTGTGTAAAAAAACAAGAACCAAAGCGTGATTGAAAGAGCAAGGAGTTTGGAGTTGGTTGAACAAGGTTCCAGGAGTTTGCTGAGGAATGGAAAAGGATTGCAATGCTGTTTATTTGATATAGGAGATGATCATGGTTTTATCCTTTTACAAGACTTGGATTTGAGGACAAATCCTTTTGAAGGGAGAGAGTATGATGCGATCCTGGACAGGCTCAAAATCAAGGAATGAGATCCAATGTATTGGCTAGCTAATCTACTGATAAAAGCATGTCTGAATGGGTAGTTTCAATGTCTCATTGGAATGGTTTATGAAGTATTAGACAGAAAGAAGGATAAGAGACTTGATGTAGCCTCTAGTAGTCATGGAATGATCATGAATCAGTATGAAGAGGATCTGAACCAGGAGACAATCCGACCTGGTTCTGAGAATGGAGGTCAATTTGCAAGCTCGACTTTGCATTGAGAACAAACTGAGCAAGATAGAAGCAAGGTGGATCAGCTCCAACAAGCAGATGGACGGGGCTGATTAAATGGAAAACGCATTAGCTTCTCAACTGGATCAAGCACAAGATCAAAGGCCAAAAGCAGAGACAGTCTTTTCTACACTTTGTTCCTGGAGTGAAAAGAGAAGAAGCATTAACCAAGAGAGAAGAGAAATCAGACCATTGGTTTAACCTCTTTATGTTTATTTAATTGTAATGTTTTTAATTTAAACCAAAGCTAGTTAGGATTAGGATTGCAAACCAATTTCAAATTGGATTATGATTAGATTAAGAGTAAACCAAATTGGATTAGGATTAGAGTTAGAGTAAACCAATTTGGTTTAGGATTAGTGGATTAGGCGTTTCGTTTTCTAGAAGACTTGTATCAGGAGTCGAGCCATCCCTCTTGTGTTCTACATCAATCCACAAGACTTGAAGTAGAGTGAGTCCTTGATTCTCTATTTTTAAAGATTATCAAAACGTTTACCCACCTATAAGAGATCCAAAGAATTACAGCCTATCCAGGGCCGTATCAAGTGGTATCAGAGCCTCTTGAAGGTTATGGTAAGAGATCTCAATCTGATTTCATCAACTGCACACCATTTTCGCTATTTGGTAGCTGATCAATCATCAAAGTCGTTTAGAAGAGGGGAAGAGTGGCAGAGAAGTGAAAACTACCACAAGTAAGAAAACAGAAGAGTTGTTTGGCACGTTTCTATGTTGCATCCTCAGGTTTTTGCTGGTGAATATGGTCCTGAAGCATATCTATCATGGACTGCAAATATTGATCGATGTATTAGGTAGAATCGAGTGCCATCATGGGAAGGCTATCTCTGGCTGTTGATCAGCTACGGGGTGAGGCTAGAGAATGGTTGAGAGATGAAGAGGAAGCTCGTTGGTATGATGAGTGTCCAATCATCACATGTGAAGAGCTTAAAGAAAACATGGATCAGAGATATCTAGCAAAACACTTCCCAGGAGATATTGAACCAGAACCAGCTGCTTATAGACATGGAGAGTACTCAATTGCAGCTGAACATGAAGGGGAAACACAAGTATTGTTTGAGCTCGTGACTGATCAAACAAAACAAGAAGAAAAAGTGATGGGAGAGTCTTCTACAACTTATGAATTGGCATTTGCTGTGATTGATAAAGGTGAAAGATTTCAGTCTTTAATTTGTGGTTTACTGACCTGGGCTACTTTATACTTCCAGTCCAGCTTATTGGAGAATCTTATTAGAGTTATTAAGGGCTTGCAGAAAGTTATTTTTGAACCAGGAGGAAGCTTGAGTATTAGTAGAAGGAGCAACAACAATCTGGCTCAGAAAACAGTTTCATACAAGCTTGATCTGCAAGGTTTCTTCACTTAACAAGATTTGAGGTCAAATGTTTTTGAAGGGAGAGAGGATGGTGTGATCCTAAGTAGCTGCTGTGATAAGAGAAGAGAGTCAGGAGGTAACACGTTCTTGATCAGGTCCATAATTGATCAGAACCAGCTGAGAAGAGTAAGGGAGGAATATGTTGTGGTTAAGGAGAAGCCAAAGCTTGAGAGTAAATATGGAGACTAAATGTACTCACCCCCCAGGCAAGATAGAGTATGATGGACGTACTATGATGAGTTGGAGTCATGGTGAACAGAGAGACCTCAAAAGCATTCTCCAAAGCAGCCATAAGGGAGTAGTTTGGCCACCAGATCAATCAGCAAGGTTCCTGAATGTTTTTGGGGATCTGATTCTCCTAGCCTATAAGGGAAAGAATATAATACATGCTGAGCTAGCCATGATTTTTCAGTTTTATGGGGTAAATGGAGAGAAGCTCCTTCAGCAGTAGCTGGATTTGAGTTAAATAAAGAGGAAATAAAGCTTGCTCTAAGTTCTGTTTGTAATGAGATACATCTAATGCACGTGAGAGGCTTGCAACACTTTGTATTCAAGCCAGGAGAAGAGGTGTGTGTGTGAAAAACAGGAACCAAAGCGTGATTGAAAGAGCAAGGAGTTTGGAGTTGATTGAGCAAGGTTCCAAGAGTTTTCTGAGGAATGGAAAAATATTGCAATGCTGTGTATTTGATCTAGGAGAAGAGGTAAAGGTTAGGGTAAGAGATCTCAATATGGTTTCATCAACTGCACACGATTTTCTCTCTTTGGTAGCTGATCAACCATCAAAGTCTTTTGTAAGAGGGGAAGAGTGGCAGAGAAGTGAAAACTACCACAAGTAAGAAACCAGAAGATTTGTTTGGCACATTTCTATGTTGCATCCTTAGGTTTTTGCTGGTGGATATGGTCCTGAAGCATATCTATCATGGACGGCAAATATTGATCGATGTATTAGGCATAATCGAGTTCCATCATGGGAAATGTTATCTCTGGCTGTTGGTCAGCTACGGGGTGAGGCTAGAGAATGGTGGAAAGATGAAGAGGAAGCTTGTTGGTACGATGAGTGTCCAATCATCACGTGGGAAGATCTTAAAGAAAACATGGATCAGAGATATCTAGCAAAACACTTCCTTGGAGATATTGAACCAGAACCAGCCGCTTATAGCCATGGAGAGTACTCAAGTGCAGCTGAACATGAAGGGGAAACACAAGTGTTGTGTGAGATCGTTCCTGATCAAACAAAACTAGGAGAAAAAGTGCTTGGAGAGTTATGTACAACTCATGAATTTGCGCTTGCTGTGATTGATAAAGGTGAAAGTTGTCAGTCTTTAACTTGTGGTTGACTGACCTGGTCTACTTTATACTTCCAGTCAAGCTTATTGAAGCATTTTAGAGTTGTTAAGGGCTTCCAGCAAGTCGTTTTTGAACCAGGAGGAAGCTTGAGTATTAGTAGAAGGTGCAACAACAATCTGGCTCAGAAAACAGTTTCATACAAGCCTTATCTGGAAGGTTTCTTCACTCTTGAAGAACAAGATTTGAGGGCATCTTTTTGAAGGGAGAGAGGATGGTGTGATCCTAAGTAGCTGCTGTGATAAGAGAAGAGAGTCAGGAAGTAACACGTTCTTGATCAGGTCCATAATTGGTGAGAACCAGTTGAGAGGAGTAAGGCGGGAATATGTTGTGGTTAAGGAGAAGCCAACACTGAGAGTAAACATGGAGACCAATGTACTCACCCACCAGGAAAGATAGAGTATGATGGACGTACTATGATGAGTTGGGGTCATGGTGATCTGAGAGACCTGAAAAGCATTCTCCAAAGCTGCCATAAGGGACTAGTTCGGCCACCAGATCAATTAGCAAGGTTCCTTCATATTTTTGGGGATCTGATTCTCCTATCCTATCAGGGAAAGTATAGAATACATGATGAGATAGCCATGAATTTTTAGTGTTTATGGGGTAAATGGAGAGAAGCTCCTTCAGCAGTAGTTGTATATGAGTCAAATAAAGAGGAAATAAGCTTGCTCTAAGTTCTGTTTTCCATTAGATACATCTAAGGCACGTGAGAGTCTTGCAACACTTTGTATTCAATCCATGAGAAGAGGTGTGTGTGTGCAAAAACAAGAACCAAAGCGTGATTGAAAGAGCAAGGAGTTTGGAGTTGGTTGAACAGGGTTCCAGGAGTTTGCTGAGGAATGGAAAAGGATTGCAATGCTGTGTATTTGATCTAGGAGATGATCATGGTTCTATCTTTTTACAAGACTTGGATTTGAGGATAAATCCTTTTGAAGGGAGAGAGTATGATGCGATCCTGAGCATGCTCTAAATCAAGGCATGAGATCCAATGTATTGGCTGGCTAATCTACTGATCAAAGCGTGGCTGAATGGGCAGTTTCAATGTCTCATTGGAATGGTTTATGAAGTATTAGACATAAAGAAGGATAAGAGACTTGATGTGGCCTCTGGTAGTCATGGAATGATCATGAATCAGTATGAAGAGGATCTGAACCAGGAGACAATCCGACCTGGTTCTGAGAATGGAGGTCAATTTGCAAGCTCGACTTTGCATTGAGAACAAACTGAGCAAGATAGAAGCAAGGTGGATCAGCTCCAACAAGCAGATGGACGGGGCTGATTAAATGGAAAACGCATTAGCTTCTCAACTGGATCAAGCACAAGATCAAAGGCCAAAAGCAGAGACAGTCTTTTCTACACTTTGTTCCTGGAGTGAAAAGAGAAGAAGCGTTAACCAAGAGAGAAGAGAAATCAGACCATTGGTTTAACCTCTTTATGTTTATTTAATTGTAATGTTTTTAATTTAAACCAAAGCTAGTTAGGATTAGGATTGCAAACCAATTTCAAATTGGATTATGATTAGATTAAGAGTAAACCAAATTGGATTAGGATTAGAGTTAGAGTAAACCAATTTGGTTTAGGATTAGTGGATTAGGCGTTTCGTTTTCTAGAAGACTTGTATCAGGAGTCGAGCCATCCCTCTTGTGTTCTACATCAATCCACAAGACTTGAAGTAGAGTGAGTCCTTGATTCTCTATTTGCAAAGCTTATCAAAGCGTTTACCCACCTATAAGAGATCCAGAGAATTACAGCCTATCCAGGGCCGTATCAAGTGGTATCAGAGACTCTTGATGGTTATGGTAAGAGATCTCAATCTGATTTCATCAACTGCACACCATTTTCGCTATTTGGTAGCTGATCAATCATCAAAGTCGTTTAGAAGAGGGGAAAAGTGGCAGAGAAGTGAAAACTACCACAAGTAAGAAACCTGAAGAGTTGTTTGGTACGTTTCTATGTTGCATCCAAATGTCTTTTCTGGTGGATATGGTCCTGAAGCATATCTATCATGGACTGCTAATATTGATCGATGTATTAGGTAGAATTGAGTGCCATCATGGGAAGGCTATCTCTGGCTGTTTATCAGCTACGGGGTGAGGCTAGAGAATGGTTGAGAGATGAAGAGGAAGCTCGTTGGTATGATGAGTGTCCAATCATTACGTGTGAAGAGCTTAAAGAAAACATGGATCAGAGATATCTAGCAAAACACTTCCCAGAAGATATTGAACCAGAACCAGCTGCTTATAGCCATGGAGAGTACTCAAGTGCAGCTGAACATGAAGGGGAAACACAAGTATTGTTTGAGCTCGTGCCTGATTAAACAAAAAAAGAAGAAAAAGTGCTGGGAGAGTCATCTACAACTTATGAATTGGCATTTGCTGTGATTGATAAAGGTGAAAGCTTCCAGTCTTTAATTTGTGGTTTACTGACCTGGGCTACTTTATACTTCCAGTCCAGCTTATTGGAGAATCTTAGAGTTATTAAGGGCTTGCAGAAAGTTTTTTTTGAACTAGGAGGAAGCTTGAGTATTAGTAGAAGGAGAAACAACAATCTAGCTCAGAAAACAGTTTCATACAAGCTTGATCTGCAATGTTTCTTCACTCAACAAGAATTGTGGTCAAATGTTTTTGAAGGGAGAGAGGATGGTGTGATCCTAAGTAGCTGCTGTGATAAGAGAAGAGAGTCAGGAGGTAACACGTTCTTGATCAGGTCCATAATTGATCAGAACCAGTTGAGAGGAGTAAGGCGGGAATATGTTGTGGTTAAGGAGAAGCCAAAGCTTGAGAGTAAATATGGAGACCAAATGTACTCACCCCCCCCAGGCAAGATAGAGTATGATGGACATAATATGATGAGTTGGAGTCATGGTGATCTGAGAGACCTCAAAAGCATTCTCCTAAGCAGCCATAAGGGAGTGGTTTGGCCACCAGATCAATCAGCAAGCTTCCTGCATGTTTTTGGGGATCTTATTCTCCTAGCCTATCAGGGAAAGAATATAATACATTCTGTGATAGCCATAATTTTTTAGTTTTTATGGGGTAAATGGAGAGAAGCTCCTTCAGCAGTAGCTGGATATGAGTTAAATAAAGAGGAAATAAAGCTTGCTCTAAGTTCTGTCTGCAATGAGATACATCTAAGGCATGCGATTGGCTTGCAACTCTTTGTATTCAAGCCAGGAGAAGAGGTGTGTGTGTGAAAAAACATGAACCAAAGCGTGATTGAAAGAGAAAGGAGTTTGGAGTTGATTGAGCAAGGTTCCAGGAGTTTGCTGAGGAATGGAAAAGGATTGCAATGATGTGTATTAGATCTAGGAGAAGAGGTGAAGGTTAGGGTAAGAGATCTCAATATGGTTTCATCAACTGCACACGATTTTCTTTCTTTGGTAGCTGATATACCATCAAAGTCTTTTGGAAGAGGGGAAGAGTGGCAGAGAAGTGAAAACTACCACAAGTAAGAAACCAGAAGAGTTGTTTGGCACATTTCTACGTTGCATCCTTAGGTTTTTGCTGGTGGATATGGTCCTGAAGCATATCTATCATGGACGGCAAATATTGATCGATGTATTAGGCATAATCGAGTTCCATCATGGGAAATGTTATCTCTGGCTGTTGGTCAGCTACGGGGTGAGGCTAGAGAATGGTGGAAAGATGAAGAGGAAGCTTGTTGGTACGATGAGTGTCCAATCATCACGTGGGAAGATCTTAAAGAAAACATGGATCAGAGATATCTAGCAAAACACTTCCTTGGAGATATTGAACCAGAACCAGCCGCTTATAGCCATGGAGAGTACTCAAGTGCAGCTGAACATGAAGGGGAAACACAAATGTTGTGTGAGATCGTTCCTGATCAAACAAAACTAGGAGAAAAAGTTCTTGGAGAGTTATCTACAACTCATTAATTTGCGCTTGCTGTGATTGATAAAGGTGAAAGTTGTCAGTCTTTAACTTGTGGTTGACTGACCTTGTCTACTTTATACTTCCAGTCCAGCTTATTGGAGCATCTTAGAGTTGTTAAGGGCTTTCAGCAAATCGTTTTTGAACCAGGAGGAAGCTTGAGTATTAGGAGAAGGAGCAAGAACAATCTGGCTCAGAAAACAGTTTTGTACAAGCCTTATCTGCAAGGTTTCTTCACTTTTGAAGAACAAGATTTGAGGTCAAATATTTTTGAAGGGAGAGAGGATGGTGTGATCCTAAGTAGCTGCTGTGATAAAAGAAGAGAGTCAGGAAGTAACACGTTCTTGATCAGGTCCATAATTGATCAGAACCAGTTTAGAGGACTAAGGCAGGAATATGTTGTGGTTAAGGAGAAGACACACTGAGAGTAAATATGGATACCAGTGTACTCACCCGCCAGGCAAGATAGAGTATGATGGACGTACTATGATGAGTTGAGGTCATGGTGATCTGAGAGACCTCAAAAGCATTCTCCTAAGCAGACATAAGGGAAGAGTTCGGCCACCAGATCAATCAGCAAAGTTCCTGCATATTTTTGGGGATCTGATTCTCCTATCATGTCAGGGAAAGCATAGAATACATGATGAGATAGCCATAATTTTTCAGTGTTTATGGGGTAAATGGAGAGAAGCTCCATCAGCAGTAGCTGGATATGAGTTAAATAAAGTGGAAAGAAAGCTTGCTCTAAGTTCTGTTTGCAATGAGATACACCTAAGGAACGTGAGAGGCTTGCAACACTTTGTATTCAGTCCAGGAGAAGAGGTGTCTGTGTGAAAATATAGGAACCAAAGCATGATTGAAAGAGCAAGGAGTTTGGAGTTGATTGAGCAAGGTTCCAGGAGCTTGCTGAGGAATGGAAAAGGATTGCAATGCTGTGTATTTGATCTAGGAGATGATCATCGTTCTATACTCCTACAAGACTTGGATTTGAGGAAAAATCCTATTGAAGGGAGAGAGTATGATGCAATCCTGACCAGGCTCAAACTCAGGGCATGGGATCCAATGTATTGGCTAGCTAATCTACTGATCAAAGCGTGACTGAATGGGCAGTTTCAATGTCTCATTGGAATGATTTATGATGTATTAGACAGAGAGAAGGATAAGAGACTTGATGCGGTTTCTGGTAGTCAGAGGAGCTGGACCAGGAGACAATCTGACCTGGTTCTGAGACTTGCTGGTGAGTAACATCCAGCGTGGGTTCTCTGATTTGGTGTGTCCTACCAAGACCAGAAGCCTTGGAGTACCAGGAGTCGAGCCATCCCTCTTGTGTCCCACATCAATTCACAAGCCTTGATGCAGATTGAGTCCTTGATTCTCTGTTTGCAAGTATTATCAAAGCGTTTACCCACCTACAAGATATCCAGGGAAATACAATCTATCCAGGGCCGTATCAAGTGGTATAAGAGCCTCTTGAAGGTTAGGGAAGAGATCTCAATATGGTTTCATCAACTTCACACAATTTTCTCTCTTTGGTAGCTGATCTACCATCAAAGTCGTTTGGAATAGGGGAATAGTGGCAGAGAATTGAAAACTACCACAAGTAAGAAACCAAAAGAGTTGTTTGGCACGTTTCTATGTTGCATCCTTAGTTTTTTTTCTGCTGGATATGGTCCTGAAGCATATCTATCATGGACTGCAAATATTGATCGATGTAATTGGCAAAATCGAGTGCCATCATGGGAAAGGTTATCTCTGGCTGTTGGTCAGCTAAGGGGTGAGGCTAGAGAATGATCGAGAGATGAAGATGAAGCTCGTTGGTTTGATGAGAGTCCAATCATCACGTGGGAAGATCTTAAAGAAAACATGGATCAGAGATATCTAGCAAAACACTTCCCTAGATATATTGAACCAGAACCAGCCGCTTATAGCGATGGAGAGTACTCAAGTTCAGCTGAACATAAAGGAGAAACACAAGTATAATGTGAGCTCGTGCCTGATCAAACAAAAAAAGAAGAAAAACTGCTTGGAGAGTCATCTACAACTCACGAATTGGCGCTTGCTCTGATTGATGAAGGTGAAAGCTTTCAGACTTTAACTTCTGTTTTACTGACCTGGTCTACATTATACTTCCAGTCCAGATTATTGGAGTATCTTAGAGTTGTTAAGGGCTTGCAGCAAGTTTTTTTTAAACAAGGAGGAAGCTTGAGTATTAGTAGAAGGAGCAACAACTATCTGGCTCAGAAAACTGTTTCATACAAGCCGGATCTGCAAGGTTGCTCCACTCCTGAAGAACAAGATTTGAGGTCAAATATTTTTGAAGGGAGAGAGGATGGTGTGATCCTAAGTAGCTTCTGTGATAAGAGAAGAGAGTCAAGAAGTAACACGTTCTTCATAAGGTCCATAATTGATCAGAACCAGCTGAGAGGAGTAAGGCGGAAATATGTTGTGGTTAAGGAGAAGCCAAACATTGAGAGTAAATATGGAGACCAATGTACTCACCCACCAGGCAAGATAGAGTATGATGGACGTACAATGATGAGTTGGGTTCATGGTGATCTGAGAGACCTCAAAAGCATTCTCCTAAGCAGCCATAAGGGACTAGTTCGGCCGCCAGATCCATCAGCAAGGTTCCTGCATGTTTTTGGGGATCTGATTCTCATATCTTACCAGGAAAAGCATAGAATACATGCTCATATATCTATGATTTTCAGTGTTTATGGGGTAAATGGAGAGAAGCTCCACCAGCAGTAGCTGGATATGACTTAAATAAAGAGGAAAGAAAGCTTGCTCTAAGTTCTGTTTGCAATGAGATACATCTAAGGCACATGAGAGGCTTGCAACACTTTGTATTATATCCAGGAGAAGAGGGGTGTGTGTGTGCAAAAATAGGAACCAAAGCGTGATTGAAAGAGCAAGGAGTTTGGGGTTGATTGAGCAAGGTTCCAGGAGTTTGTTGAGGAATGGAAAAGGATTGCAGTGCTGTGTATTTGATCTAGGAGATGATCATGGTTCTATCCTCTAACAAGACTTGGATTTGAGGACAAATCCTTTTGAAGGGAGAGAGTATGATGCAATCCTGAGCATGCTCAAACTCAAGGCATTGGATCCATTATATTGGCTAGCTAATCTACTGATCAAAGAGTGGCTGAATGGGCAGTTTCAATGTCTCATTGGAATGGTGTATGAAGTATTAGACAGAGAGAAGGATAAGAGACTTGATGCGGCTTCTGGTAGTCATGGAATGATCATGAATCTGTATGAAGAGGAGCTGGACCTGGAGACAATCCGACCTGGTTCTTAGCATGGAGATCAATCTCCAAGCTCAACTTGGCATGGAGAACAAACTGAGCAGGAGAGAATCAAGGTGGATCAGATCGACCAAGCAGATGGACGGGGTTGCCTAAATGGAGAACGCATTAGCTTCTCAACTGGACCAAACAAAAGATCAAAGGCCAAACGCATAGACAAGCTCTTCTACACTTTGTTCCTGGCGTGAAAAGAGAAGAAGAGTTAACCAAGATAGCAGAGAAATCAGACCATTGGTTTAATCTCTTTATGTTTATTTAATTCTAATTTTTTAATTTAAGCCAAAGCTAATTAGGATTAGGATTTGTAAACCAATTTCAAACTGGATTAGGATTTGTAAACCAATTTCAAACTGGATAAGGATTGGAATTAGAGTAAATTAATTTGGTTTAGGATTAGGTGATTAGGTGTTTCTTTTTCTATTTATTGTACGAAGCCACACTGAATGAAATCAATGAAGTTTTAGCAGAAAAAACGTTTTCTTTAATCTCTTTTCTTGCTTTGGCAAGTTGAGACTTGCTGGTGAGTAACATACAGCGTGGGTTCTCTGATTTGGTGTTTCCTATACAGACTAGAAGCCTTAGAGTACCAGGAGTCGAGCCATCCCTCTTGTGTCCCACATCAATCCACAAGCCTTGATGCAGATTGAGTCCTTGATTCTCTGTTTGCAAGGATTATCAAAGTGTATATACCCACCTACAAGATATCCAGGGAAATACAGTCTATCCAGGGCTGTATCAAGTTGTTTAAGAGCCTCTTGAAGGTTAGGGTCAGAGATCTCAATCTGGTTTCATCAACTTCACACGATTTTTTCTCTTTGGTAACTGATCTACCATCAAAGTCGTTTGAAAGAGGGGAATAGTGGCAGAGAAGTGAAAACTATCACAAGTAAAAAACCAAAAGAGTTGTTTGGCACGTTTCTATGTTGCATCCTTAGGTTTTTGCTGCTGGATATGGTCCTGAAGCATATCTATCAGGGACTCCAAATATTGATCGATGTATCTGGTAGAATCGAGTGCCATCATGGGAAAGGCTATCTATTTCTGTTGGTCAGCTACGGGGTGAGGCTAGAAAATGGTGGAGAGATGAAGAGAAAGCTCGTTGGTATGATGAGTGTCCAATCATCACGTGGCAATATCTTAAAGAAAACATGGATCAGAGATATCTAGCAAAACACTTCCCTGGAGATATTGAACCAGAACCAGCCGCTTATAGCCATGGAGAGTACTCAAGTGCAGCTGAACATGAAGGAGAAACAGAAGTATTGTGTGTGCTCGTGCCTGATCAAACAAAAGAAGAAGAAAAAGTGCTTGGAGAGTCATCTACAACTCATGAATTAGCGCTTGCTGTGATTGAAAAAGGTGAAAGCTTTCAGTCTTTAACTTGTGGTTTACTGACCTGGTCTACTTTATACTTCCAGTCCAGCTTATTAGAGCATCTTAGAGTTGTTAAGAGCTTTCAGCAAGTCTTTTTTGAACCAAGAGGAAGCTTGAGTATAAGTAGAAGGAGCAACAACAATCTAGCTCAGAAAACAGTTTCATAGAAGCCTGATCTGCAAGGTTTCTTCATTTCTGAAGAACAAGTTTTGAGGTCAGATCTTTTTTAAGGTAGAGAGGATGGTGTGATCCTAAGTAGCTGTCGTGATAAGAGAAGAGAGTCAGGAAGTAACACGTTCTTGATCAGGTCCATAATTGATCAAAACCAGCTGAGAGGAGTAAGGCGGTAATATGTTGTGGTTAAGGAGAAGCCAAACATTGAGAGTAAATATGGAGACCAATGTACTCACCCACCAGGCAAGATAGAGTATGACGGACGTACTATGATGAGTTGGGGTCGTGGTGATCTGAGAGACCTCAAAAGCATTCTCCTAAGCAGCCATAAGGTACTAATTCGGCCACCAGATCAATCAGCAAGGTTCCTGCATGTTTTTGGGGGATCTGATTCTCCTATCCTCTCAGGGAAAGCCTAGAATACATGCTGAGTTAGCCATGATTTTTCAGTGTTTATGGGGTTAATGGAGAGAAGCTCCTTCAGCAGTACCTGGATATTAGTTAAATAAAGAGGAAAGAAAGCTTGCTCTAAGTTCTGTTTGCAATGAGATACATCTAAGGCACAGGAGAGGCTTGCAACACTTTGTATTCAAGCCAGGAGAAGAGGTGTGTGTGTGCAAAAACAGGAACCAAAGCGTGATTAAAAGAGCAAGGAGTTTGGAGTTGATTGAGAAAGGTTCCAGGTGTTTGCTGAGGAATGGAAAAGGATTGCAATGATGTGTATTTGATCTTGGAGATGATCATGGTTCTATCCTCTTACAAGACTTGGATTTGAGGACAAATCCTTTTGAAGGGAGAGAGTATGATGCGATCCTGAGCAGGTTCAAATTAAAGGCATGGGATCCAATGTATTGGCTAGCTAATCTAGTGATATGCGGCCTCTGGTAGTCATGGAATGATTATGAATCAGTATGAAGAGGAGCTGGACTAGGAGACAATTCGACCTGGTTCAGAGCATGGAGATCAATCTGCAAGCTCAACTTTGCACGGAGAACAAACTAAGCAAGAGAGAAGCAAGGTGGATCAGATCGAACAAGCAGATGGACGAGGCTGCCTAAATGGAGAACGCATTAGCTTCTCAACTGGACCAAACACAAGATCAAAAGCCAAACGCATAGACAAGCTCTTCTACACTTTTTCCTGGCGTGAAAAGAGAAGAAGAGTTAACCAAGAGAGCAGAGAAATCAGACCATTGGTTTAATCTCTTTATGTTTATTTAATTGTAATGTTTTTAATTTATGCCAAAGCTAATTAGGATTAGGATTTGTAAACCAATTTCAAATTGGATTAGGATTAGAATTAGAGTAAACCAATTTGGTTTAGGATTAGGGGATTAGGTGTTTCTTTTTTTTATTTATTGTACGCAGCCACACTGAATGAAATCAAAGAAGTTTTAGCAGAAAAGGACGTTTTCTTTCATCTCTTCTCTTTCTTTGGCGAGTTGAGACTTGCTTGTGAGTAACATCCAGCGTGGATTCTCTGATTTGGTGTGTCATATCCAGACCAGAAGCCTTGGATTATCAGGAGTCGAGCTATCCCTCTTGTGTCCCACATCAATCCACAAGCCTTGAAGCAGATTGAGTCATTGATTCTCTGTTTGCAAGGATTATCAAAGCTTTTACCCACCTACAAGTGATCCAGGGAATTACAGCCTATCTAGGGCCATATCAAGTGGTATCAGATCCACTTGAAGGTTAGGGTTTGATTTCTTAACTCAAGATCACGAAAACTTTCATATCCATCAGTCTCCAATGTCTTCTTTTGAAAGCAAAAGAAACCATGAAGAGATGGCTGAGTGCAAAGCGACAAGGGAGTTACAAAGAAGAAAAAAAATAGATCCAGATTCCACCATTCAATGGTGACTTTGATCCAGATACATACTTAGAATGGGAGAAGGAGATGGATTTAATTATTAAGTGTGAGGGGGTACACAGCAGAGAAGCAGGCTCAATTGGCATCTTTTGGTTTGTGTGGATATGCACATGATTGGTGGTATCAGATAGCTAATACTAGGAGACAATATGGAGAGAACCAGATTTCTTCTTGGTATGAGATGAAGGTTGTCATGAAGAAACAGTTTGTAGCCAAGAGGTATGGGAAACTGATTTGTTAAGAATGCAAAGCACAGCTAGAGAAGCTAAAAGACGTGTTAGGACATCCAAAATGAGCTAAAGTCCTACTATAGTCTTGAGGAACAAAGAAAGCTGCAGCTACATAAAGCATATCTTGATGAATTGCAAAGCCCACAGTTCAAGAAACACCTCATGAACATGATAGATAAATCACTCACTGCTGTGATGAAAACCCCACAACACAGGTCAATCCCACGTCCAGAATCCAGTGATCATAAGCTAAGTTGTTACCAGAAGGAACCAGCAGAGAAGAAAGAAGTAACTGCAGCAAATTAGGGTGAGATATAACAAGCATTTGAATCAGAACCAACCACTCTTTCTCAAGCAGACAACTGGGACACCCATCTGAAACAAAACGATAGATCATCAATTATATGTGATCACGTGCCTGGTCTGAACCAAGCTGAAGAAAGAGTGCTTGATGGATCACCTAAAGCTCGTGAACTGGAACTTACAACTATGGTTGAAGAAGGTGATGTCATTGAATCGTTTTCTTGTGATCTACTAACAAAACCTCATGTATGGATTCAGATCAGCCTAGTGGAGCACCTGAGGTTTTTTAAGGGGCTGCAACACCTTGTTTTCGAACCAGGAGGGAGCTTTTGTGTGCATAAAAGCACCCACACAATTCTGATCCAAATAGCAGCAGCATTGAAGCTTTATTTGGAAGGGTTTTTGCGTGAACATGAAGAGCCAATGGTAGTTTCTGGTGAGTCTACACTGAGATCACATCTATAGAAGTCTAAGATCAAGGCTTGTGTTTGGTATCAGTGGAGAGAAGCTCAATCAGAAGCAATGAGATCTGAGCTAAACAAGGAGAAGAAATTGGTTGCTGTAAGTGTTACTTGTAATAAGCATAGTCCAGTGAAGCCTCTAGGACGTGTGAAGGCTTTACAAAGCTTTGTGTTTGAGCCTGAAGGGGAGATAAACTTGCACAAGAAATTGACCGGTCAAACCGACATGGCCGAGAAATGAGTTGGAAATGGAATATGAAGAACCAAAGCTGGAAATGGATTATCAGGAGCATTTTCATCATCAAAATGATCTTAAGGAGGAACTTGGTCGGACCAGAATCAAGATGGATTGAGCCCAAGCAAGAGTTGTTCGAAAAATGCCTTTATCGGCCCAAAAAGTGGAAAGACAAGCCAGCTTAGATTATGATTGGGCCAAGAAGATTAATCACGTCCAAGATGGTTTATTTTCAGTTTATTTATTATTTTATTAATTTTAAGTCAATTAGGATTAAGTTTGGTTATCATAAAACAATTAGCAATAGGATTATGATAATCGCCTTGGTTTTGGTTTAGGATTTTTGTTATCTTAGGATTTCGTTTTCTTCTTTCTTATTTATGTAGCCACGAACCTCAATGTAAACATTCAACCATTATTCAATAAAAGAAAGCTTTGGCTCAAACAACCGTCTCTAAGGAGACTTTTCTATCTTGTTCATGTGTGAACAACTTTTATCACAATAAGAAGAGTGATCTTCTGTGATCCATCCTAGACACCAAAGAGGGTTATCATGTGTCTCAGGAGCAGAAAAACAACCTCTGAGCAGCCCATAGCTCGAAGATAAAGTCCATTACCATCTTCTATCCTTCACCCACGCCCCTTTCAAGTGACCCAGGGATAGACAGCCATTCCACGGCAGTACCAAGTGGTATCACCCTCAAAGCCCACCTTCGCCAAACTCCTCGTCCCTCCTCGCTCCTTTCGCCAACCACCTTGTCCCTCCTCCGAACACCATTATTGGAGGTCTCCAACACAGCGATCCTCACCGACAACGACATGAACATCCCCATCCTCGTTAGCCCCCTCGCCTTTGGTATCCCAACACCAAATACATGTTGACAGACCTGAACAACGCCGCGGATCCAAAACCGGGTTCTAGAATGCCGGATACGATGTCTCGTTCCAAAGCATGGCAGTTTAGACATCGTTGAACAGGCAAAGGGGAAAAGGAATGCTTTGGAATGAAATGAAAGGAAAGAAAAGTGCTTATTTATATTCAAAATTCACAAGTGTTCCAATGCGGCTAAATAAATGCTGCTTCGGGAAGCCACGAAGGAATAAATGCGGCGGCACAATAACCAAGATCAGTTACTACGCAACAGGGTACGATTACCAAGAAAATACAACAACTCGTCGGCCGCGTAAAGCGAACCTGCTCCCAAAGACTTTTTGGTGGACCTCAAATCTGACGACAAATCCGAATGCGAAATTTGAGTTCAGGTTCAAGGTCAAGTCTGAGTGTGAGTTAGAGTTCGAATTCGAGATCAATTCCAAGTTCAATTTCAAGTCCAAGCGCATTTTAAACAACACCATAACATTGAAGTAGGAGTTCAAGGCAACCCTGCTGAAAATATGTACATTACAAAAAAGGGAGGAAAAGAAAATGGAAACAAAGGGAGGGGGGACGATTAACGCTCCCCATAGCCCTCACTTCTGTGCACTCCATCCTCTCGACCCTCCACATGGCCGCGTTCTGCCTCTCCGTCACATTCCTCATCACCGCGCTCCCCATACTCCTCGTATTCATAGCCGGAACCTGCAACCCTATTAGTCTCGTCCACCCCGTCTTCACCAGATTGAGTGACATCATCAATGTGCTCGCCGCCAACACAGACATCCTCATTCCCCGAGCCTATGAGGAACCATGTAATCCGCATAACATCGAGGAACGTATTATGCTTCAATAAGGCCCTCATTCGACCTTCCATCGAGTTTCGCCTTTAGCGCCACTTCGGACTCCTCCAGCTTGGCAATAGCTTTCTCCGGGATAACCACGCCCTTTGCCACCAGCTTCTTCAAGCAACACTGCGTCCCGACTACCTGCCTGTAAACGATTAACTTCTTGTGCACAGTCTCGGTCTCAAGATCCACTTGCGAAATTCATTTAAGCATGTTTGAAACATCTCGCGCATAGCGTCCTCCTCGTCCAGCAACGCCTGGGATCTCGACTCCCTAAGCTGAAAAACCTCTGAAGTCATAAGAGCCTTCGCCTTATCTCGGTCAGTCTCTAAGACCACTGCGTGAGCCCTGGCTCGTTTCCGGCTCAGTCGGGCTTTCACTAGCTTCTGGTCCACCTTCGTTAAAGTCTTCTGCGTTGACTCTAGATCGTCCGCCAACTGCTTCTTCTGTGCTGAAAGCCAATCAATCATCCAAAGCATAATTTTTTCTTTCTTCTCGGCCTCCTTTTCTGAGTCGTGAAGAGTGGTTTCCAACCTACGAACCTCCTTTTTGT
This sequence comes from Moricandia arvensis, assembly GCA_905132765.1. Lineage (NCBI taxonomy): Eukaryota > Viridiplantae > Streptophyta > Magnoliopsida > Brassicales > Brassicaceae > Moricandia > Moricandia arvensis. Next base: position 280,682 of record CAJHQP010000017.1, on the reverse strand, counting down.
AGCCCATTACAGTCTCGTTCATGTAAGCGGCGTACTAATATAAAAAAAAGAAAAAACAAACAACAAACCAGACGTGAGCAAAAAAAGTACAGGGCAAGCGATAAGAAACCATGAATAGATATTACCGAGAAACCCATTCGGGCCATTTCACGGTATTCTCCTGGCCTAACCATGTCCGGCACTTCTGGCAACTCCTTTGGACCATAACGAATTTGGCGAAACAACACGGTCGGCACGTCGTGATCATTCATAAATGGTGTCCCCTTCTCGTAGTGACATACGATGCGGTCAGTAAAATCCACCCTCAGCCTCTTCCGCGGAGGAGGAAGGACACCCTTGACAAACAATGCATGGGCGCTCATCGGGATAGGCCGGTCCTCCGTAAAAAGACCCCCCATCTGTCGGACTTTGAGACTGGGAGTCATTATCGGGCATTTCCTCCTCCCCGACTTTGTGCAAATCGCTGCTCCTGCTACCAACGTCATCTCGCTCCTCGTCACGACGATTCACGTCCGCCAAATCGTTGGCATCGCGATGTTGATCCTTTTTGGCTTCGTCCTCCTCAGTATTAACCACGTCCTCTTAGCCGGCCAAATTCTCTCCCTAGCGATCAACATGCGGAAGCTCAATTTGTTCTCCCGAATTGGTGGCAACACGAAGAGGGTCTTCTTCTCAATGGCGAGGTATTCAACAAACGAGTCAGAGCAATCGGAAATTTGAGGCTAACATTTCCCATATTCGGCATGACAAATGCGAACAAGAAACCAATTTGGCTTCGCAAAAGAGAAGGTTGAAGAAAAGTGGAGCGAATTCGAAAGAAAGATAAAAGCCAACAAGAGGATTAGTATTTGTAGAGTTTGGGTACGAACAACGAAGCAACGCAATTAATATGCAACTTACGAAACGATGCCAGCTAATAAAAAGGGGCAAGTCATAACGGTTCAAGAACAGTTTTCTTTCCACCGACCCGTAAAATCGGAATACTAGAAGAGTAAGAAATTAATATTACAAAAATTATGGTAGTCAAAACAACAACAAAGACGGAAAGTTCAGAGATTACAACTACAACGATAGCCTTCGGCCAAAATCACGGCTGAACGGTGAAGCACTGCCACTTCATCCACCTTCATCAAGCCTAAGTTGGTGCCGAACGGATTATCCACGAGCAAAGCCTTGCCTTGGTACCTCATCGCTGCAGCCGAAACACGAGAGAGACTGTAATCGTCAGGGCCGATCTCCAGGACGTTCATTTCCTTCAAATCCTTCAGGAAGCGACTCTCACCCATCTTAAATTCGGCCACTACAGAAGGAAGCACCCAGACGCCTCGGTCCATCAATTTCTCAATGCATTTCAAAGTCCCCTTGACCTAAATGTACAAAGATCGCCTCAAATCAACCTCCTTCTGCTCGGCCATATACCTCTCAAAACTTCCGAGCCAAACCAGGCACTTCGAACGCACTTCAGCTTCCACCTCGGCGATGATCTTTTCACTTTCTCGACGGAGCTGATCGATCTCGAAGGTGTACTTGTGGTATATCGCGGACTTCTTGTTCTCCAATGCCCTGATACGCTGATTAGCGTCGCACACCTCCCTGAGCATCGTGGCTTGACACCCTTCATAGAGAGCCACCCTCTCCGCCAACCGCACGTTCTCGAAAATTAACATAGCCACTTTTTGCTTCAAGACTTCATTCTCTAACCACAAAGCAGCACTTGCCATGTCAGACCGTGCATGACCCCTTTAAGTTGTCAATCTCCTCGCGTGACACTTCAATCGAACAATCCTTCTCTTTAGAAAGACATAGCGCAGACTCCAAGTCGCGTCTAAGGGCCACGATACGGGCTTCATTACCCTGGATGACATAGTTCACATACCCAGCGTACTTCAAAGAAAAACGGAATATGTCGATCAGCAACCAACAGAGAAGAGAAGACGAAAGAAAAAGGAAGGAAAAATCAAGAAGAGGAACAGTACTTACAGCAGCCCCAATACGAGCAACCTTTTTATACAGCCCAACGTTCAACATATCTTTCACTTCCGGCATATCCCAGTCCATCGCGGGATTGATTTTCCAGAACAAATATGCACACACATCCTCGTTGTTAACAAATAGATAGGCGGATTCGTACACAAAATCGACAACACCAAGTCCACATGGGGCAGCGTTGATACCCCGGGCAAGAGCGATTTCGGCGGAGAAAGAGGAGCGGGAGAAGAAATAAGTGGCAATGGAGAAGGAGAAGCAACCGGCCGAGGAGAAGGCGAAGCAACCGGCCGAGGAGAGGGAGAAGTAACATGAGGCATTTTCTCAGGGGACTTCGCTTCAGCCGACACCTTCAACCTCTTCAGCACAGACCCTGCACTTGCATTCCCAGCATTCCTCTTGCGCTTCACATTCCTTTACCCCTTCTTCTCGGCTGTTTTCTTAGCCCTCCCCTCAGAAACCATCCACCACGACGGGACCAATCTCCAAACTGCCGGTATCCAGCTGAAAAAGCATTGATTTTCCCCTCGAAAACATACATCACCCTCCGATCTTTTCGGCTCAGCAACCGGGACATATTCGCAAACGTTCCTGGCGTCCGCCCCTCCCGCCGATATATGGCCTTCGGGATACTACCGATCATCCGAATCCACATCAATGATGTTTTTCCTTGCCTTTGGTTTCAGCTTGGGCGGCGTCAGCCCGTGCCTCCCAACATTCGGCCCAGGAGCAACCATATTCCCAACTAGCTGCACGAACAACAAAAGAACCGATAGCCAATGAATTTTCGAACAACCAACGAACAAAAAAACACAAGTGAAACTTACCTCCCATAATCCGGGGTAAACTTTCCTTGATACAAAGAGTGCTAAAGCCCTTCCAGGACTCACTTTCGCTGGACACAATCCATCCCACCTCTTCAACAACCAAAGATGGGTGGGACGAGGAATCAGGATGACGAACTGCAAAAAAAAAGAAGGGGGGGAGGAGTTAGAATCCCTGACGAAAAGAAAAGCAAAGCATGTAAACACCTACCAACATCGCACGACCACAACACACGAAGAGTTGTTAGCAGGTGTTCGAACATCATCCAATCTAACTTCAAATAGAAATAACGACGCTGCCAGTCGCGAGTCTTGGTAGGATGCCCAGTGACCACATTTTCGCTGTCTTCATCTTCGCATAGATGTAACCCGTCGAGTTGGTCTTGATCGACAACATACACAACTCTTCGAATGACCGAACATCCAAAGCAATATCCAACTCGACAGCTTTCACAAGTAACGCTACTGCAAGCCTGATCGTACCGGTCATGAGCTACGAAAGATGCACGTCTCGACGGCGAGAATATGCCGACACAAGTCGAGGAATGGGAAACCAAATTTTTGCATCCTCTCTGAACCACGACTCATAAACGCAGGCATTACCTACCGGCGGAGACCAGGGACACATATCCTCCCTGGGAACGATGAAACCAGCCAACTAGGCCACTTTAGACCGTGAGGGAAAAACATTCAGCCAATCTTGACCTACGACAACAGAAGGACACAACAAGTCGTCTGCGAGAGGAGGTAACTCGAAGAAATCGCCATCTTCCCTCATCGCGATAGGGCATACAGGGTTCAGCGGCCTTCCGGCCGACAGCGTCCCTTTCCTCGCCCTGCGCCTCTGGATTGTTCTCAGCTGGGCAAACCCTGCTCGACCACCTTGCACCTTCCCACTAGCAGAACGGTTATAAACCGTCCCCAAAGTCATTGGCAAATTGCCACAATCTGTGACAAGAACGACCCCTTTAGCCAATTGTCTCTTCCAATCGGCCAAAGCAGCCTCTTGTTCTAACTAAAATTTTATGGCTCCAGTCTCCTCAATATTCTTCCGACGGAGATTCAGATGACCGGATCTATCATAAGTTGCAATGTTTTTGCTTTCGCTGTGCTTCTATCGGCGTCAACGCGACCTGCACCCTCCTTACGAACATTCCTGATGGAAACAAACATCATTCTCGATAGATAAACCAAATCGCAACAAACAACAATAAAAAATAAGAGAGAATGGAAGCAAGTTACAGAGAGGAAATAAAAAATCAACGAATCGGCTCACCTCCTTCTTATAGCAGCGAGAAATTACAGTTATTGAGGCAGTGCAATCATTGTGCGAGATATTAAATGCCCCAAAAGAACTAACCGCCTGCCACGAGTCCTCATAACCCATTGTAATCGGCAACAAAAAAAAGAAGCCAAGCAGAAACAAAAAACAAAATAGGGGGGAGAAACCCCACTTAACTGAACACTCTGCCGCAAAGCCAATACACATCGAGCCAGATGCAGAACACTCCACCACAAAAAGACCAATCCATTCACAATGCATTGCGGGGGGGGGGGGGGTTACTATTATAGGAGAGTTACACCCCCCTTAGGCCCAAGCGAATATTGACTTTAGGCCCAACAAAGCAAAGGAAGAGACCGAAGCATGCGGATTGCCGGCCCATGACCACATCGGCCCAGCCGAATTAGGTCAAGACCGATGTGTACCCAAAGAAGCTGGGTATAAAGAAAGAACGAAGAGGAAGAAAGAGGATCATCCGAAATCAACGAGACCACTTCCAAAAAAAGACAATAGCGACAATTTAGACATCCAGATCAGTTTCCCATCACAGGACACCTCGTATTTACCGTAGTTATATCTGAACCTCTTGTAAAAAATCACTGAAAAAATTATAAAACGTCTTCTTAAAACACACTAAATTTAATATTTCTCTACATGATCGCTTAGCCAAAATCTTGACTAAACAAGAATCCCCAAGATAATTAAGGTGTTGAGAAGCCAAAAGGACTAAGAGATTCCCATAAGATTTAGGGAACTTAGAACCTAGGTGGTTAGTCTAGCAAATGGAAATGCTGGAGTACATGGAAATGCCTCAGATGTCGTTGCAACAAATTTGAGGTGATAGTGGTGTTTTAAAGAGCTAATGAGTCCTTGCGTTTTCAAACCTCTAAAACATGTTCATTCTATGTTTTGCTTGAGGGAAAGCAAAGGATAAGTTTAGGGGAGTTGATAAATCTTGGTTTTTACCAGTTTTTAGACCATGGTATAAGTTTTATTTAGAGTATATTATATGTGTTTGGAGTCTGTTTTAGAGTCTTTTCAGGTTCCGGTACGTTTTGGAGAACTTTGTAGATTCTAGAGCTATTTGACATGTAAAACTGCACAGATACGTCAGTAGTTTAGCTATGGATTGAAGCATTCCAACGGTGATATTAATTTCATCTTTTTCAGAAGATATAGCTTTGAGTTAGCTTTTTAATGTCACTGCTTTGAGGTCAATCAGGATCATGAATCAAAAGTTATGCATGTTGTACTGAACGGTACTCAGTATGACTCGCGAGAGGAAGCACTCGAGAATTCAAGAGATCCAAGGACTGTTGAGCACCACCACCTTGGGTAACGATCGACACTCTTCCAAATTAGAAAACCGGCGTATTTAATGACGTTTCTAGAATTGCAACTTTGCCCAAAGCCCTTATTTACATAAGACTTCAGGACGTGACTTAACCATATATATATATATATATACATATATATGTTTTTAAGCCATATTTTAGGCTATGCTTTTATTTTAGGTTTTATTTTGGGTTAGGAGAGATGAGAGAACTTCCTTCAGAGTCCTCTTGGATCTCTTTTGGTTTTTCTATTGATTTCTATTATATCCATTTTCTATGATTATGTCTTCATCTATCATGTCTGAGTGGAATTCCTGTTAGATTTAGGAATTTCCTAGTGGTATAAATGAACTTTTGAAATATAGAATTACTTGGGTGGTTTATTGTATCCTTCACATGATTGTTCTAGCTGCTTGTTTCTAGAATAATTAACTAGAAACCTAATCATAGGATATTTAGGCGCATGCGAGAGCTATCAATTACAAGAGCTGAATCATGCTGAGCTAGGTTTTCAGGCTCATATGAGAGCTGGTTTAATTAATCAAGTGAACTTATCGATCTGAGCGTTAATGCTTCAAGAAGTATCGATCGACATTGTAGTATCGATCGACACTCTTTCTTAATTTGCATGCGAGAGTTGAATAAGGATTTAGACATCTGATTAGACTCGACACGAGAGCTAAATATCTTAATATTGCATTCGAGTTCTAGGATCAAACAATTAACTTCTATATATTTGAGTTCTGATAGCCTAAATGAAACCCTAAGTCCAGCACCTTTTCCCATCTATTTTACAACTCTTATTATAAACTTCTCAATTTACTGCATATTTATCGCTTTCTATTGTTCTGCCTAACTTAATTTGAAGCTAAAGTTTATTGTGCAAAATATCGAGTCTCTGTAGATACAATCCCTAAATACTGCAATCGATCACTTATTTGAAAGAATTGTTTTAGGGTAATTTGAGCATGTCACTGATTTCTCTGTAAGAAATTATCTTAAGGAAAAGTTGTTTTTTCTAACTTCCTCTCTCTCTCTCTCACGTCCTATTTCTCACTTTTCTTTGTGATTTTGATTTTGGGATGAATGTGAGATGATACCATAGCTTGGTATTTATAAATTATGAAGATTGGTAGGTGGCTACAAAAATTGACAAATCTCTTTACTTTATATGGCTATCTTCCGAGCCCTCATAAATTCATAATTGACAAACAATCAATTTATTAAGTCTAAAGAACCCCTAGGTAAACCAACCATTAGTCAGAGCAAAAAAATTGTTTTTGAATTACAAAGAGTCCTATACATCTAAGGTTAGTAGACATCCATGTTCAGGATTATGCCTGGCGTGAATGAAGCAGAGAATATGAGCCTAGCGAGTTCACAGAAAATCTGAGATTATTCAGAAACTGAACGGGGAATATTTTTGGTGTTTTTCCTTTATTTCATATACATATATGTATATTATATGATTAACAGAAATATATAGAAGAGTCTAAGATACTTTGGCAGTATCTATATTGGTCTTAACAAATATGTCTCAAGGTCGACCCCCAAACTGTCATTTTTTTTTTTCCTTTTCAGTGAATGGCATAATCGTATCACTTCTTCTCCTTTCTGTCTTTTGAGTCTTCAATTCCTGCAATTTTTTATCCTACAGCAAGAGCTTTCACTTTTATAAATGATAAAGACTTGACTCACTACCATTTAGTCTAGATTTTCTCTTCACTTGAGTTGAATAATAATCAAAATCACAACTAGGCTTCGTGGTTTGAAATTCTTTCCATTAGCCGGATATAGATAACTAATTACCGATTATAGTTAAACTTTGTTCTCGGTGTCAAAACTCTGTTTACTGGATAATGGCACAGATCATGTCGAACTCGCCATGCAATCTCTCGGCACCACGAGTTATTGGCCTCGGTCACGCAGACGATTTTTAGAACATGGGTAGATATACTGAATGTTACGTATGCTACTGATCACGTTGATATAATGATATACCATGGATTTTACCAGTTTTCAGCTATGGTATATGTGTTTTTAGTATCTAGTATATATGTTTCGAGTATATTTTAGAGTGTTTTTAGGTCCAGGTACATTTTGGAGCAATATGGAGATTATGGAGCATTCTGAAGCTTAATGATGAAGAAACTTGAAATTGTTAAAGAATCAGAAGCCAGAGTCCATATTGAGATGTATGTCGATCGACAACACCCTGCTGGTATCGATCGATAGCGACACGAAGGATTGGACCGACTTATTCGTGATCGAATTAAAGCCCAAGTTTCACATAACTACCAGACTGCCCCTGCCGACTTTATACCTAATATTTATATGTTTTGCCATTGTCTAGGTAGCACACAACCTCTTAACCATACATAAACTATTCCACCATACTTAAAAGCTTTTAGTAGTTTTGAAGAGAGAATCAGAACTCCTTCAGAGATTTGTATTGGAACTCCATTGTTTTCTTACGTTTTTCTATTTATGCATTCTATTCATATATTCATTATGTTTCGCTTGATTATGTCTGAGTAGTCTTCTTTGTTAGAACTAGGGTTTTATTAGGGTTTATATGTATTGCTAATTATAGAACTGCTATGGTAAATCCATAAGGATCCTTGATATACCTTGTTATTTACTAGTTTACGACTATCATTTGGACCCTATTTGGAGTTTACTACGTATGTCTAGACGGTATTTTAGAGTCTTTTTAAGTCAAGGTACATTTGGAGCATTATGGAGATAATGGAGATTGATAGAGCATTCAGGGTAGATATCTCGTAGTTGGTCACGATCATCTAAGTCAGAGTCGAAATCAAGCATGAGCATCGATCGACGGAGCATCCTTCCTGTCGATCGACGGTCTACACGCAGAAGCATTGGCCGACTTCAAGCCCAGGTCAAGACAAATTACGAGAATTCCCCTGAACAAGTTTTGACCTAGTTTATAAAGGTCATGCCATTGTTTAGGCACAGAGACACAAATTTCATATTACAGAAAGTATTATTTATAGCTTTTAGTTTTCTTAATAGTTTAGGGAAGAAGATCTGAAATCCTTTAGGGCTTTGTATTGGAACCCCATTGTGTATTCTATGCATTATATTATTTAGTTTATCATGCTTTCTATGATTATGTATGACTCAGATCTGTTGACTAAGGTCCTTGCATATTCATAATTCCTTGCATCATGTCTGCTATAATTTCTTACTATTTATTGTTTTACAGTTACTTTCCTAACTTAATCTTTATATTATAAATATATTGTGTGCCTATGCTCCTTGTGGATTCTATCCCTAAGTATTGCATTCTATCCTCTTATTTGAGAGATTAAAGTTGCTCATACGGTAATTTGAGTGATATCAAATTTGGCGCCATGCCAGGGAACATTGGATTCACCATTAGATTTAATTGATAGATTTTGTCTAGGTTTTTATTAAATTTCACATACTAAACAGAAAAAAAAATCTTTGTCTAAAAAGTGTATGCCCAACAGTACTAAAAGCAACAAGGAAAAAGAACTATTATTCTAAGACTCTGCTTTGTTAGAACCCACGATCCAGAAAGAGAGGCGCACGACAACGATCGACAACAACACTCTTCTTCCAATTGATACTTGTGAGTGAGCGATGATGGACAACAATACACCTTCGTCAGTCGACACTAACCCGCGAGCAAGCAACATGGTGGTCACTCGTGTACTAACAATGTATGAGAACGGAGACCTGCAGGAACAGGAAGGTCATTTAGTGTCGGAGACTTGATGGTCAGGGGGCTGTAATCCGTGAACCAGAGGAAGCTGCTAGAGAAGCTGCAGAACCTTTAGCTGAGGCTGCTCGAACAAAATGTTGTCTGACTACAATCGTCTAGATCAATATTACGCCAACATATCTGCCATTCGTCCCACTAATTTTCAGGGAACGATTTCGAGCTGAAGCCTGCATACACTTGTGGAACATACACCTTATCATGGTCACTAACATGAGCATTCAATGGACCATCTTGAGAGGTTTGAGGCTCTAGTTTATGCTATCAAAGCCAATGGAGTACCTGAGAACTATTTGCTACGTAAGCACTTCAAGTACTCACTTGCTGGAGATGCTTTGTATTAGCTTAAGCAGTTACCACCAGGATCTCTTACATCCTGGGATGACATGAAGAACGCCTTCCTGGATAATTTCTTTGGTGACTTGCGATCTAATGAATTGAGGAACAAAATATTTATATTCACAGGAGCCTGCAGAATCATTCAAGAGCTTTTGTGATGTAGGCAGAAAATTATTCCATAAACATGTCCTCAAATGGTGATCAAAGTGATCCAAGAAGCTGGTGCGTAATATACCTTGTTATTTACCAGCTTAAGACTATCATTTGGACCCTATTTGGAGTCTGCTATGTATGTCTAGACTGTGTTTTAGAGTATTTTCAGATCAAGGTACGTTTTGGAGCATTATGGAGATAATTGAACTTGGTAGAGCATTCAGAGAAGATATCAAGTTGTTGTTCAGTTAGAGTCGAGGTCAAGCCTGACCATCGATCGACGGTGCACACTTGCTGTCGATCGACGGTGCACAATTGATCTCGATCGACGATGCACACTTGTTGTCGATCGACGGTCTACTCGGAGAGCAGTTAACCAACTTCAAGCCTAAGTCAAGATAATTAACAAGAATACCCCTGATGGGTTTTGACATAGTTCTGACCTAGTTTATAAGTTTTTGCCATTGTTTAGGCAAAAGAGACACCAAAAGATAGAGATTTCATAGCATAATATGTTTAGAGTTTTTAGTAGTTTTGAAGAGAAGATTTGAACTCCTTCAGGGATTTTTGTTGGAACCCCATTATTTATTTTATGCATTCTATTATTTAGTTTATCATGTCTTTTATTATTATGTCTGAGTAATTTTCTTATTAGATTTAGGGTTCATTATGGTATTGTTGAATTAGACCAAAAATAGGATTGCTTGGATGAAAAGATATCCATCTTTTGTGTTAAATGCTTGTGTTCTAGAGTAGCTAACTAGAACACTAAACCTATGACATAGACAACTACGAGAGTAAGTTCTTTGCCTGAATTGATTCCATTGAGTTAGGTTGTTAGATACATGCGAGAGCTGGTTTAATTAACCTAGCGGACACACTTCCTGTCCGATAACCGTCGATCAACACTAGGCCTTCGCCGTCGATCGATGGTTGACTCCTCTGTTTGCATAAGAGAGTTGGAATGAGAGAGGGTCAAATTTTGATTAAGGTCCTTGCATATTTCACAACCATTTGAATCTTATTCATTATCATTCACTTACCAAGAAGCGCTATATCTATATTTCCTTATTTAAATCAGTTAACTTATTTAGCAAAGTTCCTTTTTGGAATAAATCTCATTACAAACCCCCTATTTATAGCTTACCTAGCTTAACCTTTAGGACTCAAAAATCTGTTGTGTGCCCTCGCTCTTTGTGGATTTGATCCCTAAGTACTACAATTTGACATCTCTTGGCAAGATTAGTTTATATGGTAAATTTAATAGATTACATGCTTAACAAAATACCTTAACCCGCATGCTGTCAAATTTGGTGCTGTTGCCTAGGAGAAAGGATCGCCATTAGATTTGTTTTCTAGGGTTTAGTATAGGTTTTTCTTTTACTGCAAGTTACTGATATTTCTGTTTCTCTTTTTTTTCAGGTGCATGAGCAGCAGTACCAAAAGCCAAAGGCACAAGAAATTACTCTTCTCAGACCCCATTGCAATCGAACACTCAAACCGCAAACAAATGCGACTGGCATCGATCGACGACAGCACTCGACCGCTGATGGAAACTCGTGCATCAACATCGATCGACAGTACCTCTTCGGCATCAATCGCCGGTAACTTCAGAAATATGGTTGCGACACTAGTTGTGGTTCAATACGAGAGAGGGGACCTGTATGACCTTGAAGGTCATCTGCGTAATGCAACAGGTCAGAAGATTGATGAAAGGGATCTGTGATCTCTGAATCATAAGCAGACGCTGTAGTAGCTCAACCTGAAGCTCCCGCCCAAACTGCTCAACGAACACTGGCAGACTACAACCGTCCAGACCAGCTATATGCTAATAGATCCGCCATTCGTCCTCCACCCTTCCAGAGGAATGATTTTGAGATCAATCCGTCCTTCTTCGCACTTGTTGCGCAAACACCCTACCATGGAATGGGACCCGAGCACCCTATGGATCATCTGGAGCGACCCAAGCACCCTGAGGACTATCTATTCTGCAAGCTCTTCAAGTACTCACTTGGTGGAGATGTTTTGCATTGGCTTAAGCAGCTACCACCAGGATCTCTTGCATCATGGACAGACATCAATAATGCATTCCTTCGCAACTTCTTTGATGATGCACGAGTAGAAGACTTGAGAAGCAGGATTGCCACATTCACAGAAGAACCTGGGAATCGTTCAAAAGCTCTTCGTTCAGATTCAAGTCCTACCAGAGAGACTTCCCACACCACGGATTCAATGAAGTGCAACTGCTTAGCAATTTCTTCAGAGGTATTTCTCTGCAATACCAGATGGCTCTAGACACCGCTAGTGAAGCGACAAGGCTTATTGATAACTTGGCATCCAGAAATAGAACCAAGAACATTGGCTATGAAAGAAGAAATCAGCTCCATCTCTAAGCAAGGAGAAGATAGATGAGGTCAAGGCAAAGTTGGACAGTGTTCAAAACTTTCTCAAGAAGCAAGAAGTGAAAGCCCTGGAAGAAGAAAATGAGGAAGAGGATGTGAACTTTGTTGGTGGAAACGGTTATCAGAGACCATGCAATCCAGGATACAACAGGAACTCCTAGGATGGCAACAAGAATCAGAATCCTCATCAGAATCCACAACAACAGAATCCACAATAGCAAAATCCTCAAGAAAGCAGGTTGGAAATCATGGTTGATAGGATACTGGAGAAGCAGCAACAGATGATTGTAAACTTCAATGGGATGACAGACTTGTTGTACACCAACCTCAACACCAAGTTGGAAAAACTCAATACTCATGTCAAGAAGCTGGATAATCAAGTGATCCAAACAAGTGAGGCCATTCAGATACATGAGGCCTTGATTAAGAAAAATGGAGAGGCTAGTCAGAAGCACCACGTCAATCCATTGATAGGTGAAGAATTTTGGCAAGAGGTGAAGAGAAAATACCTGCAAGAAGGAGATTTTCGTGTGGAAAGTGTCATGTCTTTTGGCAGTTCGCATTGGTGTTGATCGACGCCAGAGCCGGACCATCGATTGACGGAACCTGCAGAATCAGTCGCCTCGTGTGAATCCACCAACGTCGACCGACGACATGAAGGGAGCATCGATCGACAGCCTCCAACAATAGATTCGAGTCGTCTACCAAGCCTATATGCCAGCCAATTCGTCAGAGCTTCAAGGCTTGAGAACCAGTAACAAAATGCTAGTACACATGATCCCATTACAACATATAGACACTCCAAAAGGAAGCAGAAGATTCCCAAACATCTTCGCAGAGAAGCAACTGACAAAGAGATGGATGGCTTTGCCAAAAGAATTTCTAAAATCCCTTTAGATACTCCATTTGATGAAACATATTATAATCACAGGTTGTGGATATTTTTCAGGGAATCCATGGAAACAAAGAATGACATAGAGCACATGTTCAACGACCTTAGGGAGAAGCCAAGGAAATGGACTACTCTCAAGAAGAAAAGTGACCCTGGAAAGTTTGTGATCCAATGTTATGTCAAAATTCACCTAATGCCCTTTGTGACACTGGATCAGCAGTTAGTATTTTTCCCAGAGTGATGCTAGAACAGCTAAACATGAAAGTGGAGCCTTCTAGTGGTTCTTTCACTTGTGTGGATTGCTCCAAAGTGAACTTAGGAAGGATGGCTAGAGATGTTCCAGTGCAGATTCGCAATGCCATAGTTCTAGTAGACTTCCATGTGATGGACATAAAGATTGATTGGAACTCCTCCTTACTCCTTGGAAGAGCTTTCATGGAAACAGTGGGAGCTATCTGCGACATGAAGAGAAACAGGTTGTATCTATCCTTGATTGATCAATACATTTTCTATGAAACTGTTAGAGTCAAGAACAAAGCTACTCAGATAGAACTGGGTAATGATCCAGGTTTGATTGCTACATGCTTCTGCAAATATGATCAAGACGATGAGCATGTGGACACGGCATCAATTGACACCCAACCCTTGGCATCGGTCGACGGTCCCTTCAACATGAATCAGCATGGATCCCACACTCTGGCATCGATCGATGATAATAACTCTGCATCGATCGACGGTGTTGGCCTAGACCAGAACGACAAAGACAATCAAGAAGAGATCGTCTACACCACACGACAATACCATGAGAGGGTGCCAGACAATCAAGTGTATGATGAGTCCTATTATGAAGAAGAAGCAGTCGAGTACCATGCCTTTACACTCGAAGAATCTGGAAATTTCAGAGGATCTTATGGAAGCTGGAATGCATAATCGATCGACGGTAACTCTGTACCATCGATCAACGAGGACCCGACATGATACAGTAATGATTCTGGATACCTCAGACAAGACGAGTTTGGAATCATGAGAGACCCATATATATATATATATATATATATATGCACGGGCACTGGATGGGAGAATTCTAAATGTGTCCAAGGACGATATCGCAGACATACTAGTTAGGCCAATGGAGCAGAGAATCTCTTCAGAAATCAGACATCGGGTGAGGCAGTCAAAGCAGGATCAATCTACGGCAACAGTTGAGCATCGATCGACGGTCATGACGCAGCATCTGGGGAGAGACTGGTAACGAAGGACTTATTACAAGACAAGCTCGAGGGAGTCTATTTTTCTCAAGACATTATGAGGGATAGTATCAACCAAAGTTTGGAGGACATTTCAGAGCCCACTTATTCCACACTCAACATGCTGACAGAACGTAGTCAAAGACTTGAAGAAGGGATGCACAGATCGTCTTTTACTCAGAAGAATATGCAAATCAGCAGGACATAGCAGATGCGGCTGTAAGAGGTTTTATCAGTGCATGGTTTGAGACACGCAGCGAATATGTGGACACTTACTTTCCACATTGGTTTTATGAAAAACCTTCCTAATTCAGAGGTCACAACGTCGAGTTTAAGACTATAACCAAGCGCTGAGTGGGAGGCAACCCACTGTTTAGTAAGTTTTAATTTTTGCTTTACTTATCTAGTTATTAATTATGGTTTTTATCTAATTACTTTAGGCTTTCAAAGGAGGAATATAACAGTTCGAAATCAACATCGGTCGACGCCACAACCTCACTATCGTTCGACGGCTTGGATAGTTTACCATCGGTTGACACCCACTAACCACCATCGGTCGACGCTCCTTATGGAGTTTGGTAACCTCAACTTTCTCTCAAACTTTTACTTATGCTTTAGTTTTATTAACCAAACCCGACTAGATATCACTGGGGACAGTGTCATTCAAGTCTGGGGGAGGTCGCTGATGCTTTTATTTATTTTGAGATTCTATTTATTAATTTTTTCAAATAGCTTTAATAGAGTCAAGAAGGGATTATGATCAGAATTTATTTATTGACTAACCATACTTTAGCATTATTCTTAGACATGTTGATTGAAGATAGTACTAGAGATGCGAAAGTGGATCATGCTGCCATTAGATGATGCTTGCTAAGAAAGTCTGAAGGAACCGAAGCTGATATCCAACCTAATACTGACTACTTTGCTTGCATTGGGGCATGGTATACATTGGATCGGATTCTTTCTGCAAGTCTGTAAGGTACTAGTCTGTTAATTATGATTTCCTTTCTCTCTTTCTCTTTAGGATCTAGAAAATATTGAGATGATTTCTTGAGTGATTTTTGAGATGTAGAGAGGTATGTACATTACTGATGACCCCACTATTCTAATTCAAATGAATGATCACACATTGTTGGAAGCGTGGGCAGGTACATTACCGATGACCCCATTATTCGCCTCCAACTTTGTATTCAAAAAAAAATTAGATGGCAAGATGGATGATAGCAACATCATTGTAAATTTAATTTGAGATTTAAAAGATTCTAAAAGAAAAGAGGAATGAGAGGGATCATGAAAGGCTTTAGACCTATACATGCAGGTTTGCAGGAGTTGAGTCCATGTGTCCTATGATCGATACTCTTAAGGTAAAGCCTGCACTTTATTTTATGCAAAGAATAATATCAGTAGAGGGGTGAGTCATATTAGTACTTGTTGAGTTGCTGATAGTATGAATTTGGTTGCTATACTTGAATAAGGCATATAAAGTTTCTCTTTGATTAGGATTATTGGATGTGGTTGTGATATAGTAGGGTGATAGTCATGCTTATGTATTATGTGAGTCCCCACTTTTGAAACCTCTTTCACAACCTACCTTTATTTTCCTTGAGGACAAGCAAAAGGTTAAGTATGGGGGAGTTGATATACCTTGTTATTTTCCAGTTTAAGACTATCATTTGGACCCTATTTGGAGTCTGCTATGTATGCCTAGACCGTGTTTCAGAGTCTTTTTAGGTCAAGGTACGTTTTGGAGCATTATGGAGATAATGTAGCTTGGTAGAGCATTCAGAGAAGATATCCAGTTGCTGTTCAGTCAGAGTCGAGGTCAAGCCTGACCATCGATCGACGGTGCACACTTGTTGTCGATAGACGGTCTACTCGCAGAGAAGTTGACCGACTTCAAGCCCAAGTAAAGATAATTTACAAGAATGCCCCGGCGGGTTTTGAACTAATTTTGACCTAATTTATAAGGTGTTGCCATTGTTTAGGCAAAAGAGACACCACAAGAGAGAGATTACATAGCATAATATTGTTTTGAGTTTTTAGTAGTTTTGGGGAGAAGATCTGAACTACTTCAGAGATTTACATTGGAACCCCATTATCGATTTTATGCATTATATTATTTAGTTTATCATGTCTTCTATGATTATGTCTGAGTAATTCTCTTATTAGATTTAGGGTTCATTATGGTATTGTTGAATTAGCCCAAAAATAAGATTGCTAGGATGAAAAGATATTCATCTTTGGAATTGTGTTTCATGCTTGTGTTCTAGAGTAGCTAACTAGAACACTGAACCTAGGACATAGACAACTACGAGAGTAGGTTCTTTTCCTGAATTGATTCCATTGATTTAGGTTGTTAGATACATGCGAGAGCTAGTTTAATTAACCTAGCAGACGCATTTCCTGTCCGATAACCGTCGATCTACACTAGGCCTTCGCCGTTGATCGATGGTCGACTACTCTGTTTGCATACGAGAGTTCGAACGAGAGGGGTCGGATTGTGGTTAAGGTCCTTGCAAATTTCATAATTTTTTTCATCTAATTCATTATAGTTTACTTACCAGGAAACCTTATATCTATATTTCCTTATTTAAATCAGTTAACTTATTTAGCAAAGTTCCTTTTTGGAATAAAACTCATTACAAACCCCCATATTATAGCGTACCTAGCTTAACCCTTAGGACTCAAAAATATATTGTGTGCCCTCTCTCTCTCTCTCTCTCTCTCTCTCTGTGTGTGTGTGTGTGTGTGTGTGTGTATTCGATCTCTAAGTACTAAAATTTGACCTCTCTTGGCAAGAGTAGTTTATAGGGTTAATTTGATAGATTGCATGCCTAACTAAATATCTTAACATTCACGTTGTCAGTGCGGAAGATGTGTGTTGGTAGAGGTTGTGGTAAAGATGATTGACTCTCTCAATCTGATGGGGTGATTGGATCTCTCAATCTGTGATATCCAAGGGATGAAGACTCTCTCAACAACCTAAGACATACGAATCTATAGAATACATTGAGTCTCTCAATGAATATTAATGACAAACTTCTATGCAAAGACACTCTTAGAAAAAAACAACTAAACTGATTATATTTCTTAAAGATTAAAAGGTGATTTACAAATGAGATGACAAAGGAGCTTATAGAGTTCCTAGTACACATTTCTACGAAATTAAGAACAAGAAAATATCAAACAAATAAGGAAAACCGATAAAACTAGCTGTTGAAGCTTAATGAATGGAATCTTGGAGATATTATTTCTTCTTTGTATCTGGAAGGTTTGAGTAGGTAACAGAGTCTCCTTAGAAAAAGTTTAATGCTGAAATAGTTCTCGAAATCATAGCAAGATTGGTGAAGGAGCTGTTGGTGAATGATTTCCCATAGTGTGAATGTAGGCGGACAAGAAAACTTGACAATATTGAAAATCCTCTTGTTCCTATGCTTTCCGGTGCATTGTAAGAACTTCTATTACTCTCCTAGATGTTATCCTAAATTTTTATTTGGGGCTGGAATCCACACCGTCTATTTCCGTAAAGTTTGGAAAGTAAATCGGAGGGAAACGAGGCAAACCCTAGTTTCCCTTGAGATCCCTGACTCTCTGCTGAAAACACAAAACAAAGAAGAAGACAATAACAGAAAAATCGACGAAGATTGCGAAGAGGCGTTTTATTAATTGATGAAGATGAAGTTACAAGATCTATCTGAGAAACAAATGATCAGAGATTTGTTAACTATAAGAATCAAGGAACAGAAACGGAAAAACGTTCTAAGTATAACTTGCTAGTCTAGCTGCTGCAGTTCTAAGTTCTTAAACCTAACAGGAATGCCCTAGGTCTAAAAAATCCGATCTCCTGCGCCTTTGACCTCCCCTCTCCTTATATATGCCCCTTAGGTCGGTTCCCATTCCCGTATTTTCCCCTAGGTCGAGTTTATCCCTTTTCGGAAAACTTCCTTTTCCTCCCATTCTTCGTATTTATCCTGGAAACTTGACATTTATCTCTTTTGGATCTTAACATTTATCTTCTCCTCCATATAAGGGATAAACCGTCATGCCGATTGGGCTTGGTACCTGATAATCGTGTGTGGGCTTTTAGTCTCGTTCTAGGCCCTTTCTTGGGTCGTTTTTAGACTTAAGTGTTTTTTCAATTTATTGAAGGAAAGTTCCCCAAATGATGCCGATTGCCAAAAGGAATCCAAACTTCTCGTCTAAGAGAGACAATCTTGATTTGTTGTCGTTTTATACGATCTTCTCGTATAAGATAGACAACTTATGACGTTGTCGTTTTATACGATCTTCTTGTACAGGATAGACAACTTGATATGTTGTTGTCTTATACGATATTCTCGTATAAGATAGAAAACTTATGAAGTTGTCGTTTTATACGATCTTTTCACATAAGATATACAACTCAAGACTTTATTGTTTTTTTTACGATCTTCTCGTAGAGTCTTGACGGTAACTCCGATCGAGATGAAATGAGAGCAAGGCTGATCCGTTATTGGAAGGGAAGGCTGTACCGAGGGCTTTATGTAGGTTAGTTGATTCAGCTTGCGAACGGAAAAAAGGACGTGATGGCTAGTCCACTTCGTCTGTCGGTCAAAGGGGATTAGTTTACTTTTCCCGGCGGGCGAGGCGAACCATGTGCGGTTCAATTCGCCCGTCGGGCGAAGTGAACGGTTCTCTTCGCCTGATGGGCGAAGTGAACCGATCTTCTTTGCCCGATGGGCAAGATGATTTGAATGACTGTTGCTGAATGATACGACGACATGTTTCCAAGGAAAAGTAGTATTTTTCGCTGATTTTGAGATGACCGTTTTTGACCTCAAAAGTTAGCCCCCAGCTCGCAAGTTTCGAGCGCGAAGTGTGCGTGCGAGTGATATTGTTAATTGGAATCAATGGTTAAGACTAGTTTTCCTCGAAATTTTCCTATTATTTTAATGCGGAAAATTGGTTCTACTGTTTTTTCTTCTATAAGTAGTGAGCTCCCCTCTTCGTTATCTCCACACTCTTCTCTCTCTTGAATGTTCCTTTGCATCTTTCCTTTGAAATTTTTCTCTCCCAAGATGTCTTCTTCCAACGATGTTCAAAATAATGGTGATGTTGAGATGAGCAACACTGCTGGTGTGTGCTTGTCGGACCTCCCCTCCACATCGACTGTTCCGGCGCACATTGCTGAGTTTCTCTCTTTTCAGAGGGGGTTGACCGGGCAAGATACTCCGGCGGTTACGGAACCCATCAGTGTTGTTTCTCTGGACCTTGTGGCCGCTGCGGTTTCCCCGGGCTCAGAGGCGAGTCTCCCACACGACGCTGCTCCTAGGGAGGTGGTCGTTGCAGGTACACCTGTTCCTGAGGTCGAAGTCCAGACGACGGGTTCCTCGACGACTCCGATCTAGAACGTTGATGTCGAACCAGCTCACGAGTCGATGCCTCCTCCCCCGGCCAGGAAAGAGATCGTCTTAGGATTACCTGCCCAAAGCGCACCCCCGCTCGTTGCGACGAAGAGCCGCAAGAGGGTGAGTGCTAACCCAGACCCGGCCAAGAAGAGAAGGTACACTAAGGCCCCCAAAGAGGGTCCTTCGTCTGCAAAGGAGTCTGCCACTGGTCCGATGTCTCGACATCGCGCCAAGGTGCGTGTTTCGGAAAAAAATTTGGAGTCTTTTCCTATCGTTTGTTCACTAATCATTGCCATGCTTTTTGCAGTTTGTCTTGCTGATCGATGGGATGATTAATGAGTGCAGATCGGAGGCATAGCGTCTTATTAAGGATTTAGAGGAGTCTTGAGAGGGTGTTGCGTTTTGAGGAGAAGTTTGAGACCATCCAGGATGCTTATTCTCTCGAGTTAACCCAGTGCGAGTCTCGGATAAATGAGCTTGAGCGAGAACTTCGGAAGACCGCGAGCTCCTTGCTTAAGGTGAAGGAAGCCAAGGCGGCCAAGTCCTTGGAGCTGCGAAGATTGAAGCGCAAGCTCAAGAGTTGGGAAGGATCTGCGATGGGTGTGCTTGGAGAGACCCGGGAAGCCATGCGTGCCGAGTTTCAGAACCGTCTTGCGAAGATCGCTGAGTCACTCGACTCCTTAGCAACCGTGTGTGCCAGGGAGGTGGCCTTTGTGGGAGTTGAGGGAGTGATTCAGTCGTTGCTCGGCGATGCGCCTTTATCCCCTAGGGCCGAGGAGGCAGGCTTTCAGCTCGTAGAGCATAGCTGATAGCCGTGGAAGAAGATTTTGACTTAATCCTTGCGAGGTTGAAGTCAGAGTGTGTCCTTCCGCCTTTCTTAGACGACCAAGAGGGTCAAGATCTGGCGGCTAAGGGAGAAGAGTTTGGCGTGGTTCCGAGCTCCGACGGGGTGCATGGTGAGGGTGCAGCTCTGGTTACGGAGGATGATTGATTTCGAGGTCTCTGCGTTAGACCTTAGTTTTATGATGTTTGTTGCTTATATTTGATTCGGCCGAGTGTGGCCTTTATGTTTTATTCGGGACTGGCCATTGGTGGCTTTGAATCCTAGCCGTTTTTGCAGATTTTGTACGAACCAGGCTTTTATAAAAAGAGGTTTGCAATTGACGAGCGTGTCGTGTAATTACGTGTATAGGGAAGGTTAGGAGTTGTCATCTCGTAGCCAACTCTCACTTGTAGATCGCTCTGTTTGTTGCTCGTTCGAGATGGGTGAAAGAAACTCAGGAGCGTTTAGATGTGAACGAAGAGACATGCTGTCAGGATCTCGTATCTTTCCATATTTCATGCCTTGAGACGTTAGAGACCAGTGTGTTGGGTTTAGGGAAATACCTAGGTTTACTCTCGGTTAAGGTTGTGCAATGACTAGTCGGGTTTTGTTTTGCATGTTGCGATTTCTTCCTGATTTCGCACCGCTTTAAAGTCCGCGATATGTTCTCGGCTTATACGACTTGTCTGGCCGGAATCGAGCACCCCAAAGGTGCTGACCAAAATTTCAGATTTCTTTAATAGCACTATTAACCCTGTGTCGGGTGTATGAGAGTTACTTCTTCGAAGTAACTTAGTATGTTTAGGACGTTGTGAGTTGGTTGTGATAAGCAACAAACTTATTTGGTAGATTTTGGGCTTTTGCGAAAGGCTTACGGGAGGGGGTTTATATTTTATAGTTGCGGATCGACTGTTCGGAGAGGATAGTGCTCGTACAAAAAATGGAAATCCCAGGGTGTTGGCGACGTCTCGCCTAGCCGAAGGTTCAATTTTCCTCGAGTCGTACCTTACGTTTGGTACTGTGTGCGGAAGACCGTCGTTCTTTACGTCTAGTAAATTGCGAGGTTCAGAGTTTTGACGATGGAGGACTTTTGCGAGAAAAATTCCAGTCTCTTTACTACGAAGGGTGTTCGAAAGTGAACTATGTGGAATCTTCTGGGAGTATACGGGTATATGTATATGTACCCACTCCCCCCCCCCTTTTGAGAGAGAGGGACAGCTAGGCTCATCCTGCGACGAGCTGCCTACGTACCCCTTGTTGGGGATCAAGTCGTCTCGTAGTTCAGTTTTCGAGAAGATGCTTAGTGATAATACTTCTTGAGGTGCATCGCGTTCCATGTCCTTGGAATTTTAGCGTCCTCCATGTTTGTGATTTCGTACGAGCCTGGTCGGACGACTTTGATGGCTTTGTATGGTCCTTCCCAGTTCGGTCGGAGTTTTCTTGCGTTCCGCTTGACAGTGTTTTGGAAAACTTTTCGGAGGACTAAATCGCTTTTCTTGAATCTGCGCTGCCGTACGTTAGCATTGTAGTACCTAGCTGCCGCCTGCTGGTAGTTCTGAATTCGTATTGGAGCTTCGTCTCAACATTTGTTGATTAAGTCAAGTTCATCGAGCAGCACCAGATTGTTAATGTTTTCCTGTTCTGGGAGCAGTCTTCTGAATACTCCAGGAAACTCGACTTCTGTCAGGATCATACATTCCGCTCCGTAGACAAGAGCGAAGGGGGTTTCTCCCGTTTCACGTCTCGGAGTCGTGCGATGTGACAAAAGGACTCCTTCGAGTTCTTCGGCCCATCTTCCTTTCTTGGCGTCCAAACGTTTTCTTAGAACATCGAGGACGGTTTTGTTAGTGGTCTCAGCTTGGCCATTGAATTGTGGGTATCTCGGGGTTGACTTGGTAAGTCGGATTCTCAACTTTTTGCAAAAGGCCTCAAATCTAGTCGAAATAAACTGCGACCCATTGTCCGTTATGATCTCATACGGGACTCCACACGAAGCTTTTGACTTGGGCGTCTTTGATGCTAGCGTATGACTCTGCTTCGACCCATTTCGAGAAAAAGTCGGTCAGGATCAGCAAGAAGTGTTTTTGCTTTGATCTGTGCATAGGCCTGACTATATCCATTGACCATATCATGAATAGGTATGGTGCTGAGAAAGATGACATGACTTCCGCAGGCTGATGAATGGTGGGCGCGTGCCTTTGGCATTTTTTTCGCATTTCCGCGCGAAGATCTCGCAATCTTTGATCATCGTTGGCCAAAAGTGGCTGTGTCGCTTGATTTTGATTGCCAGTGATCTTCCACCAGAATGGTTTCCGCAGGATCCGGAATGGACCTCTTCCATTATCTTTAGTACCTTTTCGCCTTCGAAGCAGGTCATGAGTGGTCCAAAGAACCTCCATTTGTAGAGTTCGCCCTGGACGATAACGTATCGTGAGGCGTGCCATTTAATCTTTTTGGCAGCCCAATTTTCCGTTGGGAGTTTCCCGTCGACGATATAAGCCAGGATTGTGCTCATCCAAGGTTTATCGAATCCGTACTCTGATTTGTCGAGATCTCGCATTTCTTGGATTTCATTCTCGTCGACATCGCCGTCGGTTGAGTCGATCAGATTTATGAAGATGGTAGGCCCGATGCTCGGGTGTTCTATGAACTCTACGGGAATCACTCTGCTTAGACTCGGGTCCGAGCTGGACGCAAAGGCAGCTAGAGCATCAGTCTAGGCGTTTTCCGCGCGGGGAATTCGGGTTAGAGCGAACTGATCGAGGCTTTGAGCTAAGCTCTGGACAATTTTAAAGTATGCATCCATTCTTTCGTCCCTTGCTTCTTATTCTCCGCTGAACTGACTAGCTACGAGCTTGGAGTAACAATAGGCGTGGATGTTTCGTATCTTCAGGCTGTGGGCTAACCGCAATGTTGCGATCAAGGCCTCGTATTCGGCCTCGTTGTTTGAGGCGTGGAACATTAATCGGTTGTTCCAGAACTTCTCTAGTCGACGAGGTGAGTCTGATCCCGACCCCAGAGCCTTGTTTATACAAGGACCCATCGACGTGGAGATTCCAAGTCGAGGTCGGTTCTTGGTTTTTGGTTTATCCCGTAGGGAGTTCTACCAAGAAATCAGCGAGTACCTGGGACTTTGTGCTGACTTTCGGCCGATACTCGACGTCGTACTCGCTGAGTTCGATTGCCCATTTTGCTAATCTTCCAGATTGACTAGGGCTATGCAAGATAGTGCGCAACGGGAACGACGTGATTACGACGGTCGTATGAGACTGGAAGTAGGGGATGAGCTTTCGTGCTGACATCACGACTGCTAGTGCCAGTTTTTACATCATGGGATAACGACTTTCCACGTCGAGTAAAGTTTTGCTCACGTAGAAGATGGGTTTCTGTTCGCCCCACTCTTCTCGTACGAGAACACCGCTAATGGCTGTGGCCGGTACTTGCGATGTACAGGTACAGCGGTTCTCCTTCTACGAGTTTTGAAAGTACTGGGGGAGTAGCCATGTAGTGTTTCAGCTGTTGGAAAGCTTTTTCGCACTGCTCGGTCTACTCGAACGTCTTATTCCCCCTTAAGGTGTTGTAGAAAGGTAGACACTTGTTTGTGGAACGAGAGATAAAATTGTTAAGTGCGGCGACTCTCCTGGTTAATCTCTGCACTTCCTGCTTTGTTCTCGGGGAGGCCATACCAATCAGAGCGTTTATCTGTTTTGGGTTGGCCTCAATTCCATGGTAGGTAACGAGATATTCGAGGAATTCTCCCGATGCTACAGAGAATCTTACACTTTGCAGGATTCAGTTTCATGTTGGGGAGATTCAGTCTCTCAAAGCATTCTTGGAGGTGAGTGATATGGTCTTTTTCCTCAAGGGATTTTACGAGCATATCATCGATGTAGACCTCCATCGTTTTTCCGAGTTGTTCGGAGAACATTCTGTTGACGAGCCGTTGGTAAGTTGCACCAGCGTTTTTAAGACCGAATGGCATTACTTTGTAGTAGTAAGTCCCGCGGTCGGTAATGAACGTGGTTTTCTCCAGATCGTTCGGCTTCATCATGATTTGATTGTATCCGGAGAAGGCGTCCATGAAGGACAAGAGTTTGTTTCATGCCGTGGCATCGACCAGTCGATCGATATGTGGCAGCGGAAACCTATCTTTAGGACACGCTTTGTTAAGATCAGTAAAATCGACGCAGACTCGCCACTTCCCGTTCTTCTTTTTGACAACGACCGGGTTAGCGAGCCAGTCGGGATACCTAACTTCTGTTATGGATCCGACTTTGAGGAGTTTTTCGACCTCATCATTGAATGCGTTGGCGCGCTCTGGTCCCAACTTTCGCGTCCTTTGTTTGACTGGTTTGAAAGTTGGGTCAGCATTGAGCTCGTGACATGTGATTTTAATGTCGATTCCTTGCATGTCTTCTGCTGCCCACGCAAACATGTTCAAGTTCTTTTTCAAACAAGCGATTAGCTTGATCTTCAGAGACTCGCTCAAGTTTGCGCCAATCTCGACGTAGAGTTCTGGGAACGTTTCGTCGAGGCACACCGAGATGACGGGTTCGCAGGCTGGTTCGTGTGTCCCATCTAGGGCCTCGGCTGCTCGTGACTGCCAAAAGAGCTCAGTTCAGTCTTGTTTTGGGGAGTCATCGCCAGCAGATAATTTCCTTCTCTTTCTCGGAAGAATCTCAGCCGATGACTTATTCGTTTTAATTCCGCAGCGAAGCAGTTTCGTGAGATTTTCCGATTTCCCCATATGGTCTCGATCCCGCGAGGTGTAGGGAATTTTAGACACATGGGGTAAGTTGATGCGACTGCCTGCATAGAATTCAACCACGGAGTTCCCACGATCGCGTTATACGATGATGGTCGATCGATGACCAGGAACTCCACGAGTTTATCTATGCTGCCGGCTTTAACCGAAATGTTAATTGCGCTGAGCGTCACGGTAGCTTCTCCCGTGAGTCCTACTATCGGGTTTGGATCTTCCATGATTTCGGATGGATCAATTTACATTCTCTCGAGAGTGTCTTCGAAGATGATATTGGCCGAGCTTCCGGTATCGACCAGTATTCTCTAAACATCGATATTCTGGATCGTCAGCTCGATGACAAGGAGATCGCTGAGATGTTTAAACTGATCGGTTGTTGCTCTCTACTTGAAGGAGATGGCGTCGCCGTTGATTAGGTTAGGCATATTGCTTCTCAATCGTTTTAGGGTTTTTAGCTAGAGAGTTTATGTCCCTCTCCTTCTAGCGCCAAACTGTGGGGGCTGGAATCCACACCGTCTATTTCTGTAAACTTTGGAAAGTAAATCGGAGGGAAACGAGGCAAACCCTAGTTTCCCTTGAGATCTCTGACTCTCTGCTGAAAACAAAAACAAAGAAGAAGACAATAACAGAAAAATCGATGAAGATTGCATAGAGGCGTTTTATTAATTGATGAAGATGAAGTTACAAGATCTATCTGAAAAACAAATGAGCAGAGATTTGTTAACAATAAGAATCGAGGAATAGAAACGGAAAAACGTTCTAAGTATAACTTGCTAGTCTAGCCGCCACAGTTCTAAGTTCTTAAATCCGATCTCTTGCGCCTTTGACCTCCCCTCTCCTTATATATGCCTTTTAGGTTGGTTCCCATTCCCGGATTTTCCCCTCGGTCGAGTTTATCCCTTTGCGGAAAACTTCCTTTTCTTCCCAATCTTCGTATTTATCCGGGAAACTTGACATTTATCTCTTTTGAATCTTAACATTTATCTTCTCCTGAAGATAAGGGATAGACGTCATGTCGGTTGGGCTTGGTACCTGATAAAATCGTGTGTGGGATTTTAGTCTCGTTGTAGGCCCCTTCTCGGGTCGTTTTTAGATTTAAGCGTTTTTTCGATTTAACGAAGGAAAGTTCCCAAAACGATGCCGATTGCCAAATGGAAACTGAACTTCTCATATAAGAGACACAATCTTGATATGTTGTCGTTTTGTACAATATATTTGCATAAGATAGACAACTTATGAAGTTGTCATTATATACAATCTTCTCGTATAGGATAAAAAACTTGATATGTTGTCGTTTTATACGATCTTCTCGTATAAGATAGACAACTTATGAAGTTGCCATTTTATACGATCTTTTCGAATAAGATAGACAACTCAAGACATTATCGTTTTTATACGATCTTCTCGTAGAGTCTTGACGGTAACTCGGATCGAGATGAAACGAGAGCAAGGCTGATCCGTTCACGGAAGGGAAGGCTGTACCGAGGGATTTATGTAGGTTAGTTGGTTCGGCTTTCCGAACGGCAAAAGGACGCATGATGGCTAGTCCACCTCACATGTCGGTCGAAGGGGATTAGTCCATTTTGCCCGGTGGGCGAGGTGAACCGTGTGCGGTTTGTGGTTCACTTCGCCCGTTGGGCGAAGTGAACAGATATGCTTTGCCCGATGGGCGAGATGATTTGCATGACGGTTTCTGAATGGATATGACGACATGTTTCCCGGGAAAAGTAGTATTTGCCACTGATTTCGAAATGACCGTTTTTTACCCCAACAGTTTATATTTCTCACCTGGTCCCCAATGTCCGGTTTGCAATTGATTAAACCATTGAGCTTCCGAATAAGGCAGGTGCAGGACTGGTTTGACCCGTTTGGGAAAACCAAGCATAACTTTATAATTCTGTGGCCATTTCTCTTTATATTAGGATTGATGGAAAGCTTAGAGATTCATATTAA
The DNA here is from genome assembly GCA_905132765.1 of Moricandia arvensis. Classification (NCBI taxonomy): domain Eukaryota; kingdom Viridiplantae; phylum Streptophyta; class Magnoliopsida; order Brassicales; family Brassicaceae; genus Moricandia; species Moricandia arvensis. The sequence continues at coordinate 253,529 of CAJHQP010000017.1, read as the reverse complement.
ATTATTTAACTGTATTTGGTTCAAGAAGTCTCTTCTTTGGGCTGAAATTGTCTTCTAAAAATCGATACTCGCAAATAGATGTGCTATAGAACCTCCGGTTTGTAAAATCCATAACTTCCTGGTACATGAAGATTTTAATATGATTCCACTTATAAATGAGACCTTGTTGACTGTAGAATCCATGAAAAATGGTTTCTTGAAAATTTCCTCCTTGTTTGTAAGATATGGCTGTTTGATTGCACCTATGTCTTGGTTTCCTTTTTTTGGTTTTTTCTCAGCTTCATGTTCTCCCCTGATTCCACTGGTTCCTTCTCCTTTTCTAATAATGATTTGATGTCTTCATCATCCTGGATCAGATGCAAACAATATAAGAGAGATTTTACAGACAATAGATTGAATGAGGTACAACTGCTTAGTACCTTTTTCAGAGGCATCGATGTGGTTTACCAGATACACACTACTAGTGATGTGAATTTCACAACTATAGATCCAGAAGAGGCTGTGAGACTTATTGAGACCTTGGCATCTAGCAACAGTACCAAAAACACTTATTTAGAGAGAAGAATATTGGCTACCATACTTGGCAAGGAGTAGATGAATGAAGTTCAAGCCAAGCTAGATAGTGTTCACAAGATTCTCAAGAAGCAGGTGCGCTTTGCAGAGGATGTAGAAGTTGTTGATAGTGCCAGTGAAAAGGGATATGAAGAGGATGTGAACTACATCAGTGGTACTGGTTTTCAGAAGTATTAGAATTAGAGTGGGAACAGGAACTTCTATGGCAATAGTCAGAGGGTTAATTACAACCATAGTTCAAATCAGCATATATCTTACAACAACAGCAACAACAACAACATGAACTTTCGAGTTTCTTCTTACCATAACCCTCCACCAGCAACTCAAGAAAGAAAGATAGAGAATATGTGTGGAAACCAAAATTTGCACTGTTGATTTCCGTAAAATAAGGAAAGGTAAGAACCATAACTTTTCCAGAGGTCCAAGATTTCTGCTAAGCCAAACCTCAAGCAATTAGACAATAAAAATAGACGAAGTAAATAATCAATAAAAAGAGATCAAAGAAGATCTTATTCTGAATTCGTGTATGAGCGTTACAACAGCTAAAGCCTCGGCCGCAAGAGCTGTTGGCGAGTTCCTAATTCTAACCACCTAAGACTTGTTAACGTAGTTGAGTCGCAGCTCGAGAATAAAAAAAACCGGAAAATTGCCTAAATCACTCTAAGTGCTAAATTTGTTGTGTGTTTCGTCCCCCTTTTCTCTAACCATGGTGTTCCTTATATAATCCTCTTTAAGGCGGTTTAGTCTTTCCTTTTCCGCCCCAAGTCGTGTTTATCGGTTTGTCAAAATATTCCATTTTTCTTCGATCTTCATGATTATCCCACGAAACTTAAAATTTATCTTTCGGACATGACATTTATCATCTCCTGCGAACAATAGATAAACCGTCATAATATCCTTGGGCTCAATCCCATCTAAAATCGTAAGTGGGATTTCAGCCGCGTTTTAGACACTTTTTGGGCGTTTTTCGACTTAAACGTTTATACTATATTTCCGAGAGAAAAACTTTGGTACGATGTTAGTTTTATAAATAGTTCAAATTACTCGTATAGTTGAGGCAACTTCGGTGTTAAGTCACCGTTGTCGTTCTATTCGAAAAAATAAATTCATATGAGAAAACAAGTCTTTATAGTTTTTATCGTAAAGTTCAAATGGTAACTCCAATCGACACGAAACACAAGACAGTGTGATCAAGGTTCAAAAGAGGCACTGATCGGAACCAAGACTGATGCTGCTGATCCAACTAGCCTGATGGCGAGCTGGAAGTGGTCGATCCAACTCGCCATTAGGCGAGTTGAATGGGCTGATCAAACTCGCCTGATAGCGAGTTGGACAGGGGACTGTCCAACTAGCGACCAGGCAAGTTAGATGGGCTGATCGAACTCGCATGACGGTGAGTTGGATGAGGACGGTCCAACTAGCCACCATGCGAGTTGGATGGGCAATCTCAACTATCCTGATGGCGAGTTGGACGGATACCATCCAACTCGCCATCAGGCGAGTTGGGCTTGGTCCGTTCAACTCGCCGTCGGGCGGGTTGGATATGACAGTTTTGGTCGTTTCGTTGCTCGACTGTCTTTTCCGGTAACTTCCCATTCAATCCTTTTCAAATTTGTACAAGGTTCTAATTTTAGTTTCCCACGTTTTTTGATTTTTTAGAAAACTAATATTTCGGGAATTTTCAGACATTGATTCCGTCTTGACCGATTTTGACCCTAACAGTTACCCCCCCTCCCACAAAGCTTGTTAGAATCGTAATGTTCTTGTGAGCGGTTAGGCAGGTTAGGCGAGTTAGACGGCATTAATGGCTGAAAGTCCGAGGGAATCGTAAGTTTTTCTTGCCTATAAGTATATGGTGTAAGTTTTCAAATTCCTTACTTGCTTCATTCCACAAGAACTTCTCATAAGGTAGAAATTTTTTTTCTCCATTTCTTTCTTTTATCGTTCTTGATCATGTCTTCAGGCCTGAGAGCTTAAGCCAATGCTTTGCCTTCCTGCTTCGACCCCGATAGTCTTTGTACCCATGATGGTGAAGTTTTCACCAAGGTCAAATTCATGGCACACTCTTTTGATTCTGCGGAAGCATATGCGTATTAGCTGGCTATGTGCGATTTAATGGCTCCTCCACATGTGTCGGGGTATCCTCCCCAAGTTCGTACCAAAAGAACCACTGGTTGTTTGAGTCACAGTTGTCCTACGTACCTCGAAACCATCCGACATTTCTGCCATGTCCCGGAGTCAGTAGAATTTCGACTTCCAAGGGCTAGAGGATGTGCAGATGATCCTCCGGATGCTTACTTCACATGCTACGACACTATTCTGCTGCGTTGACATTTGTAGTTTCCGATCCCGGGGGTAATCGTTCAAATCCTGGATCGGTTTGGAGTGTTGATAAGCCAGATCACTCCTAAAAGCTTGCAACATCTTATCGGGATTTTGGTTTTGAGATACGAGCGTCGCATGACTCTCGATGCTGATTATTTTGAGGCAATGCTAAATCCAGTGGGGTCGAACAAATTTCTCACATGTCGTTTGAGCCCAAGGAACGATATGGCGATAAACAAGGGGTTTTCTTTGAATCCGCACGAGTATCGAAAGACCTATTTTTGTATGCATAAAGAGTGCATTCGTCGAGAAGATCTGCATTCCCATTTTTAGGAGTAGATGGGGCTGAAAGGATATCTCAGTTAGATATCCGTTGGTGTTCTTGTTTTGAAGATATCTAACCATGCACTTACTTTCTTTGTTTTGCAGTTACTAATCCTCTGCCCCTGTTTCCTGAGGACATTCTTATCGTTAGGGATCTTCTTCGGGGTGGTCCATATTTTTGGGCCTTTTTTTTGCGAGACGAGTTCGTCTTGCAGTGACGTATCATCATTCTCGACTCCAGCCCGATTAGTCAGTTGAAGAAGAATCATAGCCGAGTATGGACGAATTTGTTCCTTTCGACATTCCGAGGGAGAGGTCAAGATCTCCTAAGGAGAAATACGTTGCTCGGTATGGGGATGAAGATGCTGTTGACGATCTGGAGTTTCCCTCAAATGTAATATTCCATACTTTTTTGATGGCCAAGCCAGTGGTAGTGGTGCTGATCGGGTTAACCCACCAAAGTTCGACACTCTTGGCCCCGACTTCGCAACTTCTTTGATATCGGGATGCCCCCAACCGAAAGTGAGCCCATCGAGTCGCCACAGTTTGCGAGAGCGTCAAAGATGTGCAACGGGGTTAGTTCTTGTTTTCAGACGTTTTCCGTTTTTGCCAAACATTTTGCTAACTCTGAAAATTTTGCAGTCTCTCCTTATTATGAACGAGGGTCTCAGTGAGAGTTTCTTGGAGGCACGCACAGCTCGGTTCAAGGCCGAGATGGCCAAGAAAGAGATCACCCGTTTGAAGGGTGAGATGGCGGCGAATTATGTCCGCTAAAGAGATTTGGCCGCAAAGGAGGCTCGTCGAGCGTACCGAAAAGGGAAGACGGAGGTCACTGGGATCATGGAGAACCATCGTGTCCAGTTCACGAATGAGTTCGTAGAGCTGAAGAAGACATACAAGTCCGTCGGTGACTACCGCGAGTGTCGCGGTGTTGTTGGTAAATTGTACCTCACGCAGGACTCTAGGTATTCATATGACGAGGAGATGGCTAGGCAGTCGAGTCGCATGCGTAGGAATGCGAACATGGACTCCATGATCCCTCAAACCGAATAGAGGATTTGGGATCAGTGGGCTCCGATTGATGTGTCTCCTGATTTGGAGGAAATTGGAACGGAATCCCCAGTGAGATCGTTGATTTGAATCAGCCAACGGACCCGGTTGGGAGGTCGATGTCCGGAAACTACGATCTTGATCCATAAATGTTGTTGGACCTGATGTGAAGGTGTTCCTTTCATAATTATGATTCTAGTTTATGTTTGGCCGAGGGTGGCCATTTTACGTTTGCTTGGGCCGAGTTAGGCCGTGTTAGACTATTGGGATTGGCCACTTGTGGCTTTGAATCCCTTGCCACCATGTGGCTTTATGGAATGAACTATGCTTAATTAAAAAGACTCCTGGATTGTTTTGATATGAGTTGTCATATTATATCTAACTCTGAGTGAGTCATTCTATTCGTTGCTCTTTTACGAGGGGAATGTTCGAAAAATGTCTCAAACTTTTTATGAAGTTTCGTGAGCGTTTAGAAATGAATGAAGAGACATGTTTTAAGATCACATATCGGTTTGATATCATGCCTTGAGATGTTATAGACTAGTATGATGGGTTTAGGGCAAGAACTAGGTTTACTCTCGGTTTAAGGTTTTGCAATGAATAATCGAGTGTTTGGTTACCTGTTGCGATTTAACCTGATTTGTACCGATTTAAAGTCCGCGTTAGGTTCTCGGCTTATATGACTTGTGTAGTAAGTATCGAGCATCTCTCCAAAGAAACATTTAAGTCGTCTGGAAGTGCTGACCAAAAATTTGGATTTTTTTTTATAGTGCCCTATTATCCTTGTTGGATGTATAAGGACCAAGGGAAGATCTATTTTATCTTCCTTTTAGAGAAAGGTTGATGTATTCTTCGGGCCAATCGACGAATGTGATGTAAGAACAAGTGCTCGTTTTCATACAATTTAGAGTCACAGTTGGACTGTTTTTGCGTTTCAAGACTGGAGATATATTTTCGAAGGTTTCGCGCGACGTCTCGCTTGGAATGTTCGAGAGCATGGTTTTGAATGTTCTAGAGCATGGTCGTCTCATGTTTTTGTCAGAAGTCGGGTTCGACCGTATGACCGAGACATGTTCGTGAAGTATTGACAAAAATGTTTTTTTTCATTTAAAAGTTTGAATTTTTTTGAAAGACTGATTTTTCGTAAGATTATCGTTTTGGCTTGTATAATAGATGTTTCATTCGTACTTGGGTATTTCGAAAGGCATATTGCAATGTTTATGCGATAAACAAGATTTGCGAGACTTTCTTGAAATCCTTATTGTGTTTTCTTATTATCGAATTTTTTAATAATGTCGAGTAAAATGGCGAATATTGAAAACTGTGGGAGTATACGAGTTTATGTATACGTACCCACTCACCCCCCCCCCTCTCCCTCATTAAGAGAGGGGGATAGATGAACTCTTCTTTTGACGAGATTCCTACGTACCCCTTTCGAGGATCAAGACATCTCGTAGTTCAGTTGGCGCAACGAATGTGTTTACCCTGTTGTTGCGCTTGCATCGATCGCCTTAGTTGTAATTAGATCGACGTCTTATTCCGGGTTTATCTCCTCCAGATGGGTCTGGGCATTGGGCTCAAAAACTTGCTGGTTTTTGGTGTCTGAAACTGTTGCTTGAGTAGACGATGTTGAATCGTCTTTCTTCAATGTGTTTTCACCTACTGGCTGAGTTATCTTCGCGTGTTTTGGTTTTACTTTTTCGGTAGTCGTGACTTGTCTCAGCTTATGTTCGGCTAAGTAGAAAAGTCGCGGCTGTTTCTGGCATGCTCAGATTGCGGCAATTCCGTTAGGAGTAAGGAATTTAATGCCAAGATGATATGTCTATGGGGCTGCCTTCATGGTGTTTATCAAAGGAGTTCCCATGATGACGTTGTAGATGGCTGGGTGGTCGAAGACCGTGAAGTCGACAACTTTTGTGACTTCCTTTGCCATAACTGTGAGTTTGATCGATCCGAGAGTCATCGGTGTTATGCCCAAAATACCGGTTAACAGTTTTGAAGTTGGAACGACTTCTCCCAGCTCGACGTTCATCCTTTTTATAGTGTCACATGACGTTGACCGTGCTTCCCGTGTCCATGAGGATTCTGGAGACTTCGAGATCCCAGATTACAAGATCGATAAGGTGGTGGGTCGCTGTGGGGATGGTCGATTCCACGAGCTTCCTCTTCTTCGAAGGTGACGGCCCTTTTTGGAACGTTGCGGGGTGGAGACCATCTAGGCCAGCTTGCGCTTGACTCAGATTTTCGCTGATAGGACTTGATCGACGAGAATGTATTGTTTTATTACTGCGATCCTTCGATGATCATATTTACTTTGCGACGATTGTTTTCGTTGCCCTTTTCGTCTTGTCTCCTTCAACGATCTTCTGCCCGAATGATTTTCCCGAGAATAGTTCTTTGACTGCGGGATCTTATCAATGTTTGGGGGTGATCGGAATCCCGAATGAGATCCTTTACGCACGTTATATCAGAGAGCTCTCCTGCGAGCAACTTTGCAGCCAACCTTGCCCCGAGAACTTTTCAATTGACGGTTGTGTGACCTCGGTCTGGGGGAAGTCGCAAAAGATGTTCTCATCCTAATTAGAATTTTGTGTCCATGTGTTACTAGTCGTTCACCCTTGTTCCGATCCGGAGTTGATGGCATAGTTATGCGCTCCTTGGATATATTCCCCCTCGTGATTGACGAACTTGTCATTACGAGGGTTTTCTTTTGCGGCCTCTAGTCTGGTGCCAAATCGTTTTAGGACGTCTTCATCGTCTTATGCTTTTACGACAAGACCTTTGTCTCTTCTTTGATGTTGATGTAGTCTGTGGCTTTGTTTAGCACATCTTGGATCGTGCGCGGCTTGTCGAGGGTTATCCACTTCCTGAAGTTTGACTTGTACCAGAGCATTTTGCAGAGTGCGTCTATAGACACTTTGTCGCTTATTCCGCTAATTCTAGACATGACAATTTTGAATCTGTTCAAGAAGTCATAGAGAGGTTCGTCTTCCTTTTTAGCCAGGCTCCAAAGGTCTATGTCGGATGTTTCTCAGTCTGTGAACATAGAGTCTTGTTCGAGAAACTCTGAAGCAAGTTGGCGGAAACTTCCGATGGATTTTTGCCTAAGTCGGGAGAACCACTCGAGCGCTGCTCCTTGGAGGTTCTCAAAGAAGAAGCAGCAATGGCCGGCTTCTCTTTCGTTCTCTCTGAAATTTTCCCTTCCCATCGTGATCTGGAAGGCTTGTCGGTGTGCCTTGGGATCAGTCGTACCGTTGTAGGTGGGTACTTTGATCTTTCCTGGATCTGATACTTTGTTATTGGTTATGTGCGCAGTGAAGGGTGATTTCCAAACTTCCTCGAGCAGTTGATAGATTTTGGGCGTGGTGCTAGTAGCGTGGTGAATTTGAGATTTCACTGCTCTTACTTTCGCGGCCATTTTCGTGATGTAATCACAGAGATTGCAAATCTCGAGATCATCTCAACGGTTTTTCGAGCTCGTCGGCGTTTCTTGCAAGTGATCTGACGCTGCTTTTCGGCTAGTTTTTCCAGTTCTCCCTAGAAGATGTTTCTTCTTCTTTTTCCATGGGTTTGTCAAACAAGGAGTCTTCCTGAGCCGCGCGGCTTCTTGTCCCTGTCGGATGCACGTCGGCGTCTTCTTCTAAATTATCGGACTGATAGCTGGGATCCAAGTCGATACGTTCTACCTCGTGTTCCTCTATTACATGCACCTGTGGTGGAGGGTTATCAGAGTTTTCCTGAGCAGGGATTGTCTTGTCGGGATTTTGTCATGATGGATTTCCCACGAGTTTCTTTGCATGTCCAGCAAAGTTGCAAAGTCGAGTCTTCTCCTGCAAACCCTAGTGGTTCCACGAGGATGAACTACTCGGACCCTTGCTGTTTGGGTTTTGACCTGTTTAGCGAGAGATCCCATGAGTTTTCATGTTCTTTCGACTTCTTTTCAAAAGCAGAGAACATCTTTTTCACCTCCTCGAACGCCACGGTGTTTCCATCAGCCTTAATTGCAGAAACATTCACTGCTGGAGTGTTAACGTCGTCGCCGATGCTTTCATCGTTGCTGGTTTGTCAGTTTGTTTGATCGTCAGTACGCATGTACGATCGAGCTTTTTGTGGCTGAGATTTAGATTGATCCGTACCCCCCCCCCTCTTTCTACTACCAAACTGTGGGACCCAAAATTCACAATGTCGATTTCCGTAAAAAAATAAAAGTTAAGAAACCCTAACTTTTCCAGAGGTCCATGATTTGCCAACCGTCAAGCAATCAGAAAATAAAAACAGACAAAGTAAATAATTGATAAAAACGAAAGAGAGCAAAGAAGATCTTATTCGGAATTCAAGAATGAGCGTTACAACAGATAAAGCCTTGGCCGCAAGAGCTGTTGGCTAGTTCCCTAATTCTAACCACTTAAGACTTGTTAACCTAGTTGAGTTGCAGCTAGAGAATAGAAAACGGAAAATTGCCTAAATCGCTCTAAGTACTAAATTTTCTATGTATTTTGTCCTTCTCGTATCTAACCTTGGCGTTCCTTATATACTCCTCTTTAAGGTAGTTTTCTCTTTCCTTTTCTGCCTCCGAGTCGTGTTTATCGCTTTGCGGAAATATTTCATTTTTCTTTGATCTTCATGATTATCCCTCGAAACTTAACATTTATCTTCCGGATTTGACATTTATCTTTTCCTGCGAACAATAGATAAACCGTCGTAGTATCCTTGGGCTCAATCTCATCAAAAATCGTAAGTGGGCGTTTAGCCGCATTTTAGCCTTTTTGGACGTTTTTAACTTAAACGTTTTTATGATTTATCCGAGAGAAAACCTTTGGTACGATGTTCGTTTTATAAATATTTCAAATTACTCTTATAGTTAAGGCAACTTTGGTGTTAAGTCAAACGCTGCCATTTATAAGAACAATTTGAGCTTATACGAGAAAACAAGTCTTTGTGGTTTTAACATAAATTTCCCATGGTAATTCCAATCGAGACGATAAAGGAGACAATGTGATCGAGGTTCAAATAGTCACTGATCGGAACCAAGACGGATGTTGCTGATCCAACTCGCCTGATGGCGAGTTGGATGGAGAAAATCCAAATCGCCATCATGCGAGGTCGACGAGCTGGATGGGCTGATCCAACACGCCTGATGGAGAATGGGACATGGACGGTCCAACTCAACACCTGGCAAGTTGGATGGGCAATCTCAACTCGTCTAATGGCGATTTGGATGGTTACAGTCCAACTCGCCTGATGGCGAGTTGGGCTTGGTCCGTTCAACTCATCGTTGGGCGGGTTGGACACGGCTGTTTTGTTCGTTTTGTTACTCGATTGTCTTTTCCGATAACTTTCAGTTGAATCCTTGTCAAATTTTTACAAGGCTCTAGTTTTAGTTTCCCGCGCTTTTTGTTTTCTTTTTTATAAAAAAAATGTTTCGCTAATTTTCAGACATCGATTTCGTCATGACCGATTTTAACCCCAACAATATGTTCGATCAAGTTCTCTTGAGGGTCAACAGAAGTTGATAGTGGATTTCAATGGGAAGATAGATGTTGTGTACACCAACCTGAATGATAAGTTCGAAGCTCTCAACACCCATGTGAAGAAGTTAGAGACTCAAATTGTCCAGACTAGTGAAGCTGTAAGAAGAAATGAAGCACTGATTAATAGAAAAGGAGAGACTGGACAGAGACACTACGTGAATGCACTGATAGATGATGATTTTTGGCAAGTTTTGAAGGAGGAGAAACTCCAAGAAGGATACTTTCAAGTCAAAATTTCTATATCCTTTGGCAGTTCTCACTAGTGTCGATCGACACCTGAGACAGATTATCAATCGACGTCCCAGTTGGACCGACAATCGACCTCAAAGGCTGAGCACCAATCGACACCCTATTCTAAGTATGTAGGATCTTGTAAAATGATAAGCATCGATCAACACCCACACATGTGCGTCGATCGACAACCACCGGTTACCTACCGAGTGCGATTACGAAGTATTGATATAGAACGTCTGAATGCTTTAAAACACTCATCTAAGACATTAACAAAATCTACATAAGACACTAGTCAGCAACATAAAGATGCACTAGAGCCTATGATTATTGACCAGACTACAAAGGTACAAGTTTCTAAGGGAGCGAACAACAAGGTTCCTAAGCATCTAAGAAGAGAAACTAATGAGATATAGCTGGATAGTTTCACCAAGAGGATGATGAGGATCCATGTGAACATACCATTAGATGAAGCTTATTGGGCCCACAAGTTATGGATGTTTTTCAGAGAGAGCAAAGAGATAGAGGAGGATATTCAGCTTATGTTCCATCATACCAGGGTGAAGCTGAAGCAGAGGATTACAGTGAAGAAGAAGAGTGATCCTGGAAAGTTTGTCGTTCCTTGCATGATTGGAAGTCACAGCTACTTTAACTCCCTCTCAGAACAGGTTCTTCAGTCAGCATTATACAAAGGTCTATGGTTGAGTAACTGAATCTGAAGATAGAACCTTCTCGCGATTCATTCACCCTTGGGGATTGTTCCAAGGTAAATTCAGGAGGAATCGTCAAAAACCTTCAGGTACAAATCTGCAATGCTTTAGTTCCAGTAGACTTTTATGTCATGGATATTCAGATAGACTGAAATTCTTTTTCTATTACTCGGGATAGCATTCATGGATACTGTCGAAGCTGTTTGTGACATGAATACAAATATGGTCTATATATGTCACTCATCAGCAAGACACATTTCTATGACCATGTCCAAGTGGTCAAGGGAAATAAACCCTATATTGAGATAGGAGATGATCCAGGGTTCATGGCATTTTGTTGTTATGATTCTGGCGCAGAGTAAGAATCAGATGGAGAAGCATCGATCGACACCCAAGCAAGAGCTTCGATCACTAGTCATGCAATTTCAGAATACAAAGAGACTTTTTCAGTTCAGCCACGATTCCACATAACAGTGTAGTAACATCCGCAGATCGTGAAGACAAATACAAAGCATCGATCGACAATCAGCATCCGCCATCGATCAACACCCCAACATTCCTAGATTCCGGCTGATTCTACACAGAACAAACAGCTACCCCTCCTAGATTCAAAAGATTTGGACAACCATGAAACACCCTTTCTATAGATGAATTTGGTGTTGTCAGAGACCAACTGGGGCACGCGCATGCAATAGGTGGGAGGATCATCAATTTTTCCATGAAAGACATAGCAGACATTTTAGATGACTCATTGTTCAGGAAGGGTCTACCTCAGTCTACCAAAATACGATGGGTGTCTTGCGATGATCAAACTGATTCTACACACAACTGGCAACCAAGGAAATGCTGGAAGAGATGATAGCTGGAGTATATATATCTCAGGAAGTAATGATGGAGGACATCTACAGGAGGCTAGATTATATATACTATCATATAGACAGCAGGATTGGTTGGATACACAAGTGATTGAACACCTTGGAGAAAGTTTGGATCAGATTGATATTACCATGGAAAGACAGCAAGAGCAGAGAACCAAAGGAGAGAAATCCATAAGGAGCTTTGTAGGCACATGGTTCGGAATGTCTGAAAAAGATGTGGAGATTGTTTTCCAAAAAGTGTTCCATTACCTCCTTACTAGTCCAAAACATCCAAAACACCAAGTCATAAACTATAAACAAACGCTTGATGGGAGGCAACCCATTTCGTAAGTTGTAAATTCATTTTTATTTTTATTACTGATTGTTCATATTTATTTATTGCAGGTCAAAAAAATATCGACCCGAGGAGACGCGACTGCATAGATCATCGATCGACACTTGATCACTGCCGATCGACGGACAGTCCCGATAATCGCTTGATCGTCCCTTAAATGTATCATCGTGCATGTATACTGTTTTTCCTTTTAAAATTTCGTCCTTATAATTCATTTTCCCACCAAACTTAGGCTTTATAACACTGGAACAGTGTTGTTTAAGTCTGGGGGAGGTTTACTGATGTTTTGTTTTATTTTGAGTTTTATTTATGGTATTTATTAAGTTTTTTTATAGATTCAAGAAAAGGATTATGATCATTTTAAATTTTTACTTATCATCTTGCCACTTTTTAGCATCATACTTAGACTTAATGGCAGCTGAGTGTACTAGAGATACTAAAGTGGATCCCCTGCAAGTCATATCCACACTTGCTTAGATTAAAAAGAGGCGAACAAGATTTGGTGGCTACAACCATTGAAGCTTGATTCATAGAATTCTAGAAAGAGATAAAGGTCAAAAAGAAAACAGGATCTGGTGGCAAAAAACATTAGGGCTTGGGCTTGATTCATGGAAGCTTGTCCAAATATCTCGGTCAATTAAACAAATAAAATGATACCCTTCAAAAAAGGGAGACACTGACTGAGAGAAGTGAAAAGAGAGTGAGAGAGGAAAAAAATTAGAGAAGGCTGCATTTGTGTTCAGATACTTGCTTGAGTAAGAGTCCACGTGTCTTGTGATCGATACTCCCAAGTTAAAGTCTGCAACTTTTTATGTACGAAATGAAATTAGTAGAGGGTTGAGTCAGACAAGCATTAGCTAAGTTGCTGCTAGAATGGATTTGTTGCTAAGCTAGGATAGGGTACATAAAGTACCTCTAACATTAGCATTTATTTGATGTGGCGGCAACATTGCAGAGATTATACTAGTGAGTTAAAGATTTTAAGAGTCCTTGCATTTCAAACTTTTTCAGATAGCGACATTATGTGCTTGAGGAAAAGCAAAACGATAAGTCTGGGGGAGTTGATATACCATAGATTTTACCAGTTTTCATCCATGGTATATGTGCTTTTTAAGATCTATTATATATGTTTGGAGTCTAGTTTAGAGTGTTTTCAGGTCTAGGTACGTTTTTGAGCAATGTGGAGATTATGGAGGATTATGGAGCTTATTGATGAAGAAACTCGTAGCTGCTGAAGAATCGGAAGCCAGATTTGATTTTTAGTTGTTTGTCGATTGAAAACACCCTGTTGGTATCAATCGACAGCAATGCAAAGGTTTGGACCGACTTGTTCGTGATCAACTTGAATCCCAAGTTCTGCATAATTACAATACTGTCCCTGGCCGACTTTATACATAGTAAATATGTGCTTTGTCATTGTTTTGGAAGCACAAAATTACCGTACACAAACTATTCCACCATACTTAGAAGCTTCTAGTAGTTTTAGATAGAAGGTCAGAACTTCTTCAGAGATTTGTATTGGAACTCCACTTTTTTCTTACCTTAGTCTTTTTATGTATTCTATTCAGATATTCATTATGCTTTTCTTGATTATGTCTGAGTAGTCTTCTTTGTCAGAGCTAGGGTTTTATTAGGGTTTATATTCATTGCTATTTATAGAATTGCTATGGTAAATCCATAAGGATCCTTCATCAGATTTATTTTAATGCTTGTGTTCTAGAGTAGCTAACTAGAACGTTGAAGTTAGGATATAGATAAATACGATGGTAGGATCTATACTTTATAATAATTCAGTTGAGCTAGGTTGTTAGACGCATGTTGAAAGTTGGTCTAAATTAACTTACTGAAAAATATCGATTATGACAATAATGCTTGTCTAAGGGAGTGTCGATTGACACTCTTGCCGTAGTATCGATCGACACTCGTTCTTTGCTCACAGATCAAAAGATGGACTAAAGATTTCGGCATCTGATTAGATTCGTAGCGCTAACTGGATATCTTGATTTAGTATTCAAGTTCTAGGACGGTCTACCAAATACCCTTAGCATCTATATAACAATACTGTAACCTGAAACCTTAGATCTAGCTATTTATTCTCGTAAGTTCACAAACCAACTCTCAATTTATTCTGATACTGCTTTACAATTGCTTGCCTAGCTTAATATTTATACTATAATCTATTGTGTGCCCACAATCCCTATAGATTCGATTCGTAAGTACTACAACTGATCCTCTTATTTGAGAGACTAAAGTTTCTCATAAGGTTTTTTGAGTGATATATAACACTAAAAGAAAATAGGCAAATTTTGATAGAAAATATACTAGGAATCTGTCATCAAAGAGTTTTCCTGATGAAGCAATCCGTCAATACCATCTCGACGGAAAACAATTTTCAGGAATTTGACAGGATTTGTTGGCGAATTCATGAGGACGTATTTCTAACAGATTTTCAACGACTATATCTGTGAGAAATAGTCGTCAAGATTTTCTCGACGGACAAAGGTTAGTCGGGAAAGTCATAACGAGTTCTCAATGACTCTTTCCCACAAATATAGTCGTTTGAAATATGTCAGGAATTTTGTTGACAGAAAAATTATTGTAGATAAAGTTTTAGACAGATAAAATTCTGTCAGGAATATTACGACAAATTCTTGACTAATATTTCCTGCGAAAATTTTGTGGTGGGGGGATGGGGGGTAGGGGTATGTCTTGAATCCTTTTGTTGAGTTTTTTTTTCAAAAATATAGAATTTTTTTTAATAATTAATAAGAAAATATCAATAAAAATTAAATTAAAACATAATTAATAATAAAAACTTAATGCATGAAATATTTTTTTCAAAATTGAATCGTCTGTGAACCATTGTCTCAGCTTTTCCATCAATATTTGGGGTTGAATCTTGTTTTCCACCGACTGAGCTTGTATATCAGCATTTTCCGTCTCGAACGTTCAATTCGTTCATCCTTGTTTTTGATCTGTTCAAGAAGCTCATCAACGGGGTAAGCAACAGTGAACCAAAGAAGAAGAAGATTCCTTGGTTGGACGACCTAACCCAACAAAGCGACTTTTCTTCTTAATAAAAGCCTGCAATAAAAGAATACAAATTTTAATCACAATCATATTAGACATATAATGTGAAGGAAATATTTAGAGTACCTCAAGAACAAGGCTGTTCCAAGTTAACCTGTTGATGGAAGCAGAAAGATCCATCTTCAAACATAGAAGTATGGGTCAAAATGAGGTAACCTGCTAAGGACTCGACCACTTGGATGACCTCCATCATAATTGGATTCTGAATTTTGCAGACTCCTTCAAATTTTCGATGAGGTTACCTTCATTTTCTGCAATTGTAAAACAGTAGATGTTAAAGATATTAACAAAATTAAGTTTTAATACGAAATTTACAACTTACTAGCTCAAGTTCCCAAGAAGGTAAATTGTTCAACCCCAGGTTGTGGTCATAAACTCCTTTTCTGCCATGCTCGCTACGCTGTTTATTGGAGTTGGTTTGAACTGATCCTTCCTTTCTGTTTCGCCAAATGCTTCTTCAAATCCTCCCAAACGGTCGGTTTATGGTCTTGATCTATTATCTCAACGACCCACTTCTGCTTTCACTCTTTAATTTGACCCTCGTAATAGCTACTCACATAATGGTGGAAAGTGTCTTTCAATTTCTCAGTTAATACAGAATCCCAAGTTAACTCTTACTAAAAAAAAGCAAAACAAAACAAAGAAGGTTAAAAATATATGTTATATAGGGAAAAAGTATAAAATGTTGAGAAATTTCTACCACAAATTGAAGAAATCAGTGCTTGCGCTCTCTGTCAAGAATATCGTTGTTGTTGGGTTCAAATATGGTCACGAAGAAATCGATGCCTGAAAGTTACCGTGGAAAACGTTATCTCTCTTTTGATAAAAAAGAAAACAAGAAATCCCCGCATCCAAACTACTCATCGCCTAACCCATCTCGTCCCGGTCAACAAATCAAGACAAGAAATCGAGGGAACAACCGAGTCGCTTCCAAGTCTAGTCGCCCATGGGCGACTAGACCCGTGACAAAGTCTAGTCGCCCATTGACGAGTAGAAGCACCCTGCATCTACTAGCCCACAGGAGACTAGACTCACCACCAAGTCTATTCGCCCATGGGCGACTAGACTCTCCGCAAAGTCTAGTCGCTCATGGGCGACTAGACGGTATCCTCTTCTTCACTCTCTCCTTTGAATCTTGACTTGGCTGTTTCTTGTTTCGTCTCGACTGAAGTTTCTGTTGAATTTGTATGATAAATATCGCAAAGACCTGTTTTCTTATAAAAACACCAAGTCAATCGTATAAAATGATAACAGTTGACTTAAACACCAATGTTATCTCGACTATACGGTTGGTTTACTATTTCGCGGAGTCCGTGTGGAGAAATCATACGAGGGGTGATTTCTCCGAAAGAAATGTAAGAATCGCTTAAATCACAAAACGACCCGCAATGGTCTAAAACACGATAAAAGCCAACTTACAGTTTTAGACAAGAATGAGCCCAACTATAATGACGATCTACCTGATATCTACAGAAGATAAATGACAAAGAAGATAGTTGTCAAACTTCCGAGATAATTATGGAAAAAAATGAGAAGATAAGGAAGATTTCCGCGGAATGATAAACTTGAATTTGAGGCAGAAAAGGAAAGATGACCGAACTTGAAGACCTATAAAAGAGAAAAAGGGGACAGGGACGCAAACACGAAATTCTCTGCAACTCAGCACTTAGAGCAATTTAGGCAACTTTCTGTTATTGTTATCGAGATGCGACTCAATTAGGTTTTCAAGCCTTAGGTTGTTAGAACTAGGGAACTTGGCGACAGCTCTTGCGGCCAGGGATTTACATGTTGTAAACACTAATACCCAAATTTGGATAAGATATCTATTGCTCTTTTCTTTATCTCGATTTATTTTGTTTCGTTTGTTTTTACATAACTTGACTACTTGTCGTTAGGCTCTGCAGAAATTTGGGACCTCAGGAAAAGTTAGGATTTCTTGGTTTTCCTCCGATTATGGAAATCGACGTTGTGAATTGGTTCCCACAATTATAAGTCCGATGACCATGGTTCATCATTCAGGACTCCATCCTCATAATGAAAACCAAACCTATGAAAACAAAAACTGAACACAATTTCTAGTAACATTGAATATAAAACAATGAAAATATTAGGATAAATGAAAACTAACCAAGTAGTGTTTGGGATTCTCCGATAATGAGGATGGAAACGAGTGAGGGATTTTCAGCTAGGTTGTTGAACCAACTCCTCCATGATCATCCTATCTAGCAATCCCCATGCTAAACCTTGCAAAGGTTTGGCTGGTCAAGAACTCGGGATGCAAAGTCCGGAAGAGGTACTGCTCTCACCGCGAGATCCAGAATTGAGTGATTTAATGGAGCTCCAGACCTAAAAAGATTATTAGTTTTTTTAATGTAATTTTATTTTCTTGAATATAAGAAATCATTAACAAATATAACAAAGTTGTAGCAAAAGTTTTGTTTAAATTAAAAAAATTAAAGTAAAATAAGAACATTTTCAAATTAAAATATTTTCAAATTAAAAATAAATATAATTAAATAAATTCTAAAAATATATATAATATATTGTAAATATATAAAATATTTTAAAGAAGTGTAAAAAAGTTAAAACGTCTTATAAAAATGATTTAAATAATTGTTTTACACAAAAAAATTTATATAACATTTTTATAAAATTCTACATAATGTATTTATACCTTTTAAAATTAGATACCATTTTCAAAATTACATAATGTATTTAAAATGTGAAAACTTGTTTTTAGTATACCAACCTTTTTAAAACTGATAAACACGCAGTAATAATTCTAAAACTAACACAAACAACCACAATTAAACTAAAATTTAATCTTACTCTAACTACAAAATCCCTAAAAACTAACTCCCATATAAGAAAAAAAATCAACCTAGCAAGTATTGAATCTAATAGGCTCACTTTTGAATAGAAACTTACATGATTCGGTGGAGAGAGAGGGAGACAGGTCTAACCAAAAAAAGGTTGAGGCCAAGCAGTTGGTCCTGTTAGGCAAGTGGTCGGAGGGTCGGTGTGACTATTTGGCGAAGCGGTTGGTCGAATTGTTAACAAGGACCAAAAGAGTGACTTGTATTGTTGTGTTTTCTCTTCTGCCTCATATTCTCTCTGATTATCTACGATGAGTGCGATGACACAGGGTTAGAACCAAAGTTTTATGACTAGCCAAGTAATGGTCATGGCCATTGGGTCGATTAGGGCTTGTGTGTTAGATTGATTGAGTGTTGCATAATCGATACTTGTGCCATTGAGGCCTCATGTATTACCTTTGTTTGGTTCATTCATGTAGATTATTCAAACCGGTTATATGCATATAGACCTTAAATATGGTCGTATGCTTGGTCGAGGCTAAAGGGACCATCTATACAAAAGTTGCTAGCGCGAGTGGGTTAGGCAGCCGACAAGTGGGAGGAATTCGCCAAGGTCTTCCCTTAGGAATGAAACATACCTAGCATACCTAAATAATGTAGCAAAGTGTCGGATGTATTGTTTGGGTCCATGAGGCTATCGGTGTGTAAAAGACTTAGGATCATTATTATGTTAGGATTAGGTTTTCGGTACTAAGCATGTAGGCAGAATGATTAGCCTCACTAAACAATGTTTTAGATTTCCTATGCCTCATTGAATGTGGCAGGTTCGAGGGATGATCCGGGTTGACGCAAGACAGGCGGCCGATGGGTGTGAGTGGTGTTCAAGTTATTTAGGTCTAGTATTGTATAGGATTGATATGATCATAGTTTAACTACAATGTATCGAATCCATTATGATTTATGTAATACGGCCATGTGACTTCCAGATCTATTTGAAGCCGCCCAGTGGAGAAATAGGCTAGTTAGGAACTTTTCCTCCACGAGGTCTCCTGAACAGTATAGGAAGGACATGGTCATGGCTTCCTCGATGGGAATGCACATAACTGGTGCACGATGGCCGAGAAACGATCTGGTGGCTGCATAAGCACCTTTGACTAATTTGAGACCGATTTCAACCAAAAGTACTTCCCATCGAAAGCATGGGATCATCTTGAGGCATAGTTCCTCCAAATGACCCAGAGCAAGAGGTCCATTAGAGAGTATGAAGAGGAATTCAATCGCCTCCGTCGCTTCGTTGGAAAGGAGAGGTCGTTCAGATCCGGCGCTTTATGCAGGGACTTCGACCTGAGTTACAAACCCATATCCAGGCCTGTACCTATGGATCAGTATTGAAATTGATCGGGAGAGGTGTGTTGGTCAAGTCTAGTTTAGAGGAAGAGGGTGCACTGAACCGAAACAAGCCTCATAACAAGCCAAGTATTGTTCCTCCGGTTAATTATAAGAAACAGAAGATGGTACAGTCAGGACCGGAGTCTGGGTTAGTTAGGCATGCGGAGAGAAGAAGAAATCAAAAAACAAACCCTAAATCAGAAGCCCCCTTTCTGTTCTGATACCACGTAATGAAACCCTTGTATGGTTTGTTCCCTTTGATTGATCTTGAGGGTGATTAGGGTTGACTCTCTGTTGGTTTTCTTTGAACGGATAGAACTGATAACAACAGATGATGATGGTTTTGTGGTTTTGAAGGTAGAGATGGAAGGGATACTTCAGTGTAGGATCGATGGAGAAGATCAAACACTTTTTTAGAATTTCCTATGATCGAGCAGGTCACCGCTCAGACGTGATTATGAGGCGTTTGCTCTCGTGTGTTTGTCCTTGAGTGATCAATGTTCAGTGAAGAACAAGGGAAACACAGTTTTTCAGAAAGTCTTAATGAAAAAAGGTGAATAATTTTATTAGAAAGCAAACAAGAGTTTATGAAGATGAAACACTCTAAAGACTTGTAGAAAACGAGAAAATACTAAAGGGAATTCTAGGCAAGACCAAAGACTGAATAATTGAGCAGCTTCACTGATCTTTGGCCTTCAGTCGAATCTGGTTCTGGTTCAGAGTAAACCAAACCAACACAGATTTCTAGTTTGAGATCTTTTAAATGGGCCACGAGAAAATGAGAATGGGTATTGGTCTTCTTTGGTTTGGACTGAGTAATGCATTCCTGGTCCATTTTTTCCTTGGGTCGAAAATGCATCATTTTGGGCTGAGAAAGATGCATCTACAAATTTTGATTTGGGCTGAGCAGCCTTCTCTCCAGCTCCTGGTCGAGTGTCACTCTAATTCAGCTCCAAATCAACTCATCGTCGAGTGTCACTCCCATTCAGCTACAAATCTGTTCCTGCTCAAGTGTCACTCCTAGTCAGCTCCAAATCAGCTCCTGGTCGATTGTCACTCCCATTCAGCTCCAAATCAGCTCCTGGTCGAGTGTCACTCAGCTGGCTCAGTTCTTCTAGTTTATCCTGGTCCGAGGTTGAATCAAACAGCTGGTTCAGCTCGTCCTGTTCTAAGTCAGATACTGGTTCCGTCATGGTTGCATCATCCCCTCCTCCTTTGAAAGGATTTCTCCTCAAATCTGAATCATTTGCACAAAAAGGGATCAAGTCATCCATATTGAAAGTAGAAATCATAGTATACTTACCTTGAAGATCAATCTTGTAAGCATTGTCATTGATGCATTCAAGCACTTGGAGTGGTCCGTACGTCCTTGGCATGAGTTTGGACTTCCTTTCAGTTGGAAACCTCTCTTTCCTCAAGTGTATCCACACCAAATCCCATGGTTTCAACACTAACTCACACTTACTCTTATTAGCATGTTTGACATACTCCCTGATTCTTATTTCCATGTTCTTTTTAACCTATGCAAAGAAACAACAAACTGGAAGTTAGGATTGAATCCATAAACAATCTGGAAGGGTGAAAACTTAGTTGCTCTATGCACAGAATGATTGTAAGCAAACTCATAATGTGGTAAGCAATCTTCCCAAGATTTCAAGTTTTTCTTAAGAACAGTACACAAGAGAGTGGATGGTGATCTATTGACTACCTCTGTGTGCCCATCAGTTTTGGGATGACAAGTAGTAGAGAACATGAGTTTACTACCTAGCTAAGACCACCACATTTTCCAGAAATGACTAGAAACTTAGTATCCCTATCAGACACAATGGTTCTAGGCATTCCATGCAAGCGTACTACTTCTCTAAAGAACAGCTCAGCTACCATAGCAGCATTATCAGTTTGATGGCTTGGAATGAAATAGGCCATCTTTGAAAATCTATCAACAAAAACAAATATGTAGTCTCTGCCCTTCCTAGTTCTAGGTAAACCAAGCACAAAATCCATAGATATGTCAACCCAAGGTGCATCAGGAATAAGGAGAGGACTATACAAACCTTGTGGGAGAGCCTTGGCCTTGGCTTGAACACAAGCAACACACCTTATGCAGATTTTCTTCACTTCTTTCTTCGTACTAGGCCAGTAAAAGTGTTTTTCTAAAGTACTGTAGGTCTTTGCAATCCCAAAGTGCCCCATTAAACATCCTCCATGAGCTTCCCTGACATACATTTCTCTCAAAGAACAGTTAGGAAGACACAAACAATTCTTAAAGAACAAGAATCCATCAGCTTGATAGTAATCTCCACTGGTATGTTTCTCACAATCTTTGAAAATATCTTTAAAATCAGGATCATCAGCATAAGAAGACTTAATCTGATCAAATCCTAACAAATTAGTTTCCATGGATGAGAACAAAGAGTATCTCCTAGACCTAGTATCAGCAACAATATTTTCCTTACCTTGCTTGTAGTTTATCACATAAGGAAAAGTTTCAAGAAATTCTACCCATCTGGCGTGCTTTTTGTTGAGGTTGTGTTGTCCTTTCAAGTGTTTGGGAGACTCATTGTCGGTATGGATGACAAACTCTTTTTTCCAGAGGTAGTGTTGCCAATTTTCAAGTGCCCTGATCAAGGTGTATAGCTCTTTGTCATAGGTAGGATAGTTCAGCATCGCTCCACCCAATATTTTACTGAAATAGGCAACTGGCCTCTTCTCTTGCATCAGTAGTGCTCCAATACCTACATTAAATCTCAAAGGTCTTAGAGAAATCAGGAAGTACTAACAAAGGATCATTGGTCAACTTCCCTTTAAAGTTTTGGAATGTATCTTCTTGCTCCTTTCCCCCCCATTGGAATCCTACATTCTTCTTGATGAAAATATAGTGCTAATGTCTTATACAAATCGCCTGTAGAAACTAGCTAAGCCATGGAAGATTCTTATTTCACTTACACTTGTGGGACTCGGCCAATCTTGGATGGCCTTCACCTTCACCTCATCTACTTTGATTCCCTGAGCTGTGACAACAAAACCTATAAAAACAAGGTGATCTGCTCCAAAGGTACATTTCCTAAAATTTGCAAACAATGATATTTTCCTAAGCACTTCAAGAACAGATATCGAGTGATGCACATGTTCATTCAATTTCTTGTTGTATATCAGGATATCATCAAAGTACACTACCATAACATGGTTCATCAACCTCATAAAAGTACTAGGTGCGTTGGTTAAGCCAAATGGCATCACAAGCCACTCATACAAAACCATGTTTTGTTTTAAAGGCAGTTTTCCACTCATTTCCTTCTTTCATCCTAATCTGATGATAACCACTTTCCAAATCAACCTTTTAAAACATACAAGAGCCATGTAGCTCGTCTAACATATCATCAAGTCTAGGGATAGGATGTATGTACTTTACAGTGATGTTGTTGATGGCTTTGTACTTTATACACATGCGCCAGCTTGCATCCTTTTTAGGCACCAAGAGCACTGGTACAGCACATGGATACATGTTTTATCTGATGTGTCCTTTCTCCATCAACTTATCAAATTGTCTCTTAATCTCTTTGGTTTCGTCAGGGTTGGTTCAGTAGGCTGGTCTGTTAGGAAGAGAGGCGCCTGGAACCAAGTCTATCTCGTGTTCAATCCAATGGAGAGGGGGCAATCTTGCTGGACTATCATATGGAAAGACATCACCATATTCATGTATAATAAACTCAAAACCACTCGGTAGCTCCGGTGCAATGTTAGAAGAAGACATTAGTGCACCCTTAAAAAAACAGAAGCATAGATTGTTCCAAGTGTACTGCTTTTCTTATGTCACTTGATTTAGTAGTATAGAGGATAGCCTTAGGTTCCTTACCTTCATTTTGTTTTGCTTTGGCCTTAGCATCTTGTCTTCTGAGTTTGAGTTGTACCTGATCATGATGAACTTCTTGTGGCGACAAAGTTGCTATCACAATCTTCTTGTCCCTGTGATTGAAGGAATTGCGGTTTGTGAACCCATCATGAACGGCCTTTTTATCATACTGCCATGGTCATGATACTTTCCAATGGTTATAGGAACCATGACTTGCTCGGTCACCTTTAACTCGCGTTCTTCATTAAACCATTGAAGCAAGGATGGTCGAGGATGTTTCCCAGTCTTCAATCCAAGATTTTTTACAAGGTATTCACTAGCCACATTAGTAGAACTTCCACCATCTATAATCAAACTACAAACTTTATCATAGACAGTACAACGAGTGTGAAAGAGATTCTCCCTTTGGTCATGATCTTTTGGTTTGGACTGAAATTTCAAGGACCTTCTTGTTACCAGAAGCTCTCCATGGACCGGGTAGTCTATTCCCTCATCTTCAGTTCAATCAGCTTTCTCTTCTTCTGATACCAGCTCGACACTCTCCAAAAGGATCATCACCTTCTTTTTGGTACACTCATTGGCATAATGTCCACAGCCATGGTACTTAAAACAGTTGACATTCCTAGATCTTGTAGCTGGTTCTTTAACCATGTCATCACGCTGATAGTTTCTTCGTGATGGTTTAACCATGTCATCACAGCCATGGTACTTAAAACACTTGACCAGGAGCAAATCGTTTCTTCGTGATGGTTTTAAGCTCAAACCATGAGGAAACTTGTGGCTCTCCTTTCATTCTCCTGGTTGTAACAATCTGATCCCACCAGTGTAGAGCATATCCATTGAACTCAGTAGGGGCCAATCTCACTTTCTTAGGTTCTGAATAGTTCAGGAAATCAAACACAAGCTCCATCTTTTTTCCCATTCCAGGTAAGCATCAGCGTCGTTGGTACCACTGAAAGTTGGTTTCCTGAGCTCGAGGTTGCCTAAACTGTCATCATGCATGTTTCTGGATGCTCTGTTGGTTCTGGTCTGAGATGATGCTCTCACTGATTTTACTTCATCTGAACTCCTTCCATACGATGAATAACTGTCCTCAGTCCCTCCTGTAGCCACTCTCTTGCCTCTTCTTTTTGCTCTAGCTGCTTTCCTAGCCTATGAAGAAGTACCCAAGAAATCATCAGTTGGATATTTTTTCCTAGCTTCTTCTTTTGTTAAACTCTTTCATCATGTAAGACATCATGGCCTCCATCTGCAGTTTATCAAATTTAATGGTTGGTGTGTCCTCTCGCTCACTGTCATGAGACGTGGTTCCCTTTTACAAACTTATCAAGGAAAGGTTAGTACAGAAAAATCTAGCCGAAGCCTCACTAGTGTTTCTCTCCAAGTGTTTCTCTCAAAGTTTGGTAGTGAATTTTCTATGTGAATCCATAGATAGATTGCAAGATTTTTGTTGCAAAAGGCTTTACCACCAGAGACTGGATTTCTCTTCAGTCTGCCAGATTTCTCTTCAGCCCTTTTCTGATACTGTGATCAATTCTTTTCTATTTTTTTAAGAAACTGGTTGGCCCTCTTGCAGAATAACTGATAGACAGACAAGATGAACAGAACACAAACAGAATTGATAGATTGTAATCGAGTTTCCCAAAGAGATAGAAGAAGACATCAAAAACAAACCCTAAATCAGAAGCCCCCAATCTGCTATGATACCACGTAATGAAAACCTTGTATGATTTGTTCACTTTGATTTAGCTTGAGGGTGATTAGGGTCGACTCTCTGATGTTCTAATAATAACATTCACCTTTTTCATAAAAGCTTGCAAAATTGTGAATCCCTTGTTCATCACTGAACACTGATAGCTCAAAGAGTAACACCCAAGAGCAAATGCCATAGAAAATGAGAACAGGTCTTGGTCTTCTTTAATTTGGACTGAGACAGGCATTCCTTTTCCATTAGTTTCTTAGGTCAAAATTGCATCATTTTGGACTGAGACAGGCATTCCTTGTCCATTAGTTTCTTGGGTCGAAATTGCATCATTTTGGGCTGAGAAAGATGCATCTACAAATTTAGACTTGGGCCGAGCAGCCTTCTTTCCAGCTCCTGGTCTAGTGTGACTCTCATTCAGCTCCAAATCGGCTCCTGGTCTAGTGTCACTCCCATTCAGCTCCAAATCAGCTCCTGGTCGAGTGTCACTCCCATTCAGCTCCAAATCATCTCTTGGTCGAGTGTCACTCAGCTGGCTCAGTTTCATCTAGCTCATCATGGTCTGAGTTTGCATCAAACAGCTGGTTCAGCTAGTCATGGTCTAAGTCAGCTACTGGTTCGGTCATGGTTGCATCATGGTGCTCAGGCTATGCATTCACAAGGGATTGTCTGGGACATCCCAATTAGGATAGGGGATGTTGTCATGCTTGTTCACCTAATAATCACACCACTCAAGTATCACGAGTTAACTTTGGGAATGGACTGTTAGGGCATTTTAAGGCCACATTAGAATGTCATCGGGGCAGAGTTAGGTTTGAGAGATGGAATGGAACATTGGAGTTCCAGGGTATACGGCCAGTTTTCGGGAGAATAGTGGTCTCAGCAATCCAAGCGGAACAGATGCTTGAGAAGGCATGAGAGGCATACCAACCACTATATTTGTAAGAGACATCGGTTAAAAGAAGGGGATCGAGGATATTAGGGTCATGTGCAAGTTTGGGTATGTGTTCGGGTCCTTACCAAGGCTACCACATTATAGG
Source organism: Moricandia arvensis (assembly GCA_905132765.1). Classification (NCBI taxonomy): domain Eukaryota; kingdom Viridiplantae; phylum Streptophyta; class Magnoliopsida; order Brassicales; family Brassicaceae; genus Moricandia; species Moricandia arvensis. The sequence continues at coordinate 227,683 of CAJHQP010000017.1, read as the reverse complement.
TCTGACATATTAACAATCGAGCTCGAAACAGGAAAAAGCTCATGTCTTTTAAGCAACCTATTGTATGGCTCCAGACGAAATGGTTGAGCTAAAGAAGCAACTTGAGGAGTGTCTGGAGAAGGGTTTCATCAGGCCTAGTAGTTCCCCATGGGGAGCACCAGTCATGTTTTTGAAAAAGAAAGATGGAAGCTTTAGGCTGTCCATTGACTATCGGGGTTTAAACGGGGATATTGTGAAGAACAAGTATTCATTACCTTGTATAGAAAAATTATTGGATCAACTGAAGGGTTCCACTTGGTTTTCCAAGATAGACTTAGCATTTGGGTATCATCAGATTCCAGTTGATCCGACTGACATTCGGAAAACTGCTTTCCGAACCAGGTATGGTCACTATGAATTTGTAGTAGTGCCGTTCGGGTTACCCAATGCACTTGCTACTTTCACAAAGATGATGAACAGCTTATTCTGTGATCGCTTGGATGAGTTCGTGATTATCTTTATTTTTGATGTACTCATCTATTGAAAAGACCGGAAAACACATGAGGATCATCTGAGGAATGTACTAGAACGACTTAGGCAACACCAGTTGTTTCCTAAGTTGAGTAACTGCAGATTCTGACAAAATAGTATAGTTTTTTTAGGACATATATTGTCGGATAAGGGAGTCCTAGTTAATCCTGATAAGATTAGTTCCATTAGGGAATGGCCGAGGCCAAGGAATGCCTCGGAGATACGCAGATTCCTAGAGTTGGCTGGGTACTATCAGAAGTTTGTGAAAGGATTTGCAAGCTTAGCCCAGCCATTGACCAAATTTATTGGTAAAGATGTTAAGTTTATTTGGTCGGAAGCTTGTGAGGACATTGTCTCAAAGCTTAAGGGAGCACTGACGAGTGCATCCGTGTTGGCCTTACCAAAACTGGACCAGCCATACATGGTGTATACAGATGCATCCACAACAGGGTTAAGATGTGTTCCTATGCAGAATGGCCGGGTAGTTGCTTATGCTTCTAGACTGTTCAAGAAGAATGAATGTAACTATACAACCCTTGACTTGGAGATGGAGGCTGTGGTATTTTCACTTAAGATACGGAGGTAAGGTGCAAATATACACGTATCATAAGATTTTGAAGAATATCTTCACTCAGCCAGATCTGAATCTTAGGCAAAGGCGATGGATGGAGTTAATGGCAGACTACAACCTTGATATAGCATACCATCCTGGTAAGGCCAATCTGGTCGCGGACGCACTAAGCCGTAGGCGAATGGACCTGGCCATAGCAGATGAAGAGAAGACTCTTGCTAAAATTCTTGGGGTTTTGAATCTAAATGCGCTAACCATCAAACATGAGCCATTAAGAGTAGAAGCCATAAGTCAAGCAGACCTACTAACCCGAGTAGGGGAGGCCCAAAGATGTGATGAGTATCTAAACCAGATGTTGCAGAATTAGAAGACCAAGTACCAACTCAATAGCAATGGTACGCTTGTAGTGAAGGGTCGGGTTGCTGTACCGGATAACCGGGAACTTAGAGAGGAAATTCTGAAAGAGGCACAACAGTTGAAATTCTCCATTCATCCCGGCTAGAAAAAATGTATGGGGATCTGAAGAGATACTGTCATTGGTCGAGTATGAAACAAGATGTGATAGAGTGGGTATCTAAGTGCAGTACTTGTCAAATGGTAAAGGCAGAACATCAGTTCCCAATTGGTTGTTGCAGAGTATACTAATCCGGGAATGGAAGTGGGACCACATCAAATGGACTTTGTAACAAACCTTCCATCCTCTAGATCTAAGAATAATACAATTTGGGTCATCTTGGATAGGTTGACCAAATCCGCACACTTCCTAGCCATTTCGAAGACTGATGGGGTCGACCAGATCGCCCGGAAGTACATCGACGAGATAATCCGACTGCATGGAATCTTGATAACTACAGTTTCGCTAAGGATGTTCAATTCACTTCTTCATTCTGGCAAGCTTTCCAAAAATCCTTAGGAACAAGGGTGAATATTAGCATGGCTTTTCATTCCCAACCCGATGGTCAGTCAGAACGAACTATATAAACCTTGGAGGATATGTTAAGGTCTTGTATCTTAGAATGGGGGAGACTCCTGGGAAAATTATCTACCATTGGTAGAATTTGAATACAACAACAACTTTCAGGCTAGTATAGGCATGTCGCCATATGAGGGGCTCTATGTTCAGCCATTTCGTACGCCTATTTGTTGGACTAAGATACTTAATATGTTCCCTCATACAGGACTAGAGAAGCCCAATATAGGCAGAAACTTTATGCGGATCACTGGTGTAAAGACCTTAAATTTGAGGTAGGCGAGAGGGTGTATTTGAAGACCATAACTTTTCGGGGCATGGAGAGGACTTCTAAGTGAGGTAAGGTGGATCCGAGTTATATAGGACCGTTTAGCATAACTTATAAGGTTGAGGCTGTAGCGTACAAGCTTGACTTGCCGGAAACCAAGAATGTGTTTCATAATGTATTTCATGTGTCCCAACTCAAGAAAAGCTTGAAGGAACATGATGTTGTCATGACCCGGAAACCTCCTGATCTAAGTAAAAACCTTACCTAGAATCCCGACCTATCAAAATCACGGACCATATGGAAAAGAAAACCCGCAGGAAAGTAATGAAGACGGTCTTGATACTTTGGGAATGCGACGGTTTAAAGAAAAGAACTTGGAAACAGAGGGTATAATGAAATTAGATTATCTTGAGTTGTTTGAGAGTCAGATGGAACTTGAGGTGGATTTGAGGACGAATCCAAATCAGGTGGGCGAGGCTTATCACGCCCCTGGTCCAGCTTAGGACCAGGCGGACGTCCTATGGCCAAGCGTAGTCGAGGTTCCGAATGAAAAATTGACCCAAATATTCCATAAGCATAACCATTTTGTCAAATGAGAAGCTTGGGTAGTTTCCTCGACCTAAAAAAAGTTCCCGTTTAGCTCAGAATAGTTTAGGATAAGTGTAGTAAGATTAGGACTAGTTTATGTAGCTGAGATTAGCTCTGTAGTGTATTCAGCTCGGACCAGCTAGTTGTTGGGATCAAAAACGGTAATCTCAAAATCAACATCTAGGATTGCATCTCTTAGGGAAAACTTTATCAAAATAATTTCAAGAAATGTCATAAGTAGAAAACTCCAAAGAAACGACCGCATCAGAAACGCGGACAATCTAGAGTTGGATAAATAAATCCAACTCGCCCGATGGTGAGATGGACGAACCACATCCAACTCGCCTGATGGCGAGTTGGATATACCATTTCCAACTCACCATCGGGCAAGTTGGATCAACCAATCCAACTCACCTGATGGCGAGTTGCATGCACCATATCCAACTCGCCGTCATGCGACCTGGATAAGTCTTCATTAATGGCGAGTTGGATCAGCCTTGTCCGATCAGTCTTCATTAATGGCGAATTGGACAAGGCCGATCCGACTCACCATCAGGCTACCTGAATCAGTCTTCATTAACCAAACCTTATCTTCTCCTTTAGGCCTTGATTGAACTGTCCCTTGTTCTGTCTCGATTGGAGTTACCGTTAGAACTTTACGATAAAAACCGCAAAGACTCATTTTCTCGTATAAGTTCAAATTGATTGTATAAATGGCAACAGTTAACTTAACACCTTAGTTTCCTGAACCATATGATTAATTTGAACAATTTTATAGAACCATCGTCGTATCAAAGATGTTCTTTTGAAGAAATCAAAAAATCGTAAAAGAAGTCGAAAACAGCCCGGAAAAAGTCTAAAATGCGGCTAAGAGCCCACTTACGATTTTGGAAAAAATTGAGCCCAAGGCTACTATAACGGTCTATCTATTATTCACAGAAAAAGATAAATGTCAAGTTTCAAAGGATAAACACGAAGATCAAGGGAAAATGAAATATGTCTGCAAAGCGATAAACTCGACCTATGAGCAGAAAAGGATAGGACGACTAACCTAGAACGCATATATAAGGGTAACTAAAGCAAGAAGCACCGGGATCTGAATATTTAGACTTAGAGAATTCTCGTTAGATTAGAAGAACTTAGAACTTAGGTGGCTAAACTAGCAAAGTTATACTAAGAACGTTTTTCTGCTTTTGTTATGCGATTCTCTTTGTTAGCAATTCTCCAATCATCCTATTTTCGGTGAAATCTTTTTGCTTTGTTCTTGTTAATAAATAAAACGCATCCGTTCAACTTACTATCGATATTCTGTTATCTTTTTTCGTATTCGTGTGTTTACGCAGATAATCCGGGTCCTCTGAGAAAATTAGAGTTTTTTTACTTTCCTTATTTTACGGAAATCGATAGTGCAAATTTTGGTTCCCAAAGTTCGGCGCTAGAAGGAGGGGGGTTGGACTCTCTAACTCAAAGATCACCAAATGATTAAGAAACAATATGCCTAACCTAACAAGCAAAGACGTCATCTCCTTCAAGGAACGATAAACGGCCAATCAGGCCAAACCTCGCAACGATCTCCTTTTCGTCGAGTTGGTGATCCAGTATATCGATGTCGCAAGGATATTAGTCAACATTGGAAGCTCGGATGATATCATCTTCAAAAAAAACCCTCGAGAAAAATGGAAATCAATCTATCCAAAATCATGGAAAACCAAGCCCGCTAGTAGGACTCTTAGGGGAAACTATTATGAGTCTCGGGACAATTAACCTCACAGCTAAGGCCGGGAGCATACCAAAAATCATGGAAATTCTAGTCATCGATCGACCCACATCGTACAACACGATCATGGGAACTCCAAGGATGAACTCGATGCAATCAGTTCCATCAACTTACCACTTGTGTCTTAAGTTTCCAACTCCTCACAGAATCGAGACAATCTGGGGAGGTCGGAAAATATCACAAGTCAGTTTCGCTCCGGAGTTAAAAAGAAAAAAAATCGTCAACGGAAACTCTGACCAGAAAAAAAATAAATTGTCTTTTATCGACGATGCCCTAGAACAAGATGAAACAGAAATCTTTTGGCAATTACGAAAGGTCGAAGCTTTAGAAGGAAAACACGAACCAACTTGCAAACCGGTTGTCTTGGGGTGCCTCGACAAAGCATTCCCCGAGAGCTGCGTCAAAACCGGAGCTAACCACTATGAGCCTCTTTAAACAGAGCTCATTGCCTATTTGAGAAAGAACCTTCACACATTCGCTTGGGCTGCAGAGAACATGCCAGGAATTGACATCAACATAACATGTCATGAACTCAACGCCGATCCATTGCTTTGGCGGCCCTGGCATCAAGTTCGGATTAAGCACTTAGACGAGTAATCTCTTTCGAATTCATAGAACACCCAAGCATTGGGCCACCAATAGTCATAAACTTAATCAACCCTTAGGATGACGGTACTGACAAAGAAGACAACCAACCTGAAGAAAATGTGGAACGATCCGAATATGGCTGCAACAAACCATGGTTGGAAACAATCCGATCATACATGGCCGATGGAACACTCCCTGACGAAAAACGGGCGGCCCTGAAAATCAAGACCCAGGTCGTACGATACGTCTTAATGGACGGAGAGGTCTACAATTGGAGCCTTTCTAGACCACTTATGACATGTGTAAAAGGAGAAAACGCTCAAAAAGTCATGAAAGAATTCCACTCTAGATTTTTCGTGAATCATTACGGCGGAATATCCCTCGCGATCAAGATAAATGCCTTGGTCACTATTAGCCAACAATGGTTCAAGACAGCGAAAAATTTGCGCGGAAATGCGAGAAATGCCAGAGACATGCACCAACAATTCGCGCGGAAATCGCACGAAAATGCGAGAAATGCCGCGGAGGTCCTTGCCTCAATTTTGTTGCCCTATCCATTCATGCGATGGTCAATGGACATCATCGGTCCCTTGCATAACTCAAAGCAAAAACGGTTTCTGGTAGTCTTAACAGACTTTTTATCGAAATGGGTTGAAGCAGAATCTTACGAAAGCATTAAAGACGCTCAAATAAAAAGCTTCGTCTGGAGAAATATCATATGTAGACATGGAGTCCCATGTGAGATTGGAATGGACAATGGATCTCAGTTTATTTTGACTAGATTTGAGGCATTTTGCAAAAAATGGAAGATACGATTAACCAAATTGACTCCTAGGTATCCGCAGGGAGGCGGCCAAGCCGAAACCATCAACAAAACTGTCCTAGACGGCCTCAAGAAATGCTTAGACGCCTAAAAGGTCGATGAGCGGAGGAACTTGAAGGAGTCCTTTGGTCCCATCAAACCTTTCCAAGACGAGCAACGGGAGAGGCTCCTTTTGCCCTAGTCTATAGCATAGAATGCATGATCCCACCTGAACTCGAATTTCCCAGAGTACGAAGGAGGCTGCTTCCTGAACGGGAAAACCTTAACAACTCGATGCTACTAAACAATCTCGACCTCATCAACAAGAACCAGGATCAAGCACTCATACGAATCCAGAATTACCTACAAGCTGCCACGAAATACTACAACTCAAACGTTCGAAATCGCAGGTTCAGCGAAGGAAGTCTATTTCTACGTAAATGTTCCCAAAACACCGCTGAATTAAACACGGGAAAACTTGAAACAAACTGGGAAGAACCTTACAAAGTCATAAAGGTCGTCCGATCAAGAGCGTACGAAATCGCCAACATGCAGGGCGTCAAAATTCCAAGAACCTCGGATGCAATACACCTCAGGAAAATATTATCACTAAGCAATAGGTTAGTCCATCATGCATGTTGGTGATTTCGTATGCTCCTGTTCGGACGACCAAGCGCTGAGTGGGAGGGAGAGAGAAATATTTTTATCAAGCCTCATTTTGGTCCTCTTAAGATCACATGATGGTGTCATCTTAAGACTATAACCAAGCGCTGAGTGGGCCCTCCCACTCTCGGCATCATGCAGTATGAACCTATTGCCTTAAGTCCATCATGCTTGAAGAAAATTGTTGTTTTTAGCTTTGATGATATACTAGTGTACAAAACATTCTTTGATAAACCTACTGGACCTCTGAAACATGTGTTAAGTGATTCTGTACTTGTTCTTTTGCGTTCCGAATCCAATAAAAATTGTGCCTTCTTTGAAGTTGTTCTTTGAGAAATTTGTTATCCCGTGTCTTGTTAGCCTTCTGGTCTACAATACCTACTTTGATGTGCTTATTAAAAATCTGAAACGTTTACTGCATGATCTAGGGAAAGAATGTTTGGATTTTGATATGAACAATGGCATGTCTTACACTAATAGTTGTGGATAACCAGCCTGCAATTTGGAGATGGAAGTACCTGATGAAAATGGCTTCAAAATTCCAAGGAAGTTTCTGTCCAAAACCTTACTTTGTTGTTGCTTACATGTTTTTTTCCTTGAACCTTTTTCTTGAGTTTAATTTGTTTGTTTTGATGTAGGAAATACAGATTTGAGGACAAGGAGGAGGGGATGATGCAACCTTGATAAGCTATGCAACCTTGGATGAGCTGGATGAGAGCGACATTGAATCAGGAGCTAATTGAGAGTGACATTGAACCAGGAGCCGAGTGAGAGTGACACTGATTCAGAAGATGGAAGAGAGGCTGCTCGGCCCAAACTTGGTGCTGATTCTGATCTGCCTTTCTCACCCCAAAATAAGTTCAAAGCCAAGTTAAAGATTCATTATCACTTGCTGATGGGCCAGAAATGAAATTCAAGTACAAGAACCCATCTGAAGCTGTTTTGGATCAAGTGGCCCAAGAAGAAGTGTTGAAGCCCATGGGAAGCTCAAAACATATTCATATTGGGTTTGTTTCTTGCCAAATTCGACCAGCCTTTTCTTCAGTCCAATTCAAGCCCATTCTCACCAAGAATACCAAGAGGAAGTCAGCAAGAAATTCTTGGTCGTGGCATGCCAAGAGTTATTCAACAAAAACCTTATTCTTGTCCAAAATCAAGTCTACAATCCTAGTTTCTAAGTTTCTTATTTTCTGCACTTGTCTTTTGGTTTCTACATTTTTTGCAACCTATATAAGTGTAGGCACGACCAGAATAAATATTCATTCACCTTTTTATCAAAAACTATCTCTTTAAACTGTGAATCTTTTATTCATCTTTGAACATCGATTGCTAAAGAGTTCATTCTCTGAATGCAAAACTTTTCTTTGATCACAAACAGAGTTCATTCTCTTGATCTTAGACACATCTACACAAGTGTTGATCAATCCACAGATCCTCACTGAAGTTCATCGACCATTCGACTTCTATCCATCTGAACCATCATAACATATCCTTCAAACCCTCAGATCAACCTTCAAAGTATCAGGGACAAAAGCAATCTTGCCCTAAGGGGTTCATCAGTCAAAAATGTTAATCTCGAAATCAACGTCTAGGATTGCATCTCTTAGGGAAAAAAATTCGAAATAATTTCAAGAAATGTCCTAAGTAGAAAACTCCGGAGCAACAACCGCATCGCTTGATGGCGAGTTGGTTATGCCTCATCCAACTTGTCATCAAGCGAGTTGGATCGTCCTTTTCTGACTCTCCGTTAGGCAACCTGGATCAGTCTTCATTAGCCAAACCTTATCTTCTCCTTTGGGCAATGATTGAATTGTCCCTTTTTCTGTCTCGATTGGAGTTACCGTTGGAACATTACGAAAAAACCGCAAAGATTCGTTTTCTCTTATAAGTTCAAATTGATCGTATAAATGGCAACAGTTAACTTAATACCTTAGTTGCCTTAACTGTATGATTCATTTGAACTATTTTATATAACCGGCGTCGTATCAAAGGTGTTCTTTTGAAAGAAATCGTAAAAACATTTAAGCCAAAAAACAGACCAAAAAGGTCTAAAACGCGGCTAAGAGCCCACTTATGATTTTGGAAGAAATTGAGCTCATGGTTACTATGACAGTCTATCTATTATTCATAGGAAAAGATAAGTGTAACGTTTCAAAGGATAAACACTAAGATCAGGGAAATGAAATATATCCGCAAAGCAATAAAGTCGACTTAAGGGCAGAAAAGGCAAGGAACACCGACCTAGAAGGCATATATAAGGGAAACTAAACAAAGAAGCGCTGGGATCCAAAGATTAAGACTTAGAGAATTCTCATTAGCTTAGTAGAACTTAAAACTTAGGTGGCTAAACTAGCAAGGTTATACAAAGAATGGTTTTCCACTTCTGTTTTGCAATTCTCTTAGTTAGTAATTCTCTAATCATCATGTTTTCGGTGAAATCTTGTAGTTTTGTTCTTGTCAATCAATAAAACGCATCCGAGCAACTTACTAGCAATATTCTGTTATCCTTTTTCTTTTCGTATTTGTGTGTTTACGCAGATAATTTGGGTCCTCTAAAAAAATTAAGGTTTTCTAACTTTCCTTACTTTACAGAAATCGACAGTGCGAATTTCTGTTCCCACACTAGCTGGCAATTTCGATCAGCTCGGCCAGAACAACCAGCTGAGGCGGTTAGGTTTATTAAGTGACCAATTATGGGTGGTCCGTCCATGGTCCGATAGTCTGGTCGGTGAGCTGGGTGGTCGGATAGTTAAGAGTCAAGTTGGGCCAGTCTGAGTTAGGTTAGGGCTTTAGGTTAGGTAGGGCTTGGGCCGTGATTGAATGGATTGAGCCATGGCATGTTATAGGCGAGAGGGTGCAAGAGGATGACCAAAGGGGAAACAGCCTTAGGCGAAGGGTAACAATTTTGTATCGCACCCATTCGTTCCTTGCCATTGGTGCCCCATCGCCCATCACCTCTTCCTTATATGTTCCCCTCCTATCTCCCATTTGGAATAATTTCCTTGTCAGATATCCACCAAGAAATCCAATGAGAAGAGAGAGAGAGAGAGAGAGAGAGAGAGAGAGAGAGAGAGAGGTCTAACTGGAAAAGGGTTAAGGCTGAGAGGTCAGTCCGCGTAGGCAAGTGGTCGGAGGGTCCGGTGTGACAGTCCCACGAGGCAGTTGGTCGATTAGTGAACAAGGAACCAATGGGTGCCTTGTAATGTTTTGATTTCACTTCTCCTTCTTATTATCTTTGATTGGCTAAAGTGATTTTAATGATGCCGGGGTAGACCGAAGGTCTATGGATGGACGAATAATGGGCAAGTCCTTTGAGTCGAGTAGGGCTTGCGTGGTGGATTGATTGAATGCTGCGTGATCGATACTTGTGGCATTGAGGCTGCATGTATTAACTTTGTTTTGTGCATTCATGTACATTACTCAAACCGGCTATATGCCTATAGACCCTAAGTATGGTTGTATGCTTGATCGAGGCTAAAGGGCCAATCGGTTACATAAGTTTCTAGGCGAGTGGGCTAGGCAGCTGACAGATGGGAGGAATTCGCTAAGTCCTTCCCTTGAGAATGAACCATACCTAGAGGACTAGTTTTCTTGGACTAACCGTGTACGCGGAATATATCACCTCACTCAGAAGTGTTTTAGATTGTTTATGGCTCATTAAATGTGGCCGACTCTAAGGATGGTATGGGTTAATGCAAGACATTCGGCTGATGGGTGTGAGTGGTGGTTGAGTCATTTAGGTCTAGTATTGTATAGGATCGATATGATCATACTTTATCTAGTTAAGAACCTCACTTGAATATTACACTTAAACGGGATAATAACTTAAAATGAACTGGCCAGATCCGGGTCGCATGTTGGCTCGGATAGTGTGAGATCGGCTTGGACAAGAGTCCATATCGGGGCTTACAATCTTCTCTGGTCATTTCCTCCCTCTTTCTCTCTTCTCTGAATCTTTTTCTCCTTTCTCTCCTTTTTTTAATCTTCTTCTCTATATCAAGCTCTGCAAACTGTAGGTGAATAATGGGGTTATAGAAAATTTTCCTACCCCTCGCTTCCAGATTTGTGTGATCATCCCATTGTAGTAAAATAATGGGGTCATAGGAAATTTTCCCCTTTACTACTCTGGAAGTCATATCATTCTTTTCTTGTTTTCTTTTCTACATGTTAAAGAGAGCAGAGACGGAAACCAGAAACACAAAGACTTTTACCTTCCAGGCCCGCAAGAGGAATCCGCTCAATTGTATTCCTAGATCTAAGACAAGCGATTTGAGTTGATTAGTTTGTAGGTCACCTTTAGTTTCTTCAGACATTCTCATAAAGTGTGGATGTTACTAGCAGGTTGATCCCCTTTGACATTTCCATTTCATATCACCTGCAAATCAGCAACTCAGAATGATGCTAGAGAGTGGTTAGGTAGTTTGTTCCAGAAAAAAGTTCATCATCTTCAACTGACTATGATTTGACTCAATAAAATGACATAAAAGACACCCAAAACATAACATAACATCAGTACGTACCTCCCCCAGACTTAAACAACACTATTCCCAGTGTTATACAACTTGAGATTGGCAAAAAAAAAGATGTAAATATTTATCAAGGAAAGGAGAGTATACCCTCAATTTGTGATGAGCGTTGATCTACGCAGTGAATTGCCGACTGATGCATGGATGAAGTGGCGTTGATCGACGCTTTCGAGTCGTCGGTCGAAGCTAGTGATCGACTCGTCTTCCCGGAGCTTTTTTCTCTTTTTTACCTAATAGTGGGTTGTCTTTCACTCAGCATTTTTTGTCATTATCTTGACGTTTTGGAGTTTTAGAGTTCAGGTTTCATTATTTTTTTGTAATGAGAATTTGCTCCAAATAAGCCTCAATGTCCAGTTTGTACAATTGCTTGTTCATGGAATCAATGAAGATTTTTCGAGAAGTTTCTCCTTTCTCTTTCAGGTCTGGAGTAACAAGAACTCAAATCATGGAAAAAGGTTTTTGAACCTCCTCTGTTGTGCACTTTGTGATCAAGGTACCCATCTTAGCAAGTATTAGGAACCAGTGTCAAGAAGTCTGCATTCTTCTTATTTTTCTTCCTCTTCTTCTTACAATTTCTGCTATTTCCCGCACACTTGGCTGTTTCTGTCTTTGCGTGATATGATACCCAAGGGGTTTAGAGCGTCGCCAAGGTGGCGTTGATCGATGCTGATACCAACGAGACACTCTTCACATCAATTTTATCTCTTAAGCCTTTCTAAGAAGCAGATGCAGGGAAAGGATCATAAGATATTTCAATGTAAGAAGCTAGATGCACTCCTTTGTCTGGTGGGACAGGAGTTTAAACTTCAGAAATAGTGCATGGAACCAAAAGCGTCTATCGTCGGTTGGCCTTGTCATTTTATTTAGGTCCACAGCTGTTTTCCTAGACTCATCATACAATGCATTGATCTCTTTCCCGGTCTCTCTAGAGTTCAAAGGAGACACCTTCATGAATCCTCTTCACCCTCTATGAAATCCAGTCGACTCTTTGGCACTTATAGGTGGTTTCAGATGCTTAGGTACAGCGAGTGTGGGACCTCTGGATTGTATACTCTCTCCTCAACCGGTCCCAACTCAATCATGCAAACTTGCAGTGCGTCCAACATGAGGGTCGATCGATATCATGCGGGTGTTGATTGATGTCAGACTTAGGTGAAGTCTCTAGATATTTTCTTGTAGGGCGTTGATCAACGCTAGTGGGATGTAGATCTACGCTCTGCTTCAGTGTTGATTCTTGACCAAAATTTTGAGGTTGTTCTTCATCATTTAGCTCTTAGAAATATTCAATAGAGATTTCTCTATTCAAATCTAGGGCAAGTTGTTTTCCACTTCCTAGAGTGACAGCACTAACATGACTCCTTAAATTAACGTCAGTCCTTCAAGGAAGGAATCCTTCTTCCCTTCTGAAAAATCCATCAATCTGCGTTTCTACGTTGACTGTCGATCGATGCTGCTTGAGCGTCGTTTGACGCTCCTGTCTGGAAATCATGCGTTCTAACTCCAGTAGCTCTTTGGTTGAGAGATCCAGGAGCAATTTTTCCTTTCTGCTTATGGTACTGAAATGCAAGTACCTGAAACACAAGAAAAGAAAAGTAAGTAAAATGAAAAGAAAAAACTCAGTCTAAATCCAACACCTAGTCTGATGGTGATAGGCGTTACTCGCAGTTGCGCCAAATTTTTATATTCTCAAATTAACCTTCAGGCAACTCTCTCAAGAAGATCGTGTAGTACTTGGGATCATATCCAAGAGACTCAAAATTTCACACTGTAGACTTTTGGTTATCAGATTAAGCTAGGTCGTAAATAATGTAATGCAATAAACAACATAAAGTAAATCAGTTTGTAAGAGTATCAGGATAAAGCGCTCTATTCAGGGATTTATAATACAATGAATTCAAAACAAAAATCAATGGTGCCAAGGGTTTATAAGGTTCAGTTCCGGAACTCGAATACAAACAGTAAGTTATCCAACTTTCGAGGTGATAAACTATCAGATACCTAGCTCTAATTAAATATCAACTCTCTCTGCGTATCCGATGAATCAAAGTAGTAATAAACCAAATTTGATACTATTCAACTTAAATCCTATACCAACTCTCGCTGTGAATTGATATCTAGTTCAACAGGACTAGATTCAGGTAATCAGTCACACTCTCGCTCTATTCCAACTATCATATGATCTAGATTCTAGGTAATTAGCCACACTCTCGCGCTATTCCAATTAATCTAGAAACTAGTGTCATAAAAAATCTTCCTGTAGAAATCTATAAAGAACCAAAGCAATCCTATGATTAGCACTTTGACATTAAACTCATGTAATCCTTATATCTAACAAGAAAACTACTCAGACATGAAAACAATAACACAAATCATAATCTGAAATAATTGCATAAATAATCAACGGGAGTTACAAGAAAAATCTGAAGAGTTCTTCTCTTCTCTCCCATCTAAAACAAAACTTAGCCGTCAATAATGGCTTAGAAACATATAATATAGGTTAAAACACATTATGGGCTCTTTTTAAAATAAGGAAGCTTTGAGGCCAAATGCAATACTTGAAACTTCATTAGAACTTGTCAGGCACTTGGCCTGTAGGGGCGTTGGTCGATGCTCAGGTGGTGTCGCTCGACTCTCTGCAGATCTCTTGAATTCTCGACAGCTTTGTACTCACGCGTCAGACAGACCACTCTTTAGAAAAACAAGAATAACTTTCTATCTAGAATCCTAATTGACCTAAAACAAGTGGCATTGGAAATCTAACTCAAACCTCTATCTTTTGTCGAAATATGATCTTAATCTCACCGTGGAAAGTGCTCCATCCGTTTCTAAGCATCTGATGCATCTGTGTGGTTCTGTATCTCAAAAAATCTCCATAATCTCAAAGTTTCCCAAGAAGTACCTAAACTTTGTATGACACCAAACAATAACAAAACGACTCCAAATGCATAATAAATACTCTAAATACGACTTATATCATGGTCAAATCCGGTAAAAACCATCAAATATCAGTAGTTTACGTGGAACAAATAACTTTTCTGTAAATCTGAAGTAAATTTACTTGTAAGAAAGTTTGTCAAAAACATATGTAAATTTACGAAGAATGAAAAGATTCGTTGTAAAGCAGTTGTAAAATAAAAGGTATTTTACCACTATGTATTTTAGATATGATTAAGAACAACCATAAGGTAAATGTGAAGTGGTTAGTGAAAACATGTTTTAGTGGGCTACACCTAACTTATTTACTCGTAAAGTCGTTGTAATATCAAAGTTAAAAACTTGTAAATTATTTCCTTGTAAATCTGTTGTTAAAATTCTTACTTACCAGTGACAAAAAATTTCTATAAATATGACATTCTCTTGAAATTGAAAGACTCGCAGAAAAAAACATAAAAACGTGAAGCATTAAAAAAATGTCGAGCGATGGCAATATATACGAATTATGGAGTTGGATGTATACGCACAAGTATTCCGATGAGAGAGTAACAAAGGATTTTCCAATGGGCTGGAGATATTCATGTTTCGATCTGGTTGTACATCGAGCATGCAGGATAGCAGTAAGATGTTATATCCTTGTTAGAAGTGAAAAAAATGCCCTTAGGGAAACTGTATGAAACCATTTAGTACAGAGAGGCTTTACAACAACTTACTATATTTGGCTTCATCATGGAGAGGGTTATGGTGGAGACGAAGCTAGTATTAGTAATAGCAATTTTAAAGATTTTGGTAATAGTGAATAACCAGTTCATTTGCATAATGAATATGATGAGGAGCAGATGAGCATGATAGGGCTCACGACATGGTTACATATTCATATTTATAAACTACTACAACAATAGCTGATGAACTAGAAATGTTGAAAAAACTGATTTGGATGCAAAAAGGTTTTATTAAATGTAAGATGTTGTAAATCCACCAATCTACACTGGTTGTAGAGAATGTCTCTCTTAATTTTCTCTAGAGGCTAGGATGATGAATATTAAAACTAAACATAATTTACCTGAGAATTTCATGGATGCATGGGCCGAGTTGTTTAAAGAGTATTTTCCAAAAGATAACGTGTCAGTTGAATCTTATTATGAGATTAAGAAATTGGTTTATAATATTGGTTTGCCTTTGGACATGATAGATGTTTTCATTGAAAAATGCATGATCTACTGGAGAGACAATGCAAAGCTAGAAGAGTGTTCCTTTTGCAAGAAACTACGATTCAAGCCGCAAGAACGTGGGCAGAACAGGGTACCTTACCAAAGGATGTGGTACCTACCAATTACAGACATGTTAAATATATTATATCAATCCGACAGGACTGCTGGAGCGATGAGATGGCATGCTGAACATGTCAAGAAGGATAGAGAGATCACTCATCCATCATATTCAAGAGCGTGGAAACCTTTCAATACATTACACGCAGATTTCGCTAGAAATATTTGAAATGTTTATCTTGGGTTATGCACAGATGGATTTAGTCCATTTGGAATGTCTGGGAGACAATATTCATTGTGGCCAGTCATTCTTACGACGTACAACCTGCCACAAGAGTTGTGCATGGGACGAGAATTTCTATTCATGACCATATTAATCCATGGTCCCAAACATCCAAAACAGCCGCTGGATGTTTTTTTCAACCATTGATACAAGAGCTGGAGGACTTGTGGTCAGTAGGGGTGAACACAAATGATTGTTCAACGAAAACTAATTTTACAAAGCAAGCAATGCTTCTGTGGACTATAAGTGACTTCCTGCTTATAGGATGCCGTCTGGATGGACTACACATGGAAGGTTATCTTGTCCATTTTTTGGTATGAAGGATGTGTTTCAACTAAAGCATGGTAGGAAGACATGTATTTTGATTTTCATCGCCGATTTCGCCGTCTTACCCATCCATACTAAAGAAACAAGACATTTTTAGGCACAAAAGAGTTGTACGCGACACTCGTCCTTCTTATTTAAGTGGAGAACAAATTGTTGAATAACTGCTCGTCGTGGGAGTAATGGTCATGTTCCTAAAAAAATACCTGATTATTATGGGATTCATCATAATTAGAAAAAAAGAATATATATTGGGAGCTTTCATATTGGAAGGACCTGATTTTGCACCACAACCTTGATGTGATGCTTATAGAGAAGACTTTTTCAACAACATCATGAACACAATTTTGAACAACTAAGGAAAAACAAAAGACAGCAAAAGTCAAGGTTGGATTTATCTGATATTTTCTCAAGAAGTGAGTTGCATATAAAAATCAATGGAAAAGTTACAATTCCATTATTTAGATTGTCATCAGAAACAAAGACAATATTGTTCAACTAGGTGGCATCACTAGTGAAGTTCCATGATGGTTATGTTTCAAATCTCATTAGATGTGTTGAACAAGGTCAAAAGTTCACAGAGATGAAAAGGCATATGATTGCCATGTGTTTATGCAACGACTACTTCCATTTGAATTTGTTGAGATACTTCCAATCTATGTACAGAAGCACTTGCAGGTAAAATATTATTTTGTTTTAATATTGATTAATTAATAACATGTTTCTTAATTAGTAACTAACTACTAATGTGTTTACTTTTGCACAACACAAGCCATTGGAGCATTTTTCAGGGATCTGAGCACATGTACCTTATTGCGCAATTTTGAGAAGATATTTTCACCGGATTCTTTATGTCATGGAAAATTTTGTTATCCACCTTCTATATGAGGCACTACTTGGTGGACCTGTTCATTTTTAGTGCTTGTACTCATAAGAGCGATCTATGAAGCATTTGAAAGGTAAAGCGAAAACCTTGTGAAAGTGGAAGGTTCCATTGTTGGTGGAAGTTTGATAGAAGAAGCACCGCACTTCACATCTTACTAATTTGCACCAAAAGTACGTACCCGAAAACAAGTTCCACAAAGATATGATGATGGTGGTGTTGTGGCAACATATTCAGTGTATGATATTCCAGACATCTCTTCCAAAATCAGGTGTATGGGTAGAAAAGTGAAAGAGGTTTGGTGGTCAAGTCAAGAAGACTCCCATAGTACCCACACATATATTCTACTCAAGTGTGAGGATACTATGATGCGCTCATTTGAATGGTAAATGTTAAATTTATACTCAATTTGTTCTTAATTATTTATATATATATATATATATATATATATATTAATCTTATTTGGTAATTTGTAACTTATTTATTATTCAAGTGAAAAAGTTATAGCATGTATATCCACAAATGAGTTGAACAAACAGAAAAGCCAACACTTTGTTAAGTGGCCGAAGACACAGGTACTTATATTTTCTAATTAAAAATATGAATTAATCAAAAGTTTGTGCTAGATATTTTTGAATTAGTCAAAATTTTGTGTTATTTTGTTAGATTGATTATGGCAATCCATATTATTCCCTATGGTCTCCCAAAGTAGTTCAAGGTCTAATTTCACACGAGGCTTTATTTTCATACTTACGAGTTTGGAAGACATTGGGCAACTAGGAACTATGGAAAATGTGTGAAAGGTGAAACAGATTTTTATGGGATCTTGCATGAGATTATTCAACTGGAATTCTTTGGGTTACTGAAGCTGAAATGTGTCCTCTTCAAATCTGCTTGGTTTGACCCCGTCGTCTACAGAGGTGTTTGGCTTAAACATTTTGGAGTTGTTGATGTTAATTCGGGCTTAAACATTTTGGAGTTGTTAATGTTAATTCGGGACGAAGATACAACAAATTCGAGCCTTTCATATTAGCTTCCGAATCAGAATAACTTAGCTTTATCACATATCCTTGGATCCGAGATTCCAAAATTACTTCATTGTCTGCAATCAAAGTTACACCTCTAGGCAAAATTATCGGTGGAAACAACCCCCCCCCTTTTACAATAAGATTTGTGTGTTGATGCAGTAGAGGTACCTGATCAACAAACTGATGACATCCTTCTTATTGATACAAATAACCATGAATATGAAGATCAAGACGAGTTTGATGAAAATAACTGTGGAAACCAAAATTTGCACTCTCAAATTTATTAGTTGAATAAAGCATAGCTTCCTTTCTCTGCAAGGACCAAATATAAGTGGTCAATTAAATGCATAAATTAAAGATATACAGAAAAACAAATTTAGAAACATTGCGTATGGAAACGGGAGGACTACAGAAAAACCTAACTAAGTTTGCTAGCGCAACCACCTATGTCGAGGAAACCTATGTGAGCCGCAGCTCGTTTAGCAAAATATGAAAAATATGTGAAAAAGGTTTTTGTTGATTTTGGATTGGACCTTACAAAAGGTTGCCTACATACCCCTTTCGAGGATCAATTCAAACGTAGTTCAATTTACAAAGAGTTTAATAAGAGATCGAACTGCTTTCGCGACGTTCATCTAGTAATTGGATGCTAATCATAGAAAACTAAGCATGTTGAGAATAATTCCTAAGGTTTCTAAGTGCAAAGAGTTCTAAGAGCCTAAAATTCTTCTTCTTCTCTGCATCGGATGTTCTTATATATGCATTCAGAGTCGACAGTCTTTCCTTATCCATTCGATATTCGAGTATATCTTCAGCTTGTATCCTTCCTTATCCTTTCAACTTCCATGTTTATCTTTGGAAACTTTACGTTTACCCGATTTATCCCATTTTTCTCTACCAAGTCGAGAAAACCGCCATTGAAATCTGGGAATCTTCTTATTTTAAACCATTAGTGGGAATTTATCTTGTTTTAGGCCACTTGGACTGTTTTACGAGATATGCGTTTTTGTGATTTTATTCGGAAAATCATTGACTTTTCCAAAGTACGTCTTTTATGTCATTGGTCTTACAAAATGATAAAAATAAATTAATTTAGTCAAAAATACGATGGAGTTGAGTTAACTATTATTGAAACCGACATTTGACTTTAATTTTTATGATGAAACAATGTCTTGCTTGTTTTCTTCGTAAAATCTCAACGGAAACTCCGATTGCGACTAAACAAAAGACATTTCGAACGAGATTCAAAGGAGAACATGATGAGAGGCTCATGGGCGATGATGTGAGATTGAGGGGTGACAATGTGGCTTGAACGGCGATGAAGAATTAGGAGATATATATATATATATATATAGAGAGAGAGAGAGAGTGGTGGTGAGGAAGAGAGAGAAAGAATAAAATGGCGATGAGGACTTAGCAGAGAGAAAGAAGGGAAATATGGAGCTTAAAAGGGCGATAAAGAAATTTGAGAAGGGCTAAGGTCATTTGAGAAGGGTGATGAGGCAAGGAGAGAGGCTCATTGGGAGACAGGCATTTGAGAAGGGCAACATGGAGTTTAGTGAGAGCTATTGGGAAACAAGTGCATTTTAGAAGGGCAATGAGGCCTTTCTCATGTTCTCATTTCCTTCGTTTATTACTTCATATACTTTTTACGCAAGTTTTTCTGCAAAGATTTTCTAAAAATTGTTTTGCAGAAGATTATCTCATAGAGTTCTTTACGATGTTTTCCTGTGGAAACTTGTTTTATGAATTTTGTTTTATGGAAGATTCTTTTGTAAACCTCGTCATTTATCGTAAAAATCTTCTGCAAGAACGTTTTTTGATCTTTTCATGTTTGGAGAAAAAATCTTTTATTCCTTGTCTGGGATGAAATATACAAATTTTGTTCTCGTGTCCTTATTTAAATATTCGGTGTAGTGTCTTCAGCATTTTTGGCTCTATTTGCATAAGGCATAATTTTCGGAAGATTTTAGCCGTTGATGACCGATTTTGACCCCAACAATGATGGACAATGTAGTGATGAGAACTCGAATAATGAATTTGAATGATGTAATATTGTCATTACTAATGATGAGTAGGAATTTATGCATGTGTGTTAAGGCTTAGATAACAATTTATAAGGAGATGAAGATATATGGTTTGGGTTTAGGGGTTTAATAGTTAGGGATTTAGAAAGAGTTCCTCACAAAATCATCATAAACCGTTAATACAGGATGTTGTTAATTCCTGGTAAAACTCATTTCGTTGTCAATGACTTGTAAACCGAAAAAGGGACGTGGCATATTCGCCGTAAACCAATTATTCGTAAAGTCCACGTATCACGGAAACACGGGACATGGCTACATCGTCGTAAATATTATTCGTCGTAAACTATTCGTGAAATAAAAATATGGAAATAAGGAACACAAAAAGATTAAAACACGGGTTATGGTTACTTTGTCATAAACAAAAGACACGAGACGTGGCTAAGTCCTCGTAACTTTACAAGAACTTTACGACGACCCCTACTTTCTATATATACCCCGACTCATTTCACTCCCCCACTCGTCGCCTCTTGCTCTAAAACTCTCTACCTCTCGATTCCCTCGGCAAAAAAGTAAGTCTTTTTAGTTAGTTTAGTTTTGGTGGTTTTTGTAGGTGGTTATACTAGGCTTAGAATTTATAGAGATTAGATTGGGAATTGGATTGCTATATATAATTTTCTTATTTAAATATTTTTTTAATTAGATGGCTAATATAAAGCGTTCACCACATCAAAGTGAGACATTCGGCATTGGAGATCCAGCATGTAATAGTTCATTGGGTCCATCTATGGCTCAGGATTCCAGAACTCAGTCATCATGACACATTTGTCCACCTCCACCTCCGGTTCCTCCCTTCGCATCTCCACTTACTCCTCATGTGGTTCCAGGCGGTACTCCTCATGGTGAGGTTCCTTCAAACGTGCTCCTCCTCCCCCTGACCATGCTCAGGAGTACATCCCGATTTGTTGGTGCAGCCCAATGCACCTTGTGCTCACTATATCGTCGAGGATTCTCTTTCCCAGCTGGGACGAGAATTTTTAGATTTCTTAGACCCCGATCGACCACCTGGAATTTACTGGTACTTAATTTTTTTTAAAACCTGTTATTGTGATTTAAATTATTTATTTATTACAATCTTTACTTTGATTAATTTATTGTTATTATTATTTTCCAGATTTAGGGCCGACGGTCGTGTCGGGCGGAGTGTTTCCACATGATCAAAGGTTATTTCATATAGGCACATCCTAATTGGACGCTGACACCGTAGTACATTAGGACCTCGTGTTTCACATGTTTTGCGGTTAGTTTTTTATTTTTATTAATTTAACATTTTATTTTTATTTTTGTTTAATATCTATTTTAATATTTTCTAGTATTGCATTTCCAGCAAAAATGGAACTTGTACATAGTGATCAACAAGAAGGTGAAGGCAAAGTTTGTGGAGAAGGCGAAGACGCGCCTGTGCAACACCGTCTCCGACTGGAAGGTCATTTATGAGCTTAGAGGCTATGAAGCAAATCCCCATCTCTCACAAAGGATGTATGTTCGATCGGGGTCTAAGAAATCGTGCAGTAGTCTATGAAGCAAATCCCCGATCTCTCATCAGCTATTGGAAAAAAACCTCACTCGGTCTGAATCACCGTGCTGTAGTCCGCTTCTTGTTTGACGAAGGATGAGAACGGACATTTGCCGATGGTTCACAATTCCGAGAAAGCGCCCCACACCCGGTTCCGTCTGAACATGGTAAGTAGTATTATATTTCAATAATTTTTCACTTTTATTATAATTTTATTAATTGGATTTAACTTTTGATATTTTAGGCCGAATAGAACGACTGAATGCAACCTTCGCTTTCTAAGCTATTTCAGAAAACGCACTCAAAAGGCTGTATCTTCTTGGATCCCGGCCAGAGAAGATCCACAATGACGTTGCTGCTTGGATTGCAGAACACAAAATTCAGCTGATTCAGCAGTCACCAGATGGGGTGCCCGACCAATTTTCCACACATGAGGTAGACAAGATTATTGAGAAAGTGTAGAATTTCATTATTTTAAAATTATTACTTTACTTTTTCTTAAATTTATTAATTTATTATTTAAGTTAAATTTTTCCCTTTTAAAGGTTATCCAAGGGATGAACACTGGGAATAGGATCTGTTAATGATGTCCCACGGGTAACATCATCTTATGCCCATAGACGAGATGGGGTCTAATTTGGATTCTATGCAAGCTCAACTGGCATCCCTCGAAAGTCTTTTCGACCTTATAGCGGACGGAAACCCGCAGATGCAGCAGATGTTGCTGGCTAGACGGGCAGCACTCGGGATTCCATATTCACCGCCCTGATCTACGGATGAGGAGGCGGTAGATTTAGAGAAAACAAACACTTCTGACTACTTCCATGACGACGACCTTCGCTAGCTTTATTTTTATTTTTGTATTATAAATTTAAGTATTTTTATTCATAAACTTTTATTACTAAAATTTAATATTGTCTTAATTATTATAATTTTAAAAACAATAATTCAACATTCGCAGGTAGATCGTTGTTAAATCTACAAGGACTTTACAAGAAAGCATTTGTTAATTCCTCGTAAATATTTACACCGAGTTTACATTGACGTAGATGTTAAACCCTCGTATGGTTTTATATGGAATATATGGGGACTTATATGTGAACTCGTCATAAAATTTTACGAGGACTTAACATCGATGTTGATGTAAACTCATCGTAAAATTTGCACAGACAAAACGACTATTTCATTTCAAAAATATACAAGGACTTTACAATTGAAATATCACGAGTCATTTACGATGAAAGTCATCCTCGTAGGTTAAGGATGACTTTACAATAAAATATTGTGCTGGGTTTCGTCGTAAATTTTACGAGGATTTTACGTTGAAATACGGGCATTTTACAACAATTTCGCTATCGTTGTTAATTCGTTGTCACGAGCCTTTTACAACGGATTAATGATGATATTTGTAATGCATGTATTTCTTATAGTGAGGATTCTTTATTAAATGAAAGAAAGTAAGGTGGAAAATTTGAGTATGAGGTCTCAAACAACCATGACCAATAACGAAATTTTACTATGCCAATCTGATGAAGTTACTCAAATGATTCACATCAAAAGTTAAGCAAAACACATTATCTCAGCTAAAATAATACACAGTGTCTAACCCACAACAAAAAAAAGGTGCAACTTCGCGCGAAGCTCGGACACCCCGTAGTTACAAATAAGTTCAATATTTGTTTACTGTAAATGAATTAATGTTATTCCACTTAAAATAAAAAACTATTTTAAGAAATTATTGTGTCCATTCCATTTGAACTTTTTGTTTCCATTCCATTTAAAACGTAACTAACTGATAAATGGAAATTAATGTATTGTAGTTCGTCTAATACCCTACGAAACTAAATATGTGAAATATCTTCTTGGTGAAAATGTAATACCTAGCTTATGCACAAGAGCTTCTCTTTTTAGCCACACAATTACTTTAACTTTGTACTTAATTAATTTATCATCATCATTATATTACTGATTAGTAAAGCAGGTCCTGATATGTTTAAGACTAGAACAAAAGAAAAATTGGTTGATATTGAAAAGTAGGTAAAAGGTCTCTAGAAGACTTGAACCTGAGTTGACTGAAGCAAGAGTGTGTTGCCACTTAAGACACATTTCTGTATTTTTTACAACCTAAGACACATATTGCTGGAGGGACACATTCTTGGTTCTCGAGGCGGTTTTTAGACAGAAATACCCTTTACTTTATGAAATGAGACACGAAAGGATTGTTGGGTTTTGTTATGTTTAGTTAGTTGGGACCAAGACTTACAAAGCTTTTAGTTAAGTATAATTACTTTTATCTCGAGTTCTAAAATATATAAAATAAAAATAATTGTCACATCAAATTATATATAAATTATCTATCTTTTAACATCCATCTTTATTTATATTTTATATATATACATATACAAAAAAGATATGGACATGGACACCAAAATGTGGATAATAGAGTTATAGATTAATTGTGGACATGGACACTAAAGCGTGGACAAATGAACTGTGGATAAATCAAATTAGGATAACTAAATTTGTTAAAAGCGAATGAGGGGTAATGACAAATTTTAGTGGATGTGATATCTTGTGGGCAAAAAAACAGAAATAGGGATTTGAATCTTTGTCTCATACCAATCATTACAAGGTCAATGGTTGTTGATTTCAAAGCGATGACGATTCAAGAGTTGCAGAGTTTATGTGTTTGCAGATTTGCAGCATCTCTAAGGGAAATGCAACATGTCTAAGAGAACTGAAAGTGTTTGTGATGAATCTTCAATTCACCAGTGTTTAAGGTGCCATAGGTTTCAAGAACAAAGCCCTTTGCATGATCTAAAATATTTTCCAATTCCAAATCACCAACTATCAAGCCCTCAAATCCGAGATCTTCTAGAGCTTCAATAAAATCTGATGAAAACCAAAGCTTTACTACCTTAAGACTACAATCTTGTAGAGGTTCACTAAAATCTGATACAAACCATAGCTTTACTCCAATCAGAAAAAGATTAAGGTTTGAACAGGGGAAAGTGAAGAGGCTCAAAAAATGAATCATGAAAGTGGGGATAGGAGAGAGAATAAAGAGACATGTTTCTATTTCTAATTGTTTTTTATTTTTGTCTAAATGTGTGAACAGTAAATTTTAGTTGAAATTAGTTAATAAGAGTTAAAAATGTGTAGTTGTGACGTAGTTGGAGGTAGGAAAGACAAATCGCATAGAGAAAATGTGTGATATGTGAGAAGTGTCTTGAAGTGTAATTTCAAAGTGAGAATGTTTCCTATGGAGTAAATTTTTTCCTGAAACAAATATCATAATCTGAACGTAAAACCACTAGTGTAAAGATACAATTATTATCACTGGACGAATATAATTATTAAACCAATCGGCTGGACGCTTATATTCTCTGTTGGCTTGTCACAAGGGCACCTCCACTGATTAAATGTGCTATAGTTCCGTATTATTAATATCCACACTAAGATTAGACCTTCACCTTGCGTATGATGAGTTTATATGAACAATATTTAAAATATATTGTACTAAAATATAAACTTTATATTTGAGCATACAAAATATTTTTGGTCCCTATCAAATTGATCTGATATTCAATTTTTATAAATAAATATGTTGTTTACTGATGAACGGGTCCAAATTTTATAAAAAAAATTATTAGGAGTAAAGAAGTTTAAGAGGAGTTGTGGTGTTATGTCATGTAACACGTGAATAGAATATATATAATTAATAAAGTAGGGTTTTGTATGCACTTAATATTAGAGTATAGTTAACGTGAAATTTCTATGAAGTCATATATATATATAATTAATAAAGTAGGGTTTTGTATGCACTTAATATTAGAGTATAATTAACGTGAAATTTCTATGAAGTCCTAAAACTCTTTCTTCACTTAATGTGATAAAGTTTTTTTGGTTAATTATAATTTATTAGCAGTCATCATCAAAGAACTCATATTTTTGTGTGTCCAAATCTATATGAAAACAAAAATATTCAATAACAACTTCGTGTACATATTTGGCAATACGATATCGACAACCACTAATGAAATGGATTGTATCAATGAGAATATATGGACAAAATCACAGAATTGGTCACAAAGTTTCAAATTAATTTAAAATATAAAATATTACAAATTACATTCAACTTACCATATCAGTCTATATAAAACTTGTGTATCAATATATTTCTCTAAGATACTTTTAATTGTCTTGTAACACTTAGTAAAACCGTCCATTAATCCATCTTTCTCATATGGCTTTATGGAAATCAAATCAACTATGAACCAACCATATATGGTTACAAACTGAAAGTACCCAGTAATTCACATTTTGATTTAACATTCTTGAAATAAACTCAAAATAGATATTAATTCATCTTGATATTGGAATGTTGAAGAAAGGTTGGAGAAATTGATAGTTCAATTTTATATTGTATCAACCATGAAGCTTTGAAGTTAGCTTTGAATAGATCACTTTATGATAGTGATATGTTCATATGACAGTTGTGAAGTTTTGAAGTTGCTTGTGAAGGTGGAAAAGAATTAATAACGTGAGAGCCATATGACCATATGGTTTATTGCTAATGTTGTCGACGATGATACAATTTTTACAATGGGTCTTAAGTAAAGTATTAGCTTTATAATAATGTATTAGTTTAAGATACGTGCTTTGCGCAGAGTGAACATGACCTACACTATTTTTTAGAATTTTAATTGGTTTCATACCAAATATAATGAATTTGTCCAGTTTATTAATTCCTTATACACTGTGTATATACATTATACATTGTGTATATTTTGAAAATCATGTACTTGACTTTAAGTAATTTTGGCCCATTTTGTTGTCATAATGTCTTGGGTTGTATATTATCGGTCACATGAAAAGAGTGATTCATTCATTTTTTTCATCGTTGTTTTTCTTCTAGTGATTCACTCCTTTTGCTTGAGGTAGTGAGGATTTAGAAATCAATATATCTAGTGTATTTATAGTTGTGAGGTAGTTGTGGCTTTAGCAATGGTGCATTGATGAAGGAATATGTTGATATAAATTAGATAATATACGGAAAATGTTAATGTAGAAAAAAATTTGGTAATATTTTGATTATTAGACATAAACATATGAGGAAACTTTCAATAGTAAAAGAGTATAAATTCAGTATACATATATAGATATCATTTTTGTAAGAGTATGTACACCAAATTTTAAAACTTGTCTTTTCAGTGAAACAGAAAAGCTTGCACACGAAGTTTTAAATATTAATACTAACTTAAAAGTGAAACTTGTAAATATAACAAATAATTACATGAAACGACATGATAGTAAGTCTCTACGTTAATCATACACAAAAAGTCAAATACTTTTAATAACACATACAACAGCTTCTCCAATGATTGGACCACTTATGTGTGTTAGCTAGTCACCTTAATTTCGTGAAGTATACTATATTCTTTTGGTAAAATCATTAAAAATATAGCAAGGTCTAGTTATAAAAATTCACAACAATAATTTGCTTAAACATTTATCGGACACTATGAATAACTTGTTTTAAATTACTGCTCTAACAAAGTAACATTGCATATCTTTGACTTTTAATACCGACTATTAATCAAATAATTATGAAAATGGCTATGATTATAAAAACAAATAGGTGAACAGACCAATTTTATTGTGTTATATTTGTCAAAGGATTATGAAACTAAGTCAATTTGCAGATTGGTTAAATGTGAGTCAAACGAATTTTTTTATGTTTATCTTGGTGATATAAATAATATATTCTTCGGTAATAATATATTACGTGAGGATATTCAATGTTCTTGATGTGTGCCAGTTATTTGATGCATGTATATGTGAGACCCGTATTTTCATAAATAATAAAATCAATAATAATATCTGAAAACCTTTATTTATTAAATTTTCAATCGTCAACCTCAACACCGTAAATCCAACAATAAAATAAATAGTCCGATTAAATATCGATAATAGCATAAAACCATAAGTCCGAAAAAGAAAGAAAAGAATGACCAAAAGCACGAGCCCGAAATGATCACTCATGATCGTCAGTCTCACCTGAAAGGGGTTAACGAAAGAGGGGTGAGTAACAGGGGAGTCACTCAGTGAGGTATGGGATGCTAAACCGCAAACCACTGACTCAGTACATAACACTACGACTATGTAGGTCTAGCTCTAGCATGAAGCAAACACGGTGCCTATTACACCACACAGAACAATCAATGCGTCTAACGCATAAAATACAACCAATGCGCTGATAGTACATAGCTACTCTTTGCACCCCACATTTCCTCATAAGGATATATGTATAAATCCAGGCGACTAGTACAGTAGTCCATCTCTGCACTCTCACCCACTGCGCGTCGGCGACTGATACAAACGTCTTTGTACCCCCGTAATCTCACTGCTCGTCGGCGGCTTACACAAACGTCTTTGCGCACCCGCAATCACACTGCTCATCGGCGGCTTACACAAACGTCTTTGTGCACCCGCAATCCACACAAACGGACTCATAATTATATACATATATATAGCCATTTTAACATCACTCAATCCACACAACCGTTGAATCCTCTAACATCCTATATCCGGTTTAACAAGCATAAAATAATAACAAACAAGACTCTCATGCAGACTCGATTCACAGAGACGGAACATGTTTCGAAACTAGACTTTTCATAATAATATTACTAAACTAGTTCGGGATTTAAACGGAGTAGCCCTCACCTTTGCCAAAACGGAGCACCGAAAACAAATCTGGAACAGATGATCGGAAAAGGCTTAAGGGTTTGGGTTTACAGTAACTTCCTATGCAAGAAACAAACAAAGTGACTTAACCCTTCACGCATGGATTCACGGCTCATGACGTTGGCATGACAATTAGTACAAGCGGTCAATCATAGTTAAGAAAGCTTGGTGCGCAAGCAAGTGATGAGATCATGATTTACTTGCTCGGGTCTCAACGGCAGTGACCCGCGATGACTCGGAAGGTGACGGCATGGCTCTCCTCTGGGCTGCAACAACTCTGGTCGTTGAGGCGTGGTGGTTGGTGACGGGGACACAAGACGACGACTCTAGTTTCACCTTCACGGTCACGTTCACCATCACAGGGATCCGAGAAGAGGGAGGAGGAAGATCAAATAACAAAGACAACAAGAGAGAAGATCAACACCATATAATAACAAAAGATATGATTACACGAAGGGAGAGAGGTGTAGATCATGGTGATGAAGCTTGACGGCGTGACTTTTACTCTCTGGCACGAGCAGAAAATAATTAAGAGGGTGGCTGACCTTTTGTGGAAAATAATATATACACGTTTACATAAATACACGGTTAGGGTTAATAAAATAAATTGGCTTGGTTCGGTTTTGCAAATGGATTGGTTTGATTAAAAAAATAATAACAAGAAGAAAATAAAACCATGTAAATATTAAGCAAAAATAAGGGTTATTTCTTGTTTGTACTTCACTTTTAATAGATTAGATGGAAACGAAAGTGACTCATTAACACCATAAATGGAATAGGATCTACTAAAATATATGGCATCTACTATATTAAAACAGAGTCCTGTTTAAAAATTATCTTGGCATAATTTTAATTTGGACCTATTGAATATGTTGTAACTAAAATATATGTTACTTATCTATAATATTAAAACAAAATCCCTCTAAAGATCCTTTCCTTTGATTTAATTTGATAATTACAAACAATATAACTCTTATATTTATGCTTAACATAATTAATTAATATTTCATTTCATAACTTATTTTACGTCCCATTTTATTTGTACGTTTAACAAAACTCATGTTATTTAACATAACTTATATAATTTTAATTTGAGAACATAAATTATAAATTATAAATTGTAAATAAAAATATAAATTATCCGCGCAGCCGCGCGGATCAGAATCTAGTTTTTTATTATTTTGAAATGATTCATAAATTTGTAATTGTATTGGGTTGGACCAATTTTTTGATTGTTTGTAATTATTCTAGTAATAAAAGGATATTTCTTTAACTGACTGAGAATAACTGAGAGCTTGACATGTTAGAAATGTTGAGATGTAAATAACTTACAAAATCAAGGTTACTTTTTGCCAATGTTCCTCAATTAATATATAAAAGATAGACGTGTACTGTTTTTATAATTTTCCTAGAGGATAAAGGTTTAGTTTAAAGTTAGTCCAAATTTATTGTTAGGCTGCCAAGTAAACAAAAAAAATCTTTGGTGCTGACATCTCAAAAAATTCATATTGTAATTAATACAAAATTGAGGGTTACAACTTTTTAAAAAATCTTCAAATATAGGGATTTCATGCAATCTTCGACTTCACCATCTGCATCATATTTCACATTTTCACCATTGACAACCAGCTAGGAGAATATGCAGAAATGTCATATACTTAATTTTGACAATAAAAGTGATAAATTCTTAACAACAAATCCAAAAAAAACTGGTTATTCAATTTCTTAACCCATAAAGAAAGAGAAATTAGGGGGAAAAGAGAAAAAGATGTAGACGGAAAAATAATAAATAGAAACAAAAAGAGGTGAAAATAGAATGAATTAAGGCAAAAATATAGGTTAATATCATTGTATATTAAACAAAAAAAATTATAATTAACTAACTAACCAACAAAAATCTCCTCCATTATTTCTACGATATATACCTTATTGTCATTATGATTATTTTCCCCCTAAATCTTATTTTGCCCCTATAATCTTATTTGTTTTATAATATTGACTTCATTTCTCAATTATAGGTAATATATAGTCTTCATGAGTATTGAAAAAAAATTGTTTATTTCACAGAATCACCCAAAATTTTGTTAGAGTTATTCTTGTAAATGATGATTTTTTTGAAATCGTAAGGGTTGGTATAATTAAATTTTTTGGAGAAGAGGATAAAATAAAATAATTAAATATAATCATTTCTGTTTTATTAGTATATAAGTTAAGGAAGCCACCATATATATTTAAATTAAACTAAAATTTATTTTTTAAAATACATTGAAGAAATAGTAGTAGGACAATGCTTTAGTTTTTGTCTCTGAAAATTCCCGATTTAATTATAATGAATTTCAATGTAAATCTCTGAATATTTACATCAACTTTAAAACCCACCAATGTTCAAAGCTAAAATTCATATTCAAAGTAGTTTGGCTAAGTTATCAATTTCGAGATGTTTAATTACTGTACTTTGAATATGAATATTTTCTTCTTAATTGGCACAAAACCCTTTGATAAATAATTAGTGTCGGTTGGGGTGTATGCTAAACAAAACGGGTATCAGATATATATAATTCGGTACAAAACTCGAGACTCCTCACATTTCCACCCACAAAACAAAACCCTAAACTCGCCAAGAAAGCAATCGATGGTTGATACTAAGAATATGGATGAGAATATCGATGATTTCTTGAAGATTGTCTCTTACCTGTCAAACGTGAATGTAAATGTGTCAAGGGAGGTGAAGGCGACTCTGCTCTTGAATTCGCTACCTTCACGGTTCAACACTCTCAAGGAAACACTTAAGTAAGGCAAGGATACTTTGTCGTTGGAAGAGGTGACAAGTGAAGTGAGGTCTAAAGATCATGATCTTAATAACTTTAGGGCTTCACCTAATGATGCGAAGGATATTATGCTTGACATAGGACAAAGAAGAAAATTGTGTGAACAATGATAAGGGCAGGCCTAAATCGAGCTCATGCTCTAGGATAACCATCTGGTTCTGCAAGAAGCAGGGACACACAAAAAGGGACTGCTATGTATACATGAAGAAGCATGGCCGAGAAGAAGATGCTGAAGCAGCCATTGTGATTGATCATGATCCAAAGGTTGATGCATTGTCGGTATCAAATAAGTGCTATCATGATAAGTGGGTGATTGATTTTGGATGCTTCTACCACATGACGTCTAGGAGGTATTGGTTTCACACATTTCAAGAGTTGGCTCCAGGACCAATACTTATTGGAATGACTACACGATAGCAGTGCAAGGGACTGGTCCAGTCAACATCAAAGCTTATGGAGGTTTTGCCAATACAATCACAAAGGTCAAGTATATTCTGGAAATTGGAAGGAACTTGATATTTACTGGAACCTTGGATGTATTAGGCTTTGAGCATATCAATGGACATGGGAAGACTATATTTTACAAGCATGGGAAACAAGCTCTTCAGCAAACTTTGTCTGGATAATTGTACCTGTTAGATGGTGAAATTGTGTCAGGTGAAATAAACAACAATATCAGGACGAAACCATCTAAGGATGAGACAATCTTGTGGCATAGGCATCTAGGAACCATGAGAATGAAGAATCTACCAATTCTGGCTCGAAAAAGAGTGACCGATAAGAGGAGGATTCGATTTTGGATTTATATGAAAGTTGTGTAATGGAAAAGCAAAAGAGGTAATCTTTCACGTTAGGAAACATGATACAGGTGAAGCTATCACGTATGTACATGCTGATTTATGTGGATCTCTAAATGTAACTCGAAGTTTGTCAGGGAAACAATACTTCATGTATCAATGATAATGAAGGTTTGAGTATATTTTTTATCTGTGAAAGGAGAAGTCTTTATCATTTTTTTTTGAATGAAAGAAGTTGGTGAAGAATCAAATCAACACAAAGGTGAGTTTTCTAAGAATGGACAATAGGCTTGAGTTCTGTAACTCAGAGTTTGAAAACTTCTGCAAACAACATGGAATTACAAGACATTGGACTTGCGCATATACACTACAACAGCAGAGTGTAGATAAACGCATGAGCATGACTAATAGAGAAGGTGAGATGCATTCTTGTTGAGTCGGGTTCTAAAGGATAAATTATGGGCTGAAGTGGTGTCTATGTTAGCATATGTGACAAACTTGAGTCCATCTTCTGTCATAGATAGGAACATCCAAGAGGCAAATTATTTGAGTAAGAAACTTGATTATCTACACCTGAGAAGATTTGGATCAATGTTTTATGTCCATGCAGATCAAGGAAAGCTCAAGGCCATAACTAAAAAGAGAATCTTCGTCAGTTATCCATCAGGTGTGAAAGAAGACAAAGTTTGGATTTTTGAAGAGAAGATGTGTGTTATAAGAAGAAATGTAGTATTTACAGAAGATAGGTTCTATAAGGATTTGAATGTCC
This sequence comes from Moricandia arvensis, assembly GCA_905132765.1. NCBI lineage: Eukaryota > Viridiplantae > Streptophyta > Magnoliopsida > Brassicales > Brassicaceae > Moricandia > Moricandia arvensis. The sequence goes on along the minus strand of CAJHQP010000017.1, from coordinate 194,956 downwards.
GCAAAGTGAAAGCATATGAGATAGAGAAATAAGAATTCATACTATGCTGGAAGAAACATCACAATATGCGTCAGGACCGCAAGTTGAGACTTCTGGTGGAGTTGTTGATGAAACAGTTGAGTCATCTGCTGATGCAGATGTTGAATAAGTTAAAAGTCTTGAATGATATCAGCTAGCAAGGGATAGAGTATGGAGATTAATATTCCCACATGCTTGGTACTTTGATTGTGAGGATCTACCAACGTTTGCTCTATATGTAGTTGATAACGTATGTATTGAGGAACCTCAAGACTATCAAGGAGTGTAGAACATCAAATAAAGAGGTCAATAGGATGAAGCATATGGTGAAGAGATTACTTACTAAATAAGAACAAAATTTGGAAACCTGTTAAAAGTCTTAAAAACCGTAAGTTGATAGACTGCAAGTGGGTGTTCAAACTGAAGGAGGGAACGTCTGGTGTTGAGAATCATTGGTTCAAAGCTCGGTTAGTTGCTAAATGATATTGTCAGAGAGGTATTGATTATCGAGATGTTTTTTCACCGTTTGTGAAACATGTATCTGTAAGTTTTTCGTTGTCAATTACAGGAAAGACGGAGTTTCTTCGTGGAACACTTGAAGAAGACATTTACATGGAGCAACCAGAAGGTTCTCAGGTTAAAATTGAAAGAGGATCATGTGACTATTTCAAAAGGCTGTTTATAGACTAAAGCAGACACCAAGACAATGGAACAAGTGATTTGATTTGTTTGTGATTAGTCATGGATTTATGAAAAGTGAATATGATCAATGTGTTTACATTAAGAAGGTAACCAATGGTACATACATCTATCTATTTTTATATTTGGATGATATGTTGGTTGCAGAAAAGGATGCGTCAGAGATCAAGAAAGTAAATCACCTACTTAGTAGCATATTTGAAATGGTCTTGGGTCCATCAAGGAAAATATCAATCTTGATTATCAAGAAGTTTCACAAGGTCTTCGAAATGGATGAGTCAAGGAGTGTCAACGCCTGTTGGTGCACATTTCAAATTGTTTGTCGTAGATGAAGATGAAGCATAGATAAGTATGGAGGATATTTCATATGTGAATTATATCATAAGCATAATGTAGGCTATGATATGTATGAGGTCTGACATTTGCATTGGGGTTGGTTAGCAGGTTTATGAGTAAGCATGAGATGGTTCATTTAACTGTAGTTAAGTAGGTTTGCTTAACTAACAAGCATCGGCGTTGCCTGGCATTGCAAGAGTTTGCTTAACCTAAGTAGTGGATCGTGTTTGATGTCATCAAGATGGTGTTTTGTTGGGATTCGTCAAGGAATATGTCAAGGATTCCGTCAGAGACTTCGTTAGGATTTGGTTATGGAAATCAAACAATATCGCATAACTTAAACTAAAACAGGGGCTTTATATTAAAAAAAATATACCACTTTTATGGTGTTATTGAAGGTGATAGTATCCTGGAATATTACTTTCATGGTTATATGCTCAAATTATCCCTTTAAACTACTCTACAATTTCAAGATGTGATGTAGTACTTAGGGGTGGAATCAACATATATTCTACGTTCACACTATAGACTTGAATTTCAGACTAAGCTTGATCAATAATAAAAAACAGTAAAGAAAATAGTAAATAGATTGGTTTGTGAGAGAATTGAAGGTAAGTCAGAATTGCAAGTAATAGATCGGTTCATAAAGAACGATTTAGAAATCAAATCACAATTGTCATATCAATCAGCTCTTGTTGTAGAGATTGTCTATGTCTAGATCTTAGAATTTCAAATCTCTTTACGAATTTATAAAACAAAGCCAAGCATTAAGAAATAGTATAGTAATTTCACTAAATACATATACTAAATGTCTTTGCGAATACTTATTTATCTCATCAAAGATTGTTTCAGGTAATTAATAACAGTGGCGTGTCCACTAATTATCATATGATCTAGATTCTTGGTAATTACTCTAGAAATATATATGTAACCCTAACAAATATATATGTAACCCTAACAATTCTATCAACTTAACAATCCATCCTAGACCTCAAAAAAATCTTATATCTAACAAGTAGATACTCATACATGATCAAAGAAATCATGATCAAAGTCTGGATAAATTGCGTAGAATAAAACAGGATTTCCAAGAAAACTCATAAGGAGTTCTAACTTGTCTCTCCAAATCTAGAATAAAGCATAAGTAAAACTTCGTCTAAATAATGGCTTAAGTTATGAATATATAGATAAAAACAAGGCTTGTACACTTTTGTAAATACTAAAAATTTATGGGCTAAACTTGGAAATCTTGAAACTTCATTCGTCATGAGTTTGTTTGCTTGATCAATATGGCTGTTGACCGACACCAAGAGTGGTGTCGATCGACACCATCGTCAATATTCGACTCCAATTTCAACTTTTCAACTCCAATTTCGTTGATGCTCCAGATAACTCTAAAGTACTCCAAATCGTACCTTGACATGTAAAGACTTTAAAATGATTCAAAACATAGTATAAAGACTCTAAATGAAAATTTATATCATGGTCAAAACCCATAAAACTATGATATATCAACTCTTCCAGACTTATTTTTTGCTTGCGTTCAAGCAAAACATAGAAAAAAATATGGAAGAGGTTTGAAAACGCTAGACTTTCACCATTACATGTTGCAAGCCACATCAAATTGTACTAACCATATAAAGTACTTTATGTAATAGACCTCAGCTTAGCAACCAAAACATTTCAGTCCACATCTCACAAAAGCAAGCCAAATTCACCACCACTAGCCTCATTTTAAGAGCTTAATATGCAATCTCATCTTGCCAGTATCGATCAGAGGACACATGTAATCTTACCCATTCAAATTAATGATCACAAAAATACTCTTACTCTGGTTCCTTTATTCTCTATTTTCTCACTTGTCTGGGTTTTTCTTTTTTTTTTTCTTTTTCATGCTCAGCAAAGTGTAGGCAAATAATGGGCTCATAATAATTTTTTCTACCCCTCGCTTCCATCTTTGTGTGATCATTCCATTGAACTAAAATAATGGGGTCATAGGAAATTTTCCTACCCCTTTACTAATTAGGAAATTATTTCAATCTTTTATTCAGTTTATTTTAGATGCTGAAAGAAAGAGAGAAAGAACCATACTCACACAGACAAGCCTTTTCAGACCTGAACAAAGAATCCTATCAAGTCTATACTACTAGACAAGAAACTGAAGTTGATTAATGTTAGAGGTCCTTTTTGAATTCTTCAAACACTATCACAAGCATGGATGTTATTGGCAGATCGATCCACTTTGGCTTTTCCACGTTGTACAAAATGTAATCAATAACTCAAAGAATGGTTTTATGTAAACTGTTAGATGATTAGTTCCAAGAAAAGCTCATAGTTTCTAACTTAATCAATAAAACAACATAAGTGACTCAACTAACACTCAAAACAGAACACAATGTCAATAAATACCTCCCTAGACCTAAACAAAAATTTCCTCAGTGTTATTCAGTTTGAGTTTGAAAAAATAAATAAAGCAAAATCTAGATAAAAATAAAGAAAGTATATATGTATCTGATGGTCGAAATGAGTGTGGTCACCACTGATGAAGTGTCTATCGCTACTCTTGGTGGGTGGGGTGTCGACCAACACTAGGTACTCTACGACATATACTGCTTTTGTAAAGTAAAGAAAACACTTACTAGTGGGTTGCCTCCAACCAAGCGCTTGTTTCTGTTATTAGCTTGACTTTGGAGACCAAATTAGTCCATATGAGATTGGGAACTTGCTCCAAAAAAATTTCTAGTGTCCAATATCTTGAGCTTCAACACACTGCCCATGAAACCTTTCAAATAAGCCTCTCCTTTGTCTTTTAGCTCTGAAGTGAAGACTGGTCGAACCTTAGCAAATGGCTGTGATAAACTTCTGTTGTGCACTTGTACTCAATGAAACAATTGAGAAGCTTTGTGGAACCAGTGTCATGCAAATATGTTCCCTTGTTCTTTTTGCTCTTCATCTTCTTCTTCTTGCTCTTTCCCCCAGACATATGTGATGGTGCAGTAATGTCTCTATCCAGGACTTCCTTGACGTCACTTTATCACATAAAACTTTCTGCGGAACCACTACAGAAGATGACACAGCATCAGAGACACCAATCCATGAAGGTAGATGCCTACCTCTGTTTTGGGTACAGCCTTGTAGTAGATGTTATCATCAATGTTCGCGAAAGATCATTTTCTTCTGCGTTAAACTATTGCATACACTGTAACCATGAAAGCTCTTCCTAGGATGAGAGGCATGTCTGAACCTTTACCCAAATCCAACACTTGAAAGTCCTCAATGAAAATTCAGTTCCCAACTCTCACTCCTAGATCTTTGAAAACACCTTGTGGAGACTTTGTGGAATTCCTGTGAAAGTCAGAGTGATCTTAGACACTTCTAAAACAAGACTCAATTTCTCAGCGTTTTCATTAGACATGATGCTAACTGCATATCCAGTATCGCAGAGAGCATCAGGAAATTCAACTCCTAAAATAGTGTAAGGAACCACAAACTTCCTAAAGTATGTTAACCTGGTCAGTTTCTTGACCTTTGTATGCACTTCCAGCTTTCATCAAAAAGTGCCTTAATCACTTCCACAGTTTCTCTAGAGTTCCTGAAGAAGTGAGTCAAGCGCAATTCTTTATAAGCATCTTCAAAGGAGGCACCTTCAGGTATCCTCTTCAACCTCTTGTGGAAACAAGCCAGTTCTAATGCAAAAATAGGCCCTTTCAGATGTTTTGATACCTTAGGATACAAGACCTTTGGCTTGTAAACCCCATCCTCAACTGATTTCGGAGTTTTGGAATATGCAGCTTTCGACAAAGTAGGGTGTCGACGACACCAGATATGTATCGATTGACACCAAAAAATAGTCTTGCCACTACAAGAAAACAGCGTAATTCCGACGACAAATTTCATTGGAGTTTCGTCGGAATAGGCATATTCGGACGGTATTTCGACGAAAAAGTTCGTCGGAAATAACTCGTCGGAAATAACTCGTCGGAAAGACATATTTCGTCGGAATTTTGTCAGACGTTTCGAGGAAATTCCGAGGAAACCTTTCGTAGGATAGTTCCTCGGAATTTCCTCGGAAAATTCCGAGGGACAAAACTCCTCGGAAAATTCCGAGGAAACCATTTCCTCGGAATTTTCCGAGGAGTATTGTCCCTCGGAATTTTCCGAGGAAACAGTGTCCTCGGAATTTTCTGAGGAGTATTGTCCCTCGGAATTTTCCGAGGGACCTTTTCCTCGGTATATTCACAAACCAAATCTTTTAAAATAATTATTTTTTCATATATTTTTTATTTTTAATTTAATTTTTAAATATAAAATTTAATCTCAAATAGAAATTATATTATAATATTAAAAGTTTTACAAATTAAAAAAAAGACATTGAAAAAGTTTTATTTAAAAAAAAACACAAACTAAAACTCGTTCGGGAACATTCTCATCATCATTTCCATCATTTGGGCGTTCGACCTCTCCGCTGCATCCACTTTAGGTTGTTGTGCGGCCATCTGAGCAAGAATGGTGTTGTTCTAGTTCTCCAATGTTGATATCCGGTCATCCTTGTTCTGTAGCTGCTCCATAAGTGCCGGATCAACAAAAGGTGCTGATGAAGAAGAAGCAACCGACGGAGATCGACGACCCAAACCGAATAAACGCCATTTTCACTTTGGAACCGCCTGGAAAAAAAAACATAATAATTTTAATCGCAATAAAGAAAAAGAAATGAAAATATAGTAAAAATAAAAATGAAGATCTTACCGATTCAACGATCTCATTTATTTGACCTCGAGACAGGTTGGTGGAAGCAGCAGTAGTGGCGTCCTCATCAGAGTGAAGCTGAGATAGGCGGAACCATCTGTTGAATGCTCCACATGCCATCTCATTGGTTGGGCTGTGCGTTCAGACTGATACAACCTCTTCAACCTTTCTGTCAACGGCAAATACCACATCCTTTTGTATGGCACTGGAACTCTTCCACTAGTATCTCTATAACGAGTATTCCCACAAAATTTGCACTGAAGCCGGTTCTCATCCGCCCTCCAATATATCATGCAGTTATCGATGCATACATCTATTACCTGACACAATAAACCAAGACCAGCAACGAGTTTCTGAACCTCGTAGTATGAACCCGGAGCTAGATTATCTTCTGGTAGAGCACCTTTTACAAAATCAGCAATCGCATCCACACAATCTTCAGCCAAATTATAATCTGTTTTAATGCCCATCAGTCTTGTTGCAGATGATAAAGGCGAATGACCATCTCTGCAACCTTCGTACAAAGGTTGTTTGCCTGCATCCAACATATCAAAAAATCTCCTATCTTCTGCATTGGGTAATTCTTCCTCTCTAAAATGATCATGTACCATCTGCTCAATACCTACACCATAATCTACAGCCGTTCTAATTGGTTCTTCTAACCTATCCGCAGTCTGAGGTTCGCTAGTACTACCATATTCATAATCAGTTTCTCCATGATGATACCAAATTTTGTAACTTCGTGTAAACCCATTCAAATATAGATGTGTCCAAACATCCCACTCGTTTATAACCTTTTTATTTTTACAAGTAGAGCAAGGACATCTTAACATACCTGTTTTCGCTTCCGGTTGTCGTTGAATTAGCCCCATGAATTCGGCTATACCTTCTTGATATTCATCCATAAGCAATCTCGTGTTAGGATCCATATGAGGTCGATCCATCCAAGAACGATAATAATTTGAAGAAGACATGGTTTTTTGAAAATATTGTGTAAACTGAGTGAGAAGATGAAATATTGAGTGAATGAAGAGGGTGAGGGGTGCTTGTATTTATAGATGAAATGCTGCAGGAATTTCCGACGAAATTCCGACGACTCCTCGGAATTTCGTCAGAATATTCAATACCCACAACGGCTACCCACAACAGCTCTTTTAACGGATAAATTATCCTCGGAATTTTGTCGGAAAAAACCGACGAAATATGGTTCCTCGGAATTTTCTCGGGTTATACCGACGAAATAACTGTTCCTCGGAATTTCGTCAGAATTTTCCGACGAAATTCCGAGGAAACATGATTTTCTGGTTTCCTCAGAATTTTGTCGGTATTTCGTCAAAAAATTCCGAGGATATGTGTCGCCGTAGGAAATTCCGTCGGAATATGCCTTGTTTTCTTGTAGTGTGCACCTCTGTATCGACCGCGATTTGACTATGCTTGTCAAAAGGAAATTTTGGATCTTTTCTCGATTGATGTAGACCGACACCACTTAGTGTCGATTGACACCAACTTTTAGTGTCGAGTCTGCAGTGTCGATCTGCAAATTAGAGGTCGATTTTGGTTCGTCAAAACTCAGAAATCTGTGGGTCTGAGTGGGTGTCCACCGAAACTAGTAGTGGTGTCATCTACACTAGAATTGTGATTTCAAAGTCACCTTCATTCAGGTCGTTTGACTCCAGATTTGTGATGTTCTTCAGTTCCAGTCACGATGCATTGACAAAGTGTTTTTGGAGTATTTGAACTTCCAGGGAGCAATTTTTCTTGGGCTTGAAGAACTTGCACCTTAAACTAAGTTTTCTATTTAAATCATACGACTAGAAATCAAAGTCCAACTCTCCTTCTACTAAGCCACGTGAGACAGTTCAACAAAATGTTAGCAATGGAGAACCAAGATAATCGTTCGAGAACTATGATGTAAGTGATTCTAGAATTGGTTCCATTATGAAACTGAAAATAAATCGGTTAATATATTGTTTTTTAACTTTACATGATTTCTTTGCGTTTCGTAAAGTTAGTGTTGTTGCAAGTGGAAAGACAGCTCTCCAAAATTATCTTGATGAACATGCGCTCGATATGACTACCTTTCTGAGCTTGGACAGTCTTCAGTTCTAGAAAGATAATAGTCATATGTATGGTGATTTGTCCGCAATGGCTTGCAATCTTCTGAGTATTCCTATTACAACAAAAGCTTCAAAGTATTTTTTTTAGCATTGGATCGCGAGTGCTTAACAAATATAGGAGCCGTCTATTTCCAAAAAAAATATGCAAATTCACATTGCAAGAAAATGTAACATATATAGCATCCGTAAAACGCTATTACAGGATAACATAGTGTTTTGGTGAACGATGTATATTCCCCAGCTATCTTTTCTATGACACTTGATATAGTGTTTTATGTGTGCTATGTTAATTATGGGATTAACTCAAAATGCTCCAAGTCCCCTTAAAATTATTCTCACTACCCCCTCTCTATTCTCACTACCTTTTTATCCTTGTCTTCCTCAATTTAACCTTTCATTACATTTAATTCTTTAATTAAATAAACCAACCTTCCACCATAAATTTTCAACTACCCAACCCCACAGACAACATTAACCATTTAAATTATTCAACCTATTCCATTTCTTCTTCCCTATACTCTTGTGTCCCCCCTTCCTTTGTGCTCCACCATTAACGAAAATTTAGCTCAAAGGTAAGTATTTCTTATATGTTTTTAATAAAAAATTTTATAAACGTTATTAAAATAAAGTTTCTATCATGGATAATAAAAATGTAAGATTTGATGTAAATTTTCAAAGTTTAAAAACATTTTCTTATAACTGTATTTTGGGTTTCAAATTCATTTTTTGTTCGTTTTTGATGAATTTTTTTTGTAGAATATAAAATGAAGTATATAACATGGGTATGTAAATAATGTAAGATTAGATAGAAATTCAGAGAGATTGAAAACAAATTTGAAAACTGTGTTTAGGTTTAAACTTTGTTGAACAAAAAAAAAAGTTTAAACTTTGTTTATAGGAGACTACGTGGGTCTGTAGTATCGTATTATTTTTAAATGGTTGTAAATCTGAAGTTAGTGGTATAATCAGATCAAAATCATCGTAAAAAGTAGTAAAACTCATTAAAATATTAATTACTAAAAGACGGTATCCCGTATATTTAGCACAAGTTCAAAATTAGTAAAACAATTCTCATTTTATATATTCTGTTTTTTCAATTTTCGATTTTATATTAATTTTTTAACTATTAAAAAAGTAAAGAAAATTATTTAAATAATTTTTCAAAAATCAGTTATCATAAAAATGTAAGTATTTTGGTTTAAACCTTCCAATTTAAACTTGTGACAAAAAAAGTTTTATCTTTTTATTTTTATATTTTATAATTATGATTGGATTGAAAAAAATTATAGAAATTATAAAATAATAAATATACTGTTAATATATATATATTTAAAGTTTTTGTAGTTTACTTTTGTATTTTGGTTTATTTTGTTATTGCTGTCTTACTTTGTTAATTAAAGAAATTTATAGTTGTACACGGAATATATATATATATAGTAGTGTTAAATATGGATACGGTGATAACACATATGAAACTATTTCACAAATAATGTTTAGGGATATACTAAGAGATATATAAATGGCTGATAACTTATTGTGATTGTTCTCATTTGATCATCACTACTATCCAATTACTAAAAATCTTTCCTTCTATTTTTCAAACAAAGAAAGAAAAATCATAACAAAAAAAATTTCTACCAGTTGGTGAATCTCGTCGAAGAAGAAGAAGAGGCAGACCTAGAAGAAAAGGTATGTATGAATGGTTGGAAAAGGGAGAATCGCTTGGAAGAGGAAGAAGAGATATAGATAGAGGAAGACGCAAAGCTAGAGGAAAATGTATGTATAATTTTTTTTTCTTTTTTTTGTTGTCCATTTACGCTAGATCAAGTGGTGGTCAGATGAGTCAGTTTGACGAGGAGCACTTCTGTATGGTCTAGTCTGATCTATATAAGGAAAAATATAGCTTCTAGTCCTTGATTCTTTTGCTAACGCGTCCGCCCAACCATTCCTAGTATGTATGAATTCAAATGTAAACATAGTTCAAATAGTTCAGTAACATTTGTCCAGAAGAGAGTTTTTTTTAATATGTTTTCACTTTGTAATCGGACTACTAGGATTACTAGGTTTATTATGTGTAATTGGACTATTAGGATTATTGAGTTTATTGTGTGTAATTAGACTACTATATTATTGGGTTTACTATGTGTAATTTGAACTATTAAGACTACTTGATTTTATTCTGTGTAATTGAAACCCCTATATATTGCAAGTAGTACGTATATTTAACATATAGAACCCATATATGATCTATTAGTAGGATATGTATATAGTAAATAAGACTATTAAAACTACTTAGATGATTATTTTCTATAGTTTTAGGAATATTTATCATTTTCCCAAAATGATTCATTAACTTTCATGGTTGTTGTGTGAATCATAGGTTATAGTAAGAAGACTGTCTAAAAATATTTATTTCTGGTAAACTGTTTATGGAATACATTTCCTTAATTACATTCATTGTATAAAATTATTGGTTACAAAATATATTATTTGGACATGGTTTTGCTAATAAAACTTAAAATTTGCCAAAGTATTATTATGTATAAGATAGTATTACTACTACCATAAAGATTACCAAGAATTATTAAGTGTAACTCGAATATTAAATTTATTGTTTAAAATTATTGGTTTTCCATAACTCTCATATAAAATTTCTCATTTCCATATAAAACATCCTTATATTTCTATGACTAATGTCTCTGTGGTAAGACCATAATGAGGTGAATAACACAAAATACATTTTCTCTCAAGTGTTTTTCTACCAATATTTTTCTATTCAATCTTAAATTGTCTAAATTAATTGGTTTTACTACAAAAGTTTACTAATAAATATTAAAATTTTGCAAATGTATTATTGTGAACAACGTAGTATTACTACAACCTTGGGTATTACTAAATGTAAATATCCTAAGAAGGTTTTACGCATTTTACATGTTTTACATTACACTTGTTTCACACGTTTTCACATGTTCTACATGTTTAGCATGTTTGTTATTTTTATAGAAAATATTGATAATGTCTTAGTAATACCTAATAAGCCTAGTACTATTACTTTAATTTTTTAGGTATAGTAGTACATTGTATTACTAGTGATACAAACCTATTATAACATAATCATTCAAGTGCTACATAAGTTCACTACAAAGCCGAGTTAATATTAAACATCCAAAATATTTTAACCCAATATTCTTCTAAGCCTTGGTTTTAGGCTTTTTATTTTGCCCTTTGATCTCATCGGTATCTATTTCGGTGCCCTTTTTATTTTTTTCCTTCTTCTATAATTTTTTTTCTTGACTTTTCTTCTTTCTCTTCGAGCTCTTTCTTATCCTCGACCTTGAACTCGAGGACAAGGAACCACTTCGTGGATGACTATTTGTTTTCTTTCACCATTGAACATCCACCTGAAAATCAAAGCAAATGATATTAAAATTTTCAATAAGGACAAGTTACGCCCACGAGCTCACAAAACAAATTGTTAGTGAAACAAAAGATTAGATTCAGACATGTTAATGTTTGACAGAACCCAAGAAAATAGTGACAGACCACATAACTCTGATCACTTCAACAATTCTCTCAAACCAAATATGCTCTGAACACTTAAAAGCCAGGAACTTCACCTTATCTTATCCATTTGACTCACATATGATGCAAATTGCAATACACAGAACATACATGACCTTAAAGAAATGAACAAAAACACATCAGTTGAGGCTTGTATGAACTTCAATCCACATAATTCTGATCACTGCAACCATTCTCTCTAACCAAATAAGCTCCAAACATTTAAAAGCCAAGAACTTCACATCATCTCATCCATTTATACTCACATTTGATGCAAATAGCAATGCACATAACACACAAAACCTTAAACCAATGCATAATCAACACTAACACATCAATGGAGAGCTTATAAGAACAAGCACAAGAAGAAAAGAATCAAGCAAAAATCCTAACCTTAATTTACCTCTGTGATTTCAACAGTACCAACTTGCTCAAAGAGCCTAGCCAAAGCTTGACTATCAACATCGTAAGACAAATTACCAACGAAGAGCTTCGCTTCTTCTGGTGGCTCCGGGAAATCACCACAACCTTCGCTCACATCTCCTTCCTCTTCAGGCTCGTTATCCTCCTCAACGGCGACTGAAGCGCTCACATCTCCGCTCTCTTCGTCATCTTGCTGCGCACAATCAGAAGTGTGGACGATGGTGGAGACAACGGAGTACCTTTTAAGGTGTGTTTTGTAGTTTAGAGAAAGAGAAAGGTGGGAGAAAGAGAAAGGGAAGTTAGTTCGTCCAATGAGGAGAGAAAAGTTGGAGGAGCAGCGAGTTTTGGAGGAATGGATAGTGGAGAGTGAAGGGTGGGAGAGAAGAGTGGAAGAGGAGGAATCCGCCATCGCTATAGGCTTCAAGTTTGAGGTTAGTATTGAATAATTAAGGTATGAGAGAAGAGTGGAAGAGGAGGAATCCGCCATGGCTAGAGGATTTGCTGTCAAAAAAAATTCTTCTACTTTACGAGAGAGAAGAGAGAGACGGGGTTTGGGGAGATAATCAGGTTAGATCCGATTTGTTTTGGGTAGGTGGGTAAATTAGAGATTGGATTTGTGAATATTCTAATTTGCTAAAGGTATTGGAGTCTTTACTTACCCTGGATCCACGTTTTCTATTTTAAAAATAAATAAATATTAAATGATATTTTAATAAGGGGAGAAAGGAGATTTTTTTAAGAGAGGGAGGGGCATATGGGGTTAATGTCCTATTAATTAACCTTTTCGTTAGCATTTTTAATTGTGCAAATATATAATTTATGATAACATATAATAATTGATGTTATAGTATTATTAAAAAAAGGGAAAATCGCATAAAAAACTTTGAAAGTGGCACACACTAACATGCTAAACCTTGAACTTTTTCGACTATCATTTTAAACTTTCAGAGTGACATTTGTCTCACAAAAAACCTTCAACTTGACTTACTTTTTCGTCAAGTAAAAAGTTGACCTAGAGAATAGGTAAACATGATGATGTGTCGGGTTTTTTCAAAAAAATAATTATTTAATTACTAAAATAAATAAAATTAAATAAAAAATCGGAAAACTGAAATGAAAATTCATAAAATAAAATATAATTTCAAAAATAAATTAGATTAAATTAAAATACATAAAATTAAATGAAAATTAAAAAAAAAAACACAAAATACAAAAGAAAATTCAAAAGTTTTTTTTTTAATTTCAAGATTTTTATAAATAAATTTATCATTGTTGACAATAACAATTTCAAACATATCACTGATGATGATGGTGGTTTCTCACATAACCATTAAGAATGACGTTTTTGACATATCTTTAAAGATAGTTTTCGATATCATCGTTAAAAAAGATGGTAGACATGTTAATAACGATGTTTTCGACAACCATCTTTTAAAAAAAGTAGATATGTCAAGGTTTTTTAAAATGATATATATTGTCAAAGTTTTTAACGATGATGTCGGAAACTATCGCTAAAGATATGTCAACGATGAGACTCTCGTTAGAGATATGTCAAAAATGTTATTGTTCATGGTTATATGAGAAACCACCATCGTCATCAATGATATGTTTGAAATTGTTATTGTCAACGATGATATGTTTGTTTTGTTAACAAATAATCTTGTAATTTAAAATATAATATTATGTGAAATTTTTGAATTTTTTATTTTAAATTTTGTGTTTTTCTTTAATTTTTAATTTTTTTATATTTTAATTTAATCTTTTCGATTTTATAAAATATTTTTTGAATATTTTTAAATTTTATGATATTTTTATTTTTTTATTTTTATTTAGTTTTCTGAATTTTTATTATAGTTATCTGATATTTTATTGGATGAATTGTCAAATATGACTCAAAACTTGATTGTAAATGCAAAAGTGTACCCAAACTCAAATCAAATGAAAAAGAACTCAAAAGGCTAATAAAATTACAAATATCCTCTCATAACTAAACCAAAAAACAGTATTGTAGTTTACAATTATAATCTTGCGAGTGAGAAGACTTCCGTGAAAGTCTTCTCAAAATACTTCCGTGAAAGTCTTCTCAGAATACTTCCGTGAAAGTCTTCTCAGAATATTTCTGTGAAAGTCTTCTCAGAATACTTCCGTGAAAGCCTTCTCAGAATGATGATGTAGATCTTAAAAATAGTTATTAATTTTATAAAAAAAATATATTTTGATTAATAAAAAAACAAATACTGTAAATATAGACATTTATAACTGATGTAAATTTAGATTTTCTAAAATTGAATAGTTTTCAACATAAATGAGTGAATGTTTGTATATATGTGTTTTTTCAAATACTAAATTTGACATATATGTGTTTAGTTTTGTATCTATTAAACATTTTATAAGTTTATTTTAAGTTTAATAAAGTTTTTGTATGTGATTTAGTAATATATATGATTTTGGGGTTTTGGAAGACTTAAATTTCGAAGATATAATGCACTAGAAGATTTACTGGAAGACTTAACTACCATTTCCCGCTTAAAATTTTAGAAGAATTTAGGTTTCCCACCAATTCTTAAGTCTTCCAATAAGTCTTTCCAGTGGAAGTCTTAAGTCTTCCATAAGATCTTAAAAATAATTTAATAATTTCGTTAAAAAGTGTTTTGGTTGGAGAAAAATCTTAATCATCTAATTATACATTTTAAGTGATATAAATTTAGATTTTAAATTTTATTTAATGGGTTATTTGCAAATTTGACACAAAACTCAAAGTCAAACACAAAACTAACCTTTCTTTTTTGTCTTTTCTTTTGATTCACCCCACATGTACATTTTAATTTATGAAAATACCATTATTTTTTTTTTGTTTTTTTTAAATGGCTTTTTTACTCTCTCAACCTCATCATCTACAAGTATTTACAAGATTTTCATTGCCATCAATACTCTAACCACCATAAACAAACAATTTGAAGCTCTTAATGCACCTAAAATTGATTGACACTATCTTTTTCCCAATTGTTATGAACTAAAAACAACATCTCTTTCACTTTGTCTCCATATTCATCCAAAAAACTCAAGCTTTTGATTCAATTTTTTTTATGTTTGGTAGAGCCATTCAAGCATACTATTCTTCGTGGGTTATTTTCGTTTGAGGTTCTTGGTGGTTAGAGAAGACTATGTGTGCTTAGGAAGTCATCTCACTAGTTAAAGGTATGAAATTGAAATTTTTTCCAGATTTGTTCGCGTCGAAGACTTACCCGTAAGTCGTCTGGCTGTAGAAGACTTACGGGTAAGTCTTCTAAGCAAACGGACGACTTACTGTAAGTCTTCCAGCTTTGTTTGTTAAAAAGAATCTAGAAAATACTCTAGACGACTTACAAGTAAGTTGTCTAGGATAAACGGGTTAGTTTTGCGTTTGACCGAATTGTGTCAGATATTTGACTTTTCCTATACGACTTACTAGTAAGTCGTCTCAGGGAAAACAAAAATTCAAATATTTTATTAAATCTAGACGACTTACTTGTAATTCTTCTCAGGTTACTTTTGCAATTGGAAAATAAAAGTTAAATATTTAACTATTCTCAAACGAGTTACTTGGAAATCGTCTAGTCAGAAGACCTTCAGGTAAGTCGTCCAGGATAAGCAAAGTCGTCCATATTTTTTTCCGAGATTCTGGTCAAACCTTGCTTATCTCGGACGACTTTCAAGTAAGTCCTCTACCTAGACAACTTTCAACTAAGTCGTCTGGGAAAAGTTAAATAGTTAAGTTTTATTTTCGAATCGAAAAATAACCTGAGACGATATACAAATAAGTCATCTAGCCTTAACAAAATATTGAAATTTTTTATTTTCCAGAGACGACTTACTGGTAAGTCGCCCAGGAAAGTCAAATATCTGACACAACTCGATCAAATGCAAAACTAACTCGTTTATCCTGGACGACTTACTTGTAAGTCGTCTAGAATTTTTTTCTTAACAAACAAATTTGGGCGACTTATAAGTAAGTCATCTCATTTTAAAGTCAATTGCAAAAATGACATGTTGGACGACTTACCCGTAAGTCGTCTATGTCTTCCAGACGACTTAAACGTCAGTCGTCTGCGTCAATGTTTAGTAAACTTTCATTTTCTCTATGTTTACTAATGTGTTTTATTTTGAATTTTTGCAGATGTTGCGTAAGTTACATGCAGTGTATGGAGAATGGTTTTTAAAAGATTGTTATTGGGATTTTGTGGTTGATAATTTCAAAGAAGCGAGACTATTTTTGTTGAGTGAAGGTTCGACACATGCTGAACTTGTTGCAATGGTTCAAGAAGATTATAACCTAGACATGGGCACAAAATCTGTGAAGATAACCTACTCATTACCAGCTGAAATGATGCAGGCTTCAGACACCCCGCCGATTCATGTTACAAGTGATAGATAAGTTCAAAACTTGCTCGATATAACCAAAACTTGCTCGATATAACCAAAACGCATGGAGTACGGCTTTGTGTATCAAGCCGTAGCAAGGTGGAAACTGTTTTAGAGGAAATGGAAGAAGATGATGAAGCTGATGAAGGTGATGAATGTTTTGAAGATGATGATGATGATGATGATTTGATTGAAGATGAAAATCATGATGGGGAGGAGGATGATGGGGAGAAGGATGTTGATATCTCTATTGTTGCTGAAGCGGACGAGAATGGTGAGGATTACAGTGGTTATGGAAAGGTTAAAGATGAGAATTTGGAAGAAGATGATGATATGTGTTTTGAAGAATTCAAAAAGACATACGCTATTGAAGGAGAAAGATCGAATGGTAACAGTATCTACGTTAACCAGAGTTTTGTTAGCAAGGATGCACTGCTTTTAGAGCTGCGGTTGACAGCAGTTAGGCGTAAGTTCTCCTTCAGAATATATAAGTCAACTAAAACTCTCCTTGTGGCAACCTGTCGGGTTAGTGGTTGTGGATAGAAGATCAGAGCGAGTGTGAAACATGGAATAAACACGTTTTGGGTAACAAATTATGTGGAAACACATACATGCTCAGTGGGAGACCGAATCGCTGAGCGGAGACACTGTACTATGAAGTATGTTGGTGGCTTTTCATTGATCGTGTTGGAATCATTGATGGGCTGAATCCACATCATATCACTAATGCAATGAAGAACATGTATGGCATGACGCTTGATTACACCACTTCATACATATCATTGTTATATGCACAAACATTGGTGAGAGGATCAACATAAGATGGGTATTCGCGTCTGCCATCATATGTCGAGCAAATCTCCTTAGCAAATCCCGGTTCTATCACGGCAATAGAACTTGATTCTATGAATAGATTTAAGTATCTATTTCTCTATTTTGGAGTTTCTATCAGAGGTTTTAAGTATCAGAGAAGGGTCATTGTGGTGGAGGGACTCACCTAAGTGAGAAGTATGAAGGTACTATGTTAGTTGCAGCCGCACAAGATGGGAATTTCTAGATATTTCCATTGGCTTTTGGGATCGTAGATGCTGAAGATTAACCTTCTTGGGAATGGTTTTTCACAAAATTGGCTAGTTGTGTATCTAATGAGCAGCCTCTGGCTATAGATGCTCAAAGTGCAAGGAAACTGGTCATACGAAACCACAATGTAAGGAAACACTAGACGGCTAACTTGAAGGTCTTCCAGAAGACCTTCAAGTAAGTCGTCCAGATTTTATTCCTCCAGAAGACCTTCAAGTAAGCCGTCCAGAGACCTTAAAGTTAGTCATCTAGTGTTTAGTCTTCCAGCATTCAAGTAAGTCGTCCAGAAGACCTTAAAGTTAGTCGTCTAGTGTTTAGTCTTCCAGCATTCAAGTAAGTCGTCCAGAATTTGTTTAGTCTATGTATTAAGAATTTGTGTCAACTTCTTTGTCAAATTGCACTATCAGTATTAAAGACGACTTCTGTTAAGTCTTCCAAGATGACTTATGTTAAGTCGTACAACATTTCAGACGACTTAACTTTCAGACGACTTATGTTAAGTCATCCAATATTTCAGAAGACATTTGAGATGACAACAAATCCTAATCTATCATACATTAAAAATACAAATCAAGTTCAAGTACACACATCAGGTTAAAAATACAAATCCTAATCTATCATACATTACAAATACAAATCCTAATCTATCATACATCATATGTTCCAATGACTAAAGCAAGGTCCCGGTTTTCTTTCTCATGCTGGCTAGGAAGTTCTTTAAATATATCTACCGCCACTTATCCCTCATAGACTTCCCGTTGGCCTTAGCAAAGTCTTTTTGGTTAAATGGCTACCCAAGAGCATGACTTTCAATGTACATTAGAGCGAACGCGCCACAATCACCACCTCGGGCCTGAGGGATATTGGTTGGTCTCTCATATGTGAATGGCTCCAGTGATAACTGCTCACGTTGTTCGATGGAAGCACACTAAAAAAGCAGATAAGGGATCATGTGGAGAAAAGGCTCCATTACCACATTGAGTTCTTGTAGGGAGATACATGAACGAATGTTGTCCCAGACGACTATGTGCCTCTTAGGGATCGATATCCACATAGCAATCCAGTGAGTGTCGTTGTGGTTCACAGGCGCATCGATATCATCAATATCCGTCCCCCACATCTTGTTTGTCTGGCAAAATGATGGTAAAGAGCCTGAATAATAATTCCACACCCCACCAGGGAGTCTTCTTCCTAAACCGTAGGCATCGGGCTTCGAGTCCTTAAACTCCTTGTAGTTGAATCTCCATTGTTGAGCAAAGAGATGATTAAGGAAGCACATTCTCTCGCTCCTGAAATGTTATGGTGTCTCCTCGTACCTCTTCCTCAAAACATTAATCCAAGCATCCATATGCTCTATATAAAATAATACAAGTCAAAAGATAAAATAATATCAGACGACTTACAAATAAGTCATCTACAAAGTCTTCTTCGTAGAAGACTTACCAGACGACTTATGGTGAGTCGTCTACGAAGATATCAGTAAATCATCTAGTAATCAGTTTTGTCATAGCAGAAGACTTACACAATCCTCCAGCCAAGATAAGGAGGTCCGGAGGACGTGATACCACCAAGTTGGACTTGTATGTGGTTTCTTATCAAGAGGTGTAATATAATGACTACAAACACAAAATGTTGAAAAGCAATCAGTTTTCGTAGACTAAAGCAAGCTATTATGGGAAAAGCAATCACTTATGGATCAGTTTTCAACCAATCGGCGAGCTCCTTCAGCTTTTTTCTTGTCAATTGTTGCAAAGGCATTATAGCCTCTAGAAAGTTTTTGTTTGGAATGATCACTTTGGCCGTGCTGTTTGCAGTATAAGGAGATTGTTGTGAGGCAGCAAGTTTCCTTGTTCGCTGAGACTTTGCACGGAGAAGTGCCAAAGCAGCTTCCCTCGTTTCCTCATATCTAGACTCCTGCTTCTGTTTATCTGCTGGAATGGGTTTAGATTTGGCCAATAGAAAAAGGCGCCCAGATGCGGACTCAACTTCAGCTTTAACACTTTCACCGAGAGGTGTTTTATCTTTCTCCCCATTAACACTTTCACCGAGAGGTGTTTTATCCTTCTCCCCATTAACACTTTCACTAACCCCGGAAGAGGCTTATTTACTAACCCCTGGTTCATGGGAGGATGTCCCTTCAGGTTGAGAGGTAGTGTGTTGAGAGGATGTCTCTTTCCCTTGTTTGAGGATACCAACCTTCTTCTCCACTGCTTCCACCCTTTCCGACAGATGCTTGATCTTCTTAAGGCACGTCCCAAACCCTTCCCTCATGGCATCAACTATGTCCTTAAAATTTCTTTCAAGGTCCTCTTTGGTCATCCCTAGCACAGTCGGAGTCACTTCTGAACGAGCCTCTGTGCGAACCTCTTCACTAGCCTCTGCAAACTTCCCTTCACTCTCCTCTGCAGGTGCCCCTTCACTAGCCTCTGCAAGTGCCTCTTTTTTAGCCTCTTTACGAGCTTTCTTCCGAGGTCTTGGACTCTCTTCCTTCACCACAACGATGGCTTTCTTCGATGGACTCACAACATACAGCTTTGTATTGACCCAAGTATCAGTGACTTCCCAGCAATCCATGGTCCACTTTCACGGTCTCTGATTAAACATAACTTTAATTATGTTCTCCGCGGCAAGGTCCTCCGCATCAGAGTCCCATTTTGGAAACATTTCACAATAGTCCTTCTCAACAAAGTTCATCACCGTAGTATGCAGTAAATATAAGATATGAACTTAGATCTTTGACGAATTAAGAAATATGGAAAGAAAAGTCTTCCCAGACGACTTATAATTAAGTCGTCGGGAGAGTCGTCTGGAAAGTCGTTTGGAAAGTCGTCTTGAAAGTCGTCTAGAAAGTCTTCCTACTAGAAGACTTTCCAGAGGACTTAATTATGGTAGTAAAGGATTGAAGTAAATACATGTCTGCAGATAGCATCTTTAAAGCATATGCGTCCTTTGCCACCCATGTAAGCCAGTATCGATAGAGACGGTCGGTTTGGTATGGGATTAGCACCCAATTCCGGCAGAGCTGTGTACACCCAGACCTAGAGAGCTTGTATAAACCCATCAAAAGTCTAACAGCCCGAAATATCTTTGCCCTTCACAGAGTCCATCAACACCTTAATCGCGACTCTCCCCCATGGATAATTCTCAAACCGTTTTAAATCCATCACTAGCCTTTCCAGACTAACCCTTGTGGCGGTTGAATACTTTCTCCCTTCAATGTATCTAGTGAAGATGGCAAGGTACCCGAGCCGCTTGTGATCCTCCCAAGACCACCCTTCGCATCTCTCAAGTGTTGCTATTATATGCTCAGTAAATGGCCCAGATTCGACATGAACTCCCAACATCCCCCAGAAAGAATCCATCTCCTTTGTAACAACATACTTTGGTCTCTCAAGGTCCTCGATGTACTCGCAGTTTAGACCAGTGAGGTTTTCAAACTCTAACAGTGAAAACCTCACAAGTTCTGGACCAACGAGACTCCACAGCTCATACTTCTTCTTTATGTCCAGCTGGAAACCGAGCATGTAGTGAACCAGCCTTGAAGCCCAAGCAAATCCCAGCTCTTTAAACTTGATGAAAACTCCCAACTTTGACTCCTTTATCACTTCATATTCGTCACCATGAAGAGATTTCTTTAAAGTAGTATGCAACTTTGAACAATCCGTATGATACAAAATAGCTTTCATTGCGGGGGGCTCTTCCCCTAATGTATGTAACATACGGGGGAGTTTTGGAATATCCATTTTTTTGTCTACAAAACAATGAAAGACAACCATCTCAAACACACAACCATCCAGTATAACATTTTAATTATAAGTCTGAAAGACTTTGCAGACGACTTATAATTACGTCGTCTGGAAAGTCTTCCAGCTGAAAGACTTATAATTAAGTCGTCTTGAAGACTTTCTAGACGACTTAATTATAAGTCTTCCAAGACTTCCAGTAGAACATTTTTAAAGCAGACCTGGAAATTTGGAGAAGACATAGTCTCCTTTGACACAGTGGTTATAAATCTGCCAAAATAGACAACCAAAAGAAACGCGATGAGAACGGTGGTGAGAATGGTAGACTTAGAGACAACTTTTTAACTTACCTCGCTAGGGTTTACAGACACGCCTCTGACAGAAACGCCACTAGGGTTTACAGACAAACGCTGCTAGGGTTTCCTCTCGGATCTGAAATAGAATAAGCGGCGGTGAGAACGGTGGTGAGAACGACGGCGATAACGGCTGTGAGAACGGTGGTGAGAATGATGGATTAGAGAGAATCAATGGAAATCGCATTCGAAATTGCCTTCAAAATCGCCTCTTTGAGAGAAACGGCGTTAGGGTTTCTAAATTTCGCGAAAAAATAAAAAAAAATCTTATATATGCCCGGTAAATAATCCGGTTTGGTTTAAAAGTAGATTGGTAAAATGGTAAAATTAAAGGTTCGGTACGGTTTGAATGTGCATCAGACGACTTACTAGTAAGTCGTCTACCGTAAATATATTCACTAGGCAACTTACTAGTAAGTCGACCCAGACCCTAAATTTAACTCCTAAACTAAATTGACTAAATTAACTAATTAATTACGTTATAAAATCAAATTATACTTAAATAGTGTTTACTATACACAGAAGTAAACACACTTAGGTCAATTTAAATTTTTCAAAAAAACATTTGTGCTTTCCAAAATCTAACCCTAAGAACACATATAATACTACAACATATGTTGGCAAAACCTAAACCAAAGAATATCATGACTCACTACTTTCACTCATCTATGTTGAAAACAATTAACTTTAGTTATATCTTAATTTATATCTCTTAAAACATACGTTAATTACATGATTTCAATTTTTCACTTATCAAAATATTTTTACAAACAATTTAAATTATTTTTAAGAAGTACTATACTAGACGACTTACTTGTCTAGGCAGAAGACTTGCGGGGATTAGAAACTGAAAAAAATTGGTTTTTTTGTTTGTTCACAAGGGGTTGGTTATAATTTCAATAGCCTTTTAGGTTACTTTTGCATTTGATTCAAGTTTGGGTTTACTTTTGCATTTCAAATCAAATTTTGAGTCATTTTTGGCAATTTTCCCTTATTTAATTTTATGAAGTGTTTGTTTCTAATTAGTTAGTTATTTTGAGTTTAGGGTATAGGTGACTTAAGTCTTCCAACAAATAACACACTAGAAGACGTCCGCAGAAGTTTTCTGGGTGAATAGTAAACTTAGGGTCTCGAAGACTTTCAAATAAGTCTTCCATGAGGTATTCTATTAGAAGACTTACTTAAAAGTCTTCTAAATCAAAAATATTTAATTTTATTGGAATTTTTGTCTTCTTATATAAAGAAAAATTTACACATTATCTCTCTTCCTCTCAAATGACTGCAAAAAATGTAATTTTCTCATTTTAAAACTCTCCAACCTCTCTCTAATCTGTTTAAACTTAAAAACCAAACTTTATATCAATTTCTCATTTTTTATCTCATTTTTTATCTCTTTTTTATCTTATGTTTCTCACTTATTTATTTTGTTTTTGCAGGTTTTCATCATATGATTCACATCTTACACTCCTTTAAAGGTATATCTACAAATCATATTTTTTCATTTGGTAACCTCTTGTTGTTTAAAGTTCTTAACTATTGAAAAAGAAAATTGTTGTTTTAAGTTCTTACCTTGTTTTGAAGATTTTCAATGTTTTGAAGTCAACTGAATGCTTTTGGATATGCAGGTTTTTCAGATCTAAGACAACTTGGAATACTTTCATGGAATTCTTCTTAGAATTCTTCCAACAAATAATGCACTAGAAGTCTTCTGGCGGAGATTTCTCCCCTATATCCTATTTCATAAGAGATGTGAGCATTTTATATCAATTTATGTTCTTATCTTATGTTTCTTACTTATTTATTTTGTTTTTGTAAGTTTTCATCACATAGTTCTCATCTTCTACTTCTTTAAGATAGATCTATAAATTATATTTTATCATTTGGCAACTTATTGTTCCTTAAAGCTCTTTACTTTTGAAAAAAAAAATTGTTGTTTTAAGTTTTTACCTTATTTTTAAAGTTTTTCAATGTTTTGAAGTCAATTTAATGATTTCGGATATGCAGGTTTTTTAGATCTGAGACGACTTAGAAGACTTTCATGGAAGTCTTCTCGGAAGTCTTCCAACAAATAATGCACTAGAAGTCTTCCGCAGAATCTTCTGGGTGAATAGTAAATTTAGGATCTAGAAGACTTTTAAATAAGTCTTCCAGGAGGTATTCATTGTATTAGAAAACTTTCAAGTAAGTATTTCATAAAAAAATTCAAACTTTATATTAATTTCTCATTTTTATCTCATGTCTTTCTAACTAATTTATTTTGTTTGGATATACAGGTTTTTCAGATCTGAGACGACTGGGAAGACTTTCATGGAAGTCTTCTCGGAAGTCTTCCAACAAATAATGCACTAGAAGACTTCCGCGGAAGTCTTCTTGGCGAATAGTAAATTTAGCGTAAGTCTTTCAAATAAGTCTCCCAGGAGGTATTCATTCTATTAGAAGACTTTCAAGTAAGTCTTTCATAAAAAACAAAACCAAACTTTATATTAATTTCTCATTTTTTCTCATGTCTTTCTCACTAATTTATTTTTGGATATGCAGGTTTTTAGATATAAGACGACTTAGAATACTTCCACGGAACTCTTCTCGGAAGTCTTCTAACATATAATGTAAAGTCTTCTGACGAAGTCTTCTCTCATGTTAAATGGAGTCCAAATTTGTTTTTGTAGAGGAATGATTTACAATAATTTTGTTTATGGTCGTTTTGTGATTTGTAGATGTACTCTTTTAATTGTGAATTCTTTTGTAAAATTAAAAGGATTTTAATGAAAAAATTTAGTAAATATATTCATATCTACAATATTATCTTGCCAAAAGTACTTGACATTGTTAAAGTTTTTGATACAAGTTCAATAGCAAAACATAATAACACAAATAAGTTATTCAAAGTTACTACGATTAAGAAAGAATACTTCTCAAGAAAATTTAGCCAAATTCAAAAAATATCAAATGTTACATATAAGCACGTAAATCTATTCTGAGCATAAAGTTCTATACTAGTAATAGAATACGGATTTGCTAATGCAATTGCTTCAAACATGAAGGCATCCGTTCATACTCATCTTCTGGTTGACATAGATATTTTCAGCATTTAAAATTAGAGAACATTAGCAAACATAGAAATCAAGGTCAAAAAATGAACTAGAAGACTTCTAGGGAAGTCTTTTGGGTTCTCTGAAAGACTTCCATAGATATCTTATATCATTAGCTAGAAATATTAATAAACATATTTGATAACCTTTAAATTATCACCAATAAAGTTATGAATTTCATTCAGGACCCTTAATATTGTCTAAAACACATGAATTAACAATAAAATTTTAAAAATTCATTTTAAATTTGAATAAAATGAAATTTTATTATACATTGTCGTAGAAGACTTTCGTGAAAGTCTTCCCAGAGAAGACTTTCAGGGAAGTCTTCCCAGAAAAGACTTTCAGGGAAGTCTTCCATTCAGATCATTTTTGCAATTGAAAATTTACAAATAGAGACTTTCGTGGAAGTTTTCCAACTTTTCTTTGTTGACAAAAAATATTTAGGAAGACTTCCCTCGAAGTCTTCCCAAATAAACAAGTTAGTTTTGCAATTGACTGATCTGTGTCAGAAATTTGACTGTCTACAAAAGACTTCCCGGTAAGTCTTCCAACGGAAGTCTTCTCAACTTTTACATTAAGTCTGCTTACGATTCGTGGAAGTCTGCGTAAGTTACTTTTTAAATTGACTATATTTAAATTTTGTTGAGAAGACTTTTAGGGAAGTCTTCTGCTGGAAGACTTCCCTGAAAGGCTTCTTTCGTCACCTTATGTTTGATTAGAATCACGGAAAAAAAATCTGGAAGACTTACATGGAAGTCTTCCAATTTAAATTAAATGTTTAAGTTTAAATTTTCAATTGCAAAAGTAACATACGCAGACTTTCACCGACCGTAAGCAAACTTAATGTAAAAGTTAAGAAGACTTCCATGGAAGTTTTCTATAGAAAGTCAAATTTCTAACACAGATCAGTCAATTGCAAAACTAACTTGTTTATCCAGAAAGACTTTCAGGGAAGTCTTCCTAAATTTTTTTTGTCAACAAAGAAAAGTTGGAAGACTTCCACGAAGTCTTCTCTAATACACAGAAAATCAATTGCAAAACGAACCTATGTTTTAACCATTAAGAGCTTCATATTGGTTGTTCATGGTTGTTGGGTAAATTGATGGCAATGGCATTTTCATGAATAATTGATGAAGATAAGGATGATAGAGTAAAACATAATTTTCGAGGACCTACTTAAAGTCATCCAATAAGTCTTCCAAAATAAATTGTTTTACGTTTTACTTCAAGTTTTGAGTAAATTTTACAAAATCCCATTTTTATTTAATTTTCTGATTTTTATTTAAGTTTATTAATTTTATTAATTAAATAGTTATTTAAAAAAAATCGACACATCATCAAGTCACGTTTACATGTTCTTCTGGTCAACTTTTTACTTGATGAACAAAGTAAAAGTTTTTTATGATACAAATGTCACTTTAAAATTTTTAAATGATAGTTGAAAAAATTCAAGATTTAAAGTGTTAGTGTATACCACTTTTAAAGTTTTTTATGTGATTTTCTCTTATAAAATACAAATAAAAAGATTTTAAATTTTTTTTTATATATTGAAATTAGTTACATATTTATGACCACTATGTCAAACTAACCGAATTTTAGAAAGAAAAGTTATACCTACACCTAAACTTTCTAACTTTGGAGAAGATCGAGTCACTGGACGTACGTTGCGACCAACGGGGTCACGTGCCCCCGACTAAATTTTATTTTTTTTAAATGACAGTTCCCCGGTTAATTCAAAATTTATGTTGATGCCCCCTCCCCCCTACTAAAAGTTCTCTTAGATCTGCCCCTGCTCATAACTTCCCTGGCTTCTGTTTATAGAGACACTTTCAAATACTCTACACCAAACACATGGATTTTAGAGAAGTAAAGCGAGAGAGAGAACAAGTTAAAGAAGAGTTCAACACAAAGAAGTCTGACATGAAACATATATTTAAACCTCAGGGGAACCAAAGCTTCTGAGAAAAAAGAACAGCAATAGTAATCAGTTATTGAAGCAAATAGGAGGCTAAACTGAGAATAAGCAAACAAAAGAACGATGGAAACATACAAGTCATAATAGGGCTGGAGTCTCAGGATCATTTAAGCATTCAGCGTACCACTCTTCTGCATACAGATAAAGGCCCTCGAAGCTTGATGTAGAAGCGTCTTCTGTGAAAAGAGACAATGTTTTGTTTAATGGAAAACGCATTGACCAAATTGAGTTGGAAGATATTATAAGAGGTTAACCTGAAAACCTTTCAATGAGCTGAAATCCTTCGGGTAAAAGCTCATCAAATGCTTCCTATCTAGCATGAACATTAGTAGAAGAAACAGCAAAGATACTAGCGTTGTTCGTTTGGCTGACGCAGATTCATGTGTCTGCGGCTGCGACTGAGGTTGCATCTGCGGCTGCGTCAAACGCATATTGTTATTGTTCGTTTCGTAGACGTAGATGCAGACGCAGCCGCAAAATTTTTGTTCGTTTCGATGACGCAAGACATTAACGCTGATGCAAGAAACTGACTTCGTTTGGCAGACGCTTTATTTTTAAGGAAAATTTCAAGTTTTCCACTTTTCATTTTTACCTTCATTAAAGAGACATTTTCATAAATACCATTTTTAAGAGTCAAACTTTTTTAAAATTAATTAGAATCCTAAATTTTACATTCATAAACTCTACCCAACCCAACCCAACCCCCGCCCCTCAACTCTAAACCCTAAGTCTTAGATTAATTAACCTAATGGTTATAAGTGTGTTTTTTCCTCTTAGAAAGTAAGGATAAAAGTGATTAAGGTAAAAATGAAAAATGGTACAAGGAATGTGGTATTTTTGACAATTTCTCTTATTTTTATAAATTTGAATAATTATATTTTAAATAAATAATATGTAATTGAAATATATTTACATCCCTAAAATATTATATTTAATTGGTAATGAATTTCTAGTCAAATATATAAATATAACAACATTTTTTAGTTAATATTTTTAAATATAACATTTTTTGTCATAAATCATAATTTAAATTAAAAAATAATATATCACAAAACAAGAACTAAATAATACATCAAGTATTAAATAAATAAAACATAAATGATAATCAAAGTTATTAGCGAAGAAAAAAATCAAATCATTAACTAAATTATGATTTTGGTATTGAATATATGTTCAATGAATTTCATTAAGGTGGTCCATAATTGCTGCACAACTGCCACGAAGAACCGACAATGATATCAAGAACTATTGGAACACGAGGCTGAAGAAGAAGCTTCTAAACAAACAAACAAACAAAGGAAAGAGTTCCAAGAAGCTCGGATCAAGCAAGAGATGGTGATGATGAAGAGACAACAACAAGGACAAGACCATAACAAGGACTTATAAGTTAAGAAAGCTTTTGATGATTAGGCAAAATATATCATCCAACAAAATAAAACATAACAGAAATATATAAGATCAAGATTACAATAAAGTAGGAAGCAAGAAATTTCACTAACAAAAAGCTTAACCATGATGCAGAAAGTACAAACGAAAAACTCTGCCAAGAACATGAAGGCCGACCTCACTTCTCCAATTGTGCAAATTGTGTTCTCCAAAGTTTTTTAGAGGCATGACAACAGAAAACGTGGGAAGTTTAGCCTGCCTAGAGTGCTCGAGTTCATTGATATCTAGATAGAGGGATTACAACGAAAACAAGGTACAAGATTTTTAGAGAATTTTAGAGATAGAGGGCTTAAGAAAACTTATGATGCCTTCTTCGTCTCCAGAGCTTGTATATTTATAGGCGAAGAGGCTTCTTTGATAAGCTTGATGCGTGGCGTTGATCTAATGGTTGAGTACACGTGTCTTCCATCCAATGGTGCTGACATCTTTGATTGCGTCATTGCTTACGTTGTTGCTTCTAGAATGCTTACATCATTGCTTCTAGAATGTTTGCGTCATTCCTTGCGTTACTGCTTGCATAATTTTTTATTTTATACTCTACATATTATTTTAGAGTACCAATAAGTAATTATATCACACATAATATTAAAATATTACATAATATTAAAATATTAAAATAATATAAAGAGCCTACTAGAATGTACATTATTTTGCTTCATTTTATCAATTTCTGCTTCGACATTGCAGTAGTTTACCAACGGATTTATCGCCTCTGTTTAGGACTTATAACCGGGAACACATCTCCACTTGTGTCTCAGAATAATTGTTAAAACGAAGTTTAACTAGACAATACTATTATGTTTTTTTTAATTAAATCTCGTTGGGATCCTGGGCGCACGGACCTCCAAATGGATCTTCCGTGTCTTGCATAGGGTCGTCTTGTTGGTTTACTTCGTCGGAATCAAAGCCTTCTAACGTCTGTTGAAGTACTTGAAATATTTCTCGTAGTTGTTCTTTCTTGGTTTTTGATTTGGTAGAAGAGTCTGATGCGGTTGATAACGCATGGCTGGCTGGTCGTTGTTGTTGAGGATGTTGGCCATATTGTTGAATCAGTTGCTTGCTATATTGTGAATGGTCTTGAGTTGGGATTGATCTTGATAATTGAATAACCGTCTTTTCAATATTTTTGTTGCTATCGAAGAATTTTTGCATACTGGTGATTGAGCATCTTTCGTGGTCGTATTTGTCCCACCATTTGACTCGAAACTGCTTGACTAAGGACATTGGCATGTCGGGTTGAAGTTGAGTAAGGTTGAAATGCCAACTACAAATCCATGGAATCCCCATGTCGATGTGGAAGGCTATCTTGGATAAGATTATAATAGATGGTTGAGGTGTTTGTTTTTGATAATAAGGTAAGGATGTTTTGAGTATTGGTTCTGGGTATATTTGGTCGACTGGGCCGAACCAGTATCACCATTCGTAGAACCAGTTTGGAATGAGTTTGGGAAAGTTGAATTGGAATTGGATAAACCAGGAGTGTGTAAATGGTCTAAAGAAAAAGGTGTAGAAAAAGGCATTTTGGTAGTATGTACAAGTGTATCTGGGTATGTAGAATCCTGGAGTGTTGAAAGGTTTTTGAGTATGGAGGTTGGAGAAGCCAAGTTCTTGGTAGGATGCGATACGGATAACCTTGCAAGTTGAGTAGTCTATTTAGTTTGGGTTATTTTGGTTTTCGTGATGTACAATCGAAGCAGGCATAGAGTCTACTCGAATGTACTCATAGAAAGATTGGTTTTTGGTTATATTGTCGGTTTTCCAGAGGCTTGTTTCGAAGAAGACGCGGTTGTTATAGTTTTGGAGTTCTTTTAGGGTTATTAGTTTTGGAAAGTGGGTTGTATGTAGGTGTTGGAAATAAGGTTTTTGTGTAGTAGTCGGATTTTTGAGTAAGAGTTGCTGGTTTTTTAGAAGAAGTTTGGATGGAATTTGGACAGGCCGGGATTTGGACTGGCCGCTTTTGCATATGATAGTGGAGGAAACTCTGCAAGGGCATAGAAGGTGTTGGTATTTGGAGTAAGGTGTTTACCTTGAAGACAGGGTTGATTTTTGATGTAGTCAAGGGCCGTCATTGGTCTTTTCTTTTTGTTTGTCATGTTGAATATTTATTGATTACGATTTCCTTGTAAATATTCACGGGTTAAAAAATCAGGTAAATAATTATTTTCTCCTTTTATATATTGAATATCGAAGTCAAATACTTATAAAATCGCTTGCCATCTTGCAAAAATTTGTTTTGAAACCAGATTTTTGACATCTTTTTGTAAAATTTCTTTTGCTGATTTACAATCGACTCGAAGTAGAAACTTTTTGTTTATTAAATCATCTTCAAATTTTGAAATACAATTTACGATTGATAAACCTTCTTTTTGACAGTAGAATAGTTGGTTTTGGGGTCCTATCCATACTCCAGAATGAACCTAACTATGGACTCGTTGGTTTGGTTGGGTAGTTTATGTTTGAGGATACCTCCATAACCCATTTCTAAAGCATCTGTTTCTACTATCATATCGGCTTCAGGATGGGGAATATATAGACAAGGTAAGGTTTTAACGTTTTGTTTGACCTGTTTGACTAAATTAGTATGTTTCTAAAATAATATAAAGAGTCTAAAATAATATTACAAAAAAACCCTAAACCATGGACAGAAAAACATACTAATTTCGTCAAACAGGTCAAACAAAACGTTAAAACCTTACCTTGTATATATATTCCCCATCCAGAAGCCGATATGATAGTAGAAACAGATGCTTCAGAAATAGGTTATGGAGGTATCCTCAAACAGAAACTACCCAACCAAACCAACGAGTTCATATTTAGGTTCCATTCCAGAGTATGGATAGGACCCCAAACCAACTATTCTACTGTCAAAAAAAGAAGTTTTATCAATCGTAAATTGTATTTCAAAATTTCAAGATGATTTAATAAACAAAAAGTTTCTACTTCGAGTCGATTGTAAATCAGAAAAAGAAATTTTACAAAAAGATGTTAAAAATCTGGTTTCAAAACAAATTTTTGCAAGATGGCAAGCGATTTTATCAGTATTAAAGTTCGATATTTTATATATAAAAGGAGAAAATAATTATTTACCTGATTTTTTAACCCGTTAATATTTACAGGGAAATCGTAATCAATAAATATTCAACATGACAGACAAAAATAAAAGTCCAATAACGGCCCTTGACTACATCAAAAATCAACCACGTCTTCAAGGTAAACACCTTACTCCAAATACCAACACATTCTCTGCCCTTGCAGAGTTTCCTCCACTATCATATGCAAAAGCGGCCAGTCCAAATTCCGGCCAAACTTCTTCTAAAAAACCAGCAACTCCTTCAAAAATCTGACTACTACACAAAACCTTATTTCCAACACCTACATACAACCCACTTTCCAAAACCAATAATCCTAAAAGAACTCCAAAACTATATCAATCGCGTCTTCTACAAAACAAGCCTTTGGAAAACCGACAATGTAACCAAAAACCAATCTTTCTATGAGTACATTCTAGTAGACTCTATGTCTGCTTCAATTGTACATCACGAAAACCAAAATAACCCAAACCAAATAGACTACTCAACTTGCAAGGTTATCCGTATCGCATCCTACCAAGACCTAGGCTTCTCCAACCTCTATACTCAAAAACCTTTCAACACTCCAGGATTCTACATACCCGGATACTCTTATACAGACTATCAAAACGCCTTTTTCTACACCTTTTTCTTTAGACCATTTACCCACTCCTGGTTTATCCAATTCCAATTCAACTTTCCCAAACTGGTTCTATGAATGGTGGTACTGGTTCGGCCAAGTCGACCAAATATACCCAGAACCAATACTAAAAACATCCTTACCTTATTATCAAAAACAAACACCTCAACCATCTATTCCAATCTTATCCAAGATAGCTTTCCACATCGACATGGGGATTCCATGGATCTGTAGTTGGCATTTCCACCTTACTCAACTTCAACCCGACATGCCAATGTCCTTAGTCAAGCAGTTCCGAGTCAAATGGTGGGACAAATACGACCAAGAGAGATGCTCAATCACCAATATGCAAAAATTCTTCGATAGCAACAAAAATATTGAAAAGACGGTTATTCAATTATCAATATCCATCCCAACTCAAGACCATTCACAATATAGCAAGCAACTGATTCAACAATATGGCCAACATCCTCAACAACAACAACAACAATGACCAGCCAGCCATGCGTTATCAACCGCATCAGGCTCTTCTACCAAATCAAAGACCAAGAAAGAACAACTACGAGAAATATTTCAAGTACTTCAACAGACGTTAGAAGGCTCTGATTCCGACGAAGTAAACCAACAAGACGATCCTATGCAAGACACGGAAGATCCATTCGGAGGTCCGTGCGCCCTGGATCCCAACGAGATTTAATCAAAAAAAAAACTAATAGTATTGTCTAGTTAAACTTCGTTTTAACAAATATTCTGAGACACAAGTGGAGATGTGTTCCCGGTTATGTAAACTACTGTAATGTCGAAGAAGAAATTGAAAAAATGAAGCACAATAATGTAAATTCTAATAGACTCTTTATATTATTTTAATATTATGTATAATATAATTACTTATTGGTACTTTAAAATAATATGTTGAGTATAAAATAAATTATGCAAGCAGTAACGCAAGGAATGACGCAAGCATTCTAGAAGCAATGATGTAAGCAATGACGCAAGCATTCTAGAAGCAACAACGTAAGCAATGACGCAATCAAAGATGTCAGCACCATTGGATGGAAGATACGTGTACGCAACCATTAGATCAATGCCACGCATCAAGCTTATCAAAGAAGCTTCTTCGCCTATAAATATACAAGCTCTGGAGACGAAGAAGACATCATAAGTTTTCTTAAGCCCTCTCTCTCTAAAAGTTTCTAAAAATCTTGTACCATGTTTTCGTTGTAATCCTTCTACTTCCAAAAAATCATTATAAGTTTTAAAATTCTGTAATCAACTCAAAATTAATAAAATGAAGTTTTTAATCATATCATGTTTTCAAAATACAAAGCCTATCATCTTTTGTCAATAGACTTAAGACTATTGCAACCTGAATCCAAGAAACTTTGACTATCCGTAATACCCTAAAAAAGTTAATACGGTGTATAATATAATTACTTATTGGTAAAAAATTATGTAAGCAGTAACGCACAAAAATGATGCAAGCATTTTAGAAGCAATGACGTAAGCAATGACACAAGCATTCTAGAAGCAACAACGTAAGCAATGATGCAATCAAAGATGTCGGCACCATTGGATGGAAGACACGTGTACTCAACCATTAGATCAACGCCACGCATCAAGCTTATCAAAGAAGCCTCTTCGCCTATAAATATACAAGCTTTAGAGACGAAGAAGGCATCAGAAGTTTTCTTAAGCCTTCTCTCTCTAAAATTCTCTAAAAATCTTGTACTTTGTTTTCGTTGTAATCCCTCTACTTCCAAAAAATCATTGTAAGTTTTTAAATTATGTAATCAACTCAAAATTAATAAAATAAAGTTTTTAATCATATAATGTTATCAAAATATAAAGCCTGGCATCTTTTGTCAATAGACTTAAGATTATTTCAACCCGAATACAAGAAACTCTGACTATCCGTTAATACCCTAAAAAGTTAATATGGTGTGACAACAGTATCGGGAAAGCTTTTTAGTTTTCTGGTATCAGAGCGAAATCGATCAATTTTCAAAAGAAAGTTTTAAACGATTTTCTAAAAACCGTTTTTGAAATCAAGTTTTACCTTCTAAACCTAAATCCTCACCCTCTTTATGCTAGATGTTGTTTAGTTACGTTCCCGGTAGTAATACCTACGAAGGCAGTGAACTCGTTGGTAAGTTCTAGTTGTGTCCAGCCCGAACCCGGTAAGTCTTTAAGTTTAGCATGTGCATAAATTAGATATTGATGGCATCATCCTTAAGAAAATTGTTTAAACCTAAATTACATCTGCATCAACAATTAATTCAAGAGAAATTATAACAAAAATTTCATCTTTAAACAATGAATTATCCAAAAATCATTTACCACATATTAACCTAGAACAAATATATCAAATCGGAACATTCAATTTTAAATCTGCTCATTCAATCAAAGAAAATGAACAAATTTTATCTCTTCAACATGAATTCGAAGAAATAAAGTTATTATCATCACTAGCTTTAGACAAATATAAAGAAAAAAGCTTTAATTATATACACTTTGGACTTATTCAAATCGCTCTTAAACCTTTATCAAGAACATGAATAGATCAACCGATATTAATATTACTAAGGGATAATACATTACTAAAGTTTGAAGACTCATTACTTGGAGTAGTACAAACAAATTTATGGAACAGAGCTGTATATTTCAATTGCGGACCTAATTTTCAAGTCAGTCTTCACGATCAAACAATTCTTAATACTTTAGTATTAAATATTCATTTACCAGAATTAAAATTTCAAAAAGAACGACATGGATATTTATTACTTTACTGAATTTATTTTAAACAAACAAATTCTGAATTTAATCCAAGATGTTTACTACAAGATGATAAAGGTGAAACAACTATATTATCAGTACATAGTAAAGACACACATGTATCTATTTATGCACCTAAACAATTAAACTGGAACGAAATTACTATTCCAGAACAATGGAGAATAACCGATTCTCAACCAATAAGAAACTTTGAACAAAAAAGTATTAAAAAAATAATAGAGTAGCAAGGCGGTAAAATACTATTACAATTCGGATCCTATAAAGAACCAATTCCACCTAGAATTAGTTCATATCATTCAAGAAGTTCATTTTCCGAATATAGACCAACATACTCTGAATTCCAGACTGGGCAATCCAGTGCTTATTCAGAAATAGAAAGTTCTAAAAATAATCAAGAAAATTTAGTAAGATTTGAAAATCCTATAGTAGAACCTGAGAAAAAATCCTACCCAACATCTCTAACCCCTTCCGATTTTCAATCAATAAATGTTATCACAAAGGAATTTAAAATAGATAAATATTTTCTAAGAGAAGAATTCTATTCAATAACAAATGAGGATAAGCGAAATTGGTATTTCAAAAAATATACTAAAGAACAAACAATAGAATTTAGAGAAAAATGGTATAGATTTATACAAGAAAAATAAATAAATATATCATTCTTTATCTGGCTAGAGACTAGAGTTAAATAAAAAATCGACTATCCATTTAAAGAAATTAATACAAACATCACTTTATCTCAAATATGGGAAAAACGATGGTAATAAAACAAGATTAGTTCATCCACCATTAACAGATATAAAAATAGAAACCCCTTAAAGAAAATTAATAGCAACTCCCTTCAAAACCAGAGCCAATTTAAATATCAATGAACCAGCGACTAAGGCAGAAATAAAAGAAATCTATCAACAAAATAATTATCAATCTTAAATATTACATACTATAGTAAAACAGATAGATCATATAGACAATAAAACAGAAAATAATGAACCACAACATCCATTATATTCAATATCAAAATCATTTATTACAGTACCCAAAATGGAAATCAAACTTCAAAATAATGAAATTCTAAAATCAATAGCTGGAAGACTAGACAATCTAGATAAAAGAAAATGAATTAATCCTATTAAGAAAGAAGAAGAAAATATTCAAAATTTTGAATCAGATACTCAAGAAATAAAAAAAATAAGAAACAATTTTAGATCAAAGAAACCGTATTATAAAAAACATACTCCACCAGATTTATTATTTGAAGAAAACAAATACAAAACCAGTAATTACACCGGTGACAATATAAATATGTGGGATTTAGATGGTTTATCAGAATACAAAATATTAAAACTAGTACAAGAAATGACTATGGCTGTTGAGGCCTATAAAGGAAAATAATTTACTAATAAACAAGCATGTGTATTATTAATAACTGGATTCAATGGAGCTTTAAGATATTGGTGGCATAATTTACTAAGTGAATATGAAAGACAAGCAATTATAAATCATGAAGAGAAAATTATAAAACAAGAAAATGAATTATATGAAGAATTGGGAAAAGAAAATGCTTTAGAAGTATTTATCCATACTATAACTATGCATTTTATAGGTAATCCAACAGAAGAACTAGAAAGCAAAAAATTAATATTAACTAACCTAAGATGTCCAACATTAATAGATTTTAAATGGTATAAAGATGTATTCTTAGCAAACATATTTTTAAGAAATGATTGTAATCAACCATTCTGGAAAGAAATGTTTGTCACGGGACTACCTTCTTTCTTTGCAGAACGTGTAATGAATAAATTAAAAGAATATGCAGGAGGAAACCAATTTGATTGGAAATCTATAACATATGGTCAATTATTTGAGTTCATTAAAAATGAAGGTTTAACAATATGTCAAGAACAAAAAGACAAAAAAAAAGGGAAAAAATGAAAAATTTAAATTCAAACAAAATATGGGAGAATTTTGTAAATAATACTGTTATGAAAAACTAAACCCACCTTCTAGGTAAAAACACAAACAAAACAAATCTCATAGACATTTTTCAAAAAGAAAACATTATCACAAAGAAAAACAATTCAATAAAAATGAAAAATATTGTTCAAAAAATAAAAATAAAAATTATAAAAACACTAACAAACAAAAAATATATAGTTAGTATTGTAAAAGACCTGGTCACAAATCTAACAAATGTAAAATGAAAAGAAAAATTAATGAAATTTTTCAAGATCAACTAGAAATGCAAGAGAAATTTACTAAATTACTAATATCTGAAACAGAAGAATCATCAGAAAATAAAGGTATTGACTCAATAAACGAAATCGAAGATTCTAGCGATTCTACCTCAAAATCTCAAGAATACTCCGATAACTTATGTCCATGTAAACAAATAAATGTCATAACTAAAAAGATAAACAAATTCTATTAGAAATTATAGATAAAATAGAAGATCTAGAATTTAAAAAGAATATTTATTAAAATTATAAGAAATTATTACAAAAGAAGAAAAATTTATTAGCCCAGAAACTTATAATTTAAATAAAATACTTGAAAATATCCAACACAAAGCTTATTTAAAAAATCACTACTAGAGAATTACAAACAGAAATTAAACAATTAAAAACCCAAGTAAAAGAATTACAAATAATTGTTAATCAACAAACTTTAAAACAATTAGAATTCGATAGTAAACTAGCACTTATTCAAAACAGTAATAAACCTTCATCGAGCGAAATAAAAGAATCATTATTTAAAGAACCTTCTAATATATTCCCAAGAAAATTATATTCAAATCATTTAAAAAATCAATTACCAAAAATGGTATATAAAAATAACTCTGCATGTAGGAAAAGATTTTAAAATAAATAAATACAATCGCACTTTTAGACACATGAGCAGACCAAAATTGTATAAGAGAAGGAATTTATACCTTCTAAATATTATGAAAAAACCTCTAAACGATTAAGTGGTGCTGGAGGAAACAATCTTAAAATAAAATACAAACTACCTTGTGCCAAAATATACAACAATGGATATTGTTTTAAAAATCAATTTATATTAGTAAAAAACTTATCACAAAAAGTAATTTTAGGAACTCCATTTATTACACAAATCTACCCATTTGAACCAAATGAAATAGGAATAACTACTAAAATAATGGGAACCAAAATAATTTTTGAATTTTTAACACCAATGAAACAAAAAGAAGTCTTAGAATTACAAGAAAATACTATTCAAAAAACAATAAATTTAATTAAAAATAAAGAAAACCATATTCAATATTTACAAGAAGAAATTTCTTATAAAAAATAGAAGAGCAGCTTCAAACACCTTATGTTCAAAAAAAAATTAAAGTAATTGAAAACAAAATAATAGAACAAGTATCTTCAGATCTTCATAATTCATTTTGGGAAAGAAAACAACATACAGTAGAACTTCCTTATATCAAAGATTTTAACGAAAAGAATATCCCAACTAAAGCAAGACCTATTCAAATGAATAAATAATTACTTGAAACATGTAAACAAGAAATAAATGATTTACTCAAAAAGAAATTAATAAGATCATCCAAATTACCTTGGAGTTGTGCAGCATTTTATGTAAATAATCAAGCAGAAAAAGAACGTGGAATACCACGGTTAATAATCAACTATAAACCATTAAACGATGTCTTACAATGGATTAGGTATCCAATACCAAATAAAAGAGACTTATTAAAAAGATTATATGACGCAAAAATATTTTCAAAATTTGATATGAAAAGCGGATTTTGGCAAATACAAATAGCTGAAAAGATATAAATACAAAACTGCTTTTACGGTACCATTTGGACATTATGAGTGGAACATAATGCATTTTAGATTAAAAATGCTCCAAGTGAATTCCAACACATTATGAATGATATATTCAATAATTACTCAAAATTCACTATATTATACATAGATGATGTATTGGTTTATTCAAACTCAATCGAACAACATATCAAACATTTAGAAACATTTCTGCATATAGTCAAAAACATGGTTTAGTAGTATCAGCTAAGAAAATATCATTATTCCAAACTAAAATAAGACTCTTAGGTCATAACATCTATCAAGGCACTATAGTTCCCATTGCTAGATAATTAGAATTCACAAAAAAAATTCCTAATGAATTAAAAGAACAAACTCAACTTCAAAGATTTTTAGGTTATCTTAATTATGTATCAGATTTTCTTCCAAATCGTAGAAAAACTATTCAACCATTATATCAAAGATTACAAAAAAAACATAAACCATGGA
The DNA here is from genome assembly GCA_905132765.1 of Moricandia arvensis. Taxonomy (NCBI): domain Eukaryota; kingdom Viridiplantae; phylum Streptophyta; class Magnoliopsida; order Brassicales; family Brassicaceae; genus Moricandia; species Moricandia arvensis. The sequence goes on along the minus strand of CAJHQP010000017.1, from coordinate 156,185 downwards.
AAAACATACTAATTTAGTCAAACAGGTCAAACAAAACGTTAAAACCTTACCTTGTCTATCTATTCCCCATCTTGAAGCCGATATGATAGTAAAACAGATGCTTCAGAAATAGGTTATGGAGGTATCCTCAAACAGAAAATACCCAACCAAACCAACAAGTCCATAGTTAGGTTCCATTCCAGAGTATGGATAGGACCCCAAACCAACTATTCTGCTGTTAAAAAGAAGTTTTATCAATCATAAATTGTATTTCAAAATTTCAAGATGATTTAATAAACAAAAAGTTTCTACTTCGAGTCGATTGTAAATCAGTAAAAGAAATTTTACAAAAGGATGTCAAAAGTTTAGTTTCAAAACAAATTTTTGCAAGATGGCAAGCGATTTTATCAGTATTTGACTTTGATATTCAATATATAAAAGGAGAAAATAATTCTTTACCTAACTTCTTAACCCGTTAACATTTACAGGGAAATCATAATCAATAAATATTCAACATGATAGACAAAAAGAAAAGACAAATGACGGCCCTTGATTACATCAAAAATCAACCCCGTAACACCTTACTCCAAATACCAACACCTTCTCTGCCCTTGCAGAGTTTCCTCCACTATCATATGCAAAAGCGGCCAGTCCAAATCCCGGCCAAACTTTTTCTAAAAAACCAGCAACTCCTACTCAAAAATCAGACTACTACACAAAACCTTATTTCCAACACCTACATACAACCCACTTTCCAAAACCAATAACCCTAAAAGAACTCCAAAACTATATCAACCGCGTCTTCTACAAAACAAGCCTTTGGAAAACCGACAATGTAACCAAAAACCAATCTTTCTATGAGTACATTCTAGTAGACTCTATGTCTGCTTCAATTGTACATCACGAAAACCAAAATAACCCAAACCAAATAGACTACTCAACTTGCAAGATTATCCGTATCGCATCCTACCAAGACCTTTGCTTCTCCAACCTCCATACTCAAAAACCTTTCAACACTCCAGGATTCTACATACCCGAATACACTTATACAGACTACCAAAACGCCTTTTTCTACACCTTTTTTTAGACCATTTACCCACTCCTGGTTTATCCAATTCCAATTCAACTTTCCCAAACTCATCCCAAACTGGTTCTACGAATGGTGGTACTGGTTCGGCCAAGTCGACCAAATATACCCAGAACCAATAATAAAACATTCTTACCTTATTATCAAAAACAAACACCTCAACCATCTATTCCAATCTTCTCCAAGATAGTCCTCCACATCGACATGGGGATTCCATTGATCTGTAGTTGGCATTTCCACCTTACTCAACTTCAACCCGACATGTCAATGTCCTTAGTAAAGTAGTTCCGAGTCAAATGGTGGGACAAATACGACCAAGAGAGATGCTCAATCACCAATATGCAAATATTCTTCGATAGCAACAAAAATATTGAAAAGACGGTTATTCAATTATCAAGATCCATCCCAACTCAAGACCATTCACAATATAGCAAGCAACTGATTCAACAATATGGCCAACATCCTCAACAACAACAACAACAATGACCAGCCAGCCATGCGTTATCAACCGCATCAGGCTCTTCTACCAAATCAAAGACCAAAAAAGAACAACTACGAGAAATATTTCAGGTACTTCAACAGACGTTAGAAGGCTCTGATTCCGACGAAGTAAACCAACAAGACAACCTATGCAAGACACGGAAGATCCATTCAGAGGTATGTGCGCCCAGGATCCCAACGAGATTTAATAAAAAAAAAAAACTAATAGTATTGTATAGTTAAACTTCGTTTTAACAATTATTCTGAGACACAAATGCAGATGTGTTTCCGGTTATAAGTCCTAAACAGAGGCGATAAATCCGTTGGTAAACTACTGCATTGTCGAAGAAGAAATTGAAAAAAATGAAGCAAAATAATGTACATTCTAATACTCTTTATATTATTTTAATATTATGTATAATATAATTACTTATTGGTACTCTAAAATAATATGTAGAGTATAAAATTAAAAATTATGCAAGCAGTAACCCAAGGAATGACGCAAACATTCTAGAAGCAATGACGCAAGCATTCTAGAAGCGACAATGTAAGCAATGACGCAATCAAAGATGTCGGCACCATTGGATGGAAGACACGTGTACTCATCCATTAGATCAATGCCACACATCAAACTTATCAAAGAAGCCTCTTCGCCTATAAATATACAAGCTATGGAGACGAAGAAGGCATCAAAAGTTTTCTGAACTCCTCTCTCTCTCTCTAAAATTCTCTAAAAATCTTGCACCTTGTTTTCGTTGTAATCCCTCTATCAAGATATCAATGACAACAATATCGGGGAAGGTTTATAGTTTTCTGGTATCAGGGATTACAACGAAAACATAATACAAGATTTTTAGAGAGTTTTAGAGAGAGAGAGGGCTTAAGAAAACTTTTGATGCCTTCTTTGTCTCCAGAGCTTGTATATTTATAGGCGAAGAGACTTCTTTGATAAGCTTGATGCGTGGCGTTGATGTAATGGTTGAGTACACGTTTCTTCCATCCAATGGTGCCGACATCTTTGATTGCGTCATTGGTTACGTTGTTGCTTCTAGAATGCTTGCGTCATTGCTTACGTCATTGCTTCTAGAATGCTTGCGTCATTCCTTGCGTTACTGTTTGAATAATTTTTTATTTTATATTTTACATATTATTTTAGAGTACCAATAAGTAATTATATTATACATAATATTAAAATATTAAAATAATATAAAGAGTCTATTAGAATGTACATTATTTTGCTTCATTTTTTTAATTTCTTCTTAGTTTTGTGCATTTCTAATGTAGTTTGTGGTATTTGGGAGATTAAAATAAAGTATGATGGATTTTTCAAGTGTACGAAGGAACACTTGAACACATCTATAGATTGGATACCATCGATGAAGAATCTGAAATTAAAAGACACCTACCTTCGTCCGTACCACTAACCCCAACGACATAATGCTCAACTTCCTTGTCCGCGAGACAGACCGATCCAAACGCGCCTCTGCGATCATTCTCAACACGTTCGATGACCTAGACCATGACATCATCCAACAAAATAAAACATAACAGAAATATATAAGATCAAGATTACAGTAAAGTAGGAAGCAAGACATTTCACTAACAAAAAGCTTAACCATGATGCAGAAAGTACAAAAGAAAAACTATGCCAAGAACATGAAGGTCGACCTGACTTCTCCAATTGTGCAAATTGTGTTCTCCAAAGCCTTTTAGAGGCATGACAACGGAAAACCTGGGAAGTTTAGCCTGCCTAGAGTGCTCGAGTTCATTGATATCTTGATAGAGGAACGCCAAGCTGTTACCCGCTTTCATGCTGTTTTTAATTCTCTTAACCTCTCGGTTCCTTTAAAAGGTACAAACAAAAACACACAAAGAGACATTACAGAATAAGAAAACAGAGGCAGACAGCTAAACAAACGAGACGCAAAGAAAAGAAAATACCTGACGTATGCAGCCATTAACCAGCCTTGAGTAAGGAGTAAGCATATAACACATCCCTGAGGCATATAAAGAAACAACAAAGATCATAAAGTTCCAACCAGACAAAAAAAAGAACATAAAGTCTTCAGCTTCTTGAGACAGTGCTAAATAAAACAAAAACATTACTTTTCAAAAACAAAACTTAGATTGTCCAAATAATCTATTGGAGACTGTCCAAACGAATCAAAACGAGGCTAATGAACCCTCAAAATCAATACTTCTTTTATCTCTCCAACATGAAGGGACCAAAGCAAATCTGGTTTTCAAGATGTTGTAAGGGTCTAGTTATGGAGTCATCTTAATTTCTTTACTAGTTTATGAACAAATGAATCTTCCTACACAACCAACCAGCTCACTACATAAGCACTACAGCCTTAAAAACTAGCAATTAGTGTAAAGTTAGACAAAAGTTCTTTTGAAACTTCACCTTCAAAATCTAAACCCAAGTAAGAACCAATGTCAAGATACAAAACCCAAATTAAGAATCTAAATGTAGTTTCATAACTCACAAAATCAAAACAAACATGATAACAAAGCAATCAAACAAAACCCATTCTCAAAAGCTCACTGAAACACAAAATCTAAATGTAGTTTCATTACGCAACGTACGCAACGTTTAGACGTAGATAACCGCGTCAATCAACCAAACAAGATTTATGAAAAAAATACCCGCAGCAACAGAAGCATGAAGCTGCAAAAAAGCACTACTATTAGAACCATATAGAGGTTTGCATCCTCGTAAGTGACCAATAAGGGTTGTGTCTGAGTGCATAGCTAAAGACTGAGATATTGGTTTTGTGTACTCACGCTTGATATAAGGATTGAAGAGAAACACTCAGAGCTGAAAAGGGATGTTTCCATAGGCTGGTCTTCGAAACCGTCGCCTTTTTACACCGGAACGTGTCTCACTTTGCACTTCCAGCTTTTTGGTCATTTCATTTGTTGCCCAAAATCATCAGATTAGAAACCATCATTAAATAGACATCTGAAAATCAAAATGATAACTTGATTTCAACATGTTGTGACATGATAACCCAGCTTGCTACACGCTTCAATGGGGTGGAATCATCATCAAACATGTATGAGTCTTCTTGGTTTGATGTGACTTCAGTCATCGTCACATCAGCAGGAAGTATAGTGAAGTCTTTCCCAGATCTTTGAAGCCGACTTCTGATACAAACAAACACACAAACACAACAACAATGAGAGATTTGAAAAGACAACAAAAATAAAACACAAAAGATAAGACCTTGTCTTCCAATTATTCCAAGACCCCTCAACAGCAATCTCCTTTCCTCCATGCCACCAAGTGATCATCGTGGGGATCCCTTGCTCGTTACAAGCCTCTTCGTAGGAAGGAGATAGCATCCAAGATGGGTTTGGGATGTGGATTTCATTTGGTCTTTGAAGAGAAAGCACCCGAACCTACATAAAGATACAAACTTTAAGGGCCTTATTTTTCAGATCTGTTGTTTAGGGGAAATGAATCTGAGGGGAGAGAGAGAACCTGAGGAGAAAACATGAGAGGAGATTAAGTCGGCGAGGGATTTGAGGAGGAGATTGACCCATGAGCTCAGGAGGTGGTGCGTGTCGGAAGACATGAGTTGATGACGAGAGTGAATCTCACTATCGTTGCCTTCTAGCAGAGATGGGTTGTTGTTGTGGGTACTGTTGGGTTCGAATTCAGACCGGTGTCGATGGCGACGAACTCAGACTGGTGACGATGGGGACGAACTCAAACCGTTCTCTTCTTCTTCCTTCTGCAATCTCTCATCTCTCTCTGTCTTTGTCGTGTTTCAGAAGAGAAATGGAGGGGACAAAGCACAATCTCCACCATTGGATAACAAATTTTAAGGGTAGTGATTGCAATCCTTGTGCTATAATCAACCAATAAGAAATTTTTATTTTTTATACGTAAATATTTAAAGATTAATAGGGTAATTTTTTGAAATAGTATTTTAGTTTTTGTCATAAAAATAAGATTTAAGAAAAAAAATGAAGACTTTTTCTCTCTCGTTTCTAGAGAGAGATTATCCTCTCTTTTTCCCCTCTTACCAAACACTTATCTTTCAGAGGGGAAAGAGATTTAAGGTCATTTTTTTGTATATTAGTGTTCTTCGATCTATAAGATCGAGTCTTTTGTTCCGCTTGTCGGATTTTTTAATTCGCAAGGCGATTTTGTAGTGATTTCAATCCAAACCAGTTTGTTCTTCACGTTTTCTTATTTCCTCTGGTTTTGATTGAAAAATAAAGTTTCTGATTCCTATGTATGAATCAGAGTTATGTTGCCCTCTTTCTCTTTTAAACTTTCATATCCCGTTTGGATCTATGAGTTCCTTTCTATTATTGGTTATGCTTGATTCTTTGTTTTGATTGGTGTCAATCTTTGCTTCCTTACTTGGTTTTGGCAAAGTAGCCTTGAAGAATTGTTGAATTAAGTTTTTGAAATAGCTTGGTTGATTTTCTTCAGGTTCAGTAGAGATGGAACTTTCCTTGTGAAAGTGTTCCAAAAAAGGATCTGTTCTTAATCTTTCCAAGTTTTCGTTGTTCTATCATCTCCAATAATTTGGAATGAAGTTCTGTTTAGATCCAACAATTGTGGGAGAAAGAAGACTTCAAGGGGATTCAATGAAAAAGTTGCAGCAAGCGCCTATCTTTGCTACGGTGGATGGAGATGGAAGATGGAGGAGCAAGCACGTAAGACCAAGGCGGTGAGCGTTAGCGGTGGTCGGAGGTTCAACTCTGGCATGAAGGACGCGTGGAGTTACACGTGTATCAGACGCTTCCAGATTCGTAGAGACACAAGGGCATCATCTCTCATGGGCTTTAAAATTTATATTGTGTTTGGGCCTTGTTCGTAATAATTTGAATTCTCTTGTAAGCCTTTTGGGCAAAAGTTATGGATTAATAAAATCCAGCAGTTGACACAAAAAAAAGGAAAAAAAATGACTAAAATATTTTTCTTTTAATTTAAAATTTTAATAGTTATTTTTAAAAATTGTGACTCCATAACTCTAAGCCTTAATTATATATTAGTCAATCATAAAAATATAAATAAAGAAAAATACCTTAAGATATAATTTAAAAAGTTTTTGTCTCTAAAATAACACTCAAAAAGAAAAATGACCACAATAGACTTTATTAAAATTTGTAAATATACATTTATACCCTTTGGATTAACTAATCTAGATCTAGGGTTTAGAGTTATGGAGTGGGGTTTTGGAGGTGATGCTTAAAATTAAAAAAATTAAAAAATTATTAAAAATATATATATATATATATCTACTATATTAAAACAGAGTCCTATTTGAAATTACCTTGGCATGTTTTTTTTGGACTTATTGAAAAATGTTGTGACTTATCTATTAACTAACATCTATATTATTAAAAATCAAGTACAAAATTGGAATGTTTGGAAACATGGATAGTAGACTAAAGGAAAAATGTTTGGAAACATGGATAGCAAATTAAATATTTTTTTCTATTTACACATTTAGTCATCCTATTTCTTTCTTATTTACAGATTCTTCCAATATCACTTAAAATAATATATTTAAATTAATAAATTTCAATGTGTTATTTCTTTGTCGTAAAAAAACAATCTCGAAATATATAGTGTATGTTATATAAAACTATCTATAAATATATTATTAAATTATTTATTTTAGTAAAATATAAAAGAATATAACAAAAATTTACTTAAAATTTTAAATATTTTTATAAAATTATAAATTAATAAATTTCGTGATTCGTAATATAATATTATTATAAATTATTTTAACTAAGTTTTTATTATAAAACAGGAAAATAAAATTCTACACTATTTTTTTAATAAATTCTATAAATATATTGTCTATTATTTAAAAATAGCAATGTTACATTATTTAAATATGGTAAAATTATAATAAATAGTTAAATTAACAAATTTTAAAATTTTATCTACTATTAACAAATAGTAATTAGACCATTTCAAAAATTAGTTAATATGACATATTTAATTATTTACATTAATAATAAACCAACTAAAGATTTGAATTTTGTTTTTTTAATTATAACAAAATCTGTTGAGAAAGAATCTAACAAAATCTTACTTAAGAATTTAAATATTTTTATAAAATAGTACATTAATAAATTTCGTAATTAGTTATATAATATTATCATAAATCAATGTTAACTAAAATTTTATTATAAACAAAAAAATAAAAATTCTACTATTTTTATAAATTCTATAAATAAACTCTGGATTATATGAAAATAGAAGTGTTACATGAATTAAATATGATAAAATTATATTAAATAGGTAAATTAACAAATTTTAAATTCTAAAGTTTTTCATATAAATAAATCATCATTCATCATTAAAATAGGCTAAAATTCATAAACTTTATAATAGCTTTATACAAAATAAATATTAGATATTAGATATAATAGATTTTTTGAACAATCAATTAGGAACCAAATAAAATAATCTATTTTTGAACCTATAAGATTTTGAATTTAAATATATTAGATATTAGATATAATAGATTTTTTAAACAATCACGATTTTGATAATCAATCAATTAGGAACCAAATGTTTTTTCAGAATATTCATCAACTCATTATACCATATTTATAATTTGATAACAGAATTTTCAATCCTTCTAAAACGTGTGCAACACCCATCTAATATTTTGGGTATATAAATTTGGTACATTAATAATAAACCAACTAGAATTTTTATTTTTTAATTATAACAAAATCTGTTGAGAAAGAATCTAACAAAATTTTACTTAAAAATTTAATTATTTTTATATAATTATACATTAATAAATTTTGTGACTAGTAATATAAAATTATTATAAATCATTTTAACTAAGTTTTTATTATAAAACAGAAAAATAAAATTCTACACTATTTTTTCATAAATTCTATAAATATATTCTTTATTATATAAAAATAGCAGTGTTACATTAGTTAAATATGGTAAAATTATATTAAATAGGTAAATTAAAATTTTTAAAAAATTTATCTATTATTAACAAATAGTAATTAGACCATTTCAAAAATTAGTTAATATGACATATTTGATTATTTACATTAATAATAAACCAACTAAATATTTGAATTTTATTTTTCAATTATGTGGACGAGCCTCGAGATTCTACGGGAGGGAACGAGACCTCAAACAACTACTTCAACAACGTCGAGCTCCTGTAGATTTAAATATTTTTATTTTATTTTAAATATTTTCATTTTGTATTATAAATTTAAATACTATTTTATAACTTTTATAAATTCAGTTTTTAAGATTTAAATTTATTAAAATTTTCATTATTCTAAAATAATTTTTATTTTCTAATTATTTAATAATTTTTGTATTAGTAAAAAATCAAATTAAAATCCTCATAAACTTTACAAGGAATATCTTGTAAAGTCCTCGTAAATTTTACAAGGAATATACAAGGAATACTTGTACAGTCCTCGTAATACTTACAACTAATTTACAAGGACTTCGTTGTTCATTCGTCGTAATGTATTACAAGGAATGGACTAGGTAGAACATGTACATTTGTCGTAAAATATACAATGATTAAATGAGTACTTTGCTAGGAAGCGTTACAACAAATTTACGACGAAATAATACTAGGGAATTACGACAAATAGGTCTCATTTGTCTTACGACAAAATAGATTCGTCGTAACGCTAACAAGGAAATTATGACGAATCGTCCATTACGACGAGCGTTTTACAACGAACTGCGATTCCTTGTTAATTCGTCGTAATGTCAATATTACGATGAATTAACAAGGAATATAGCCGTAGTAATAGGCGTGTTTTCTTGTAGTGTATAATCTAATACATGAGAAGACTTCTGGAAGACTTCTAGAAGACTTTTGAAAGACTTCTAGAAGACTTGTGGAAGAGTTCTGAAAGACTTGTGAAAGACTTCCGGAAGACTTCGCATTAGGCGGGAAGTCTTCGAGGAAGTCTTCTAGTGCATTATGAAATCTTCTAGAAGTCTTCTGGAAGTCTTCCAAAACCCTATAATCAAATAACTAACTAAATAGCAAAAAAGCCTTCATTAAACTTAAATCAATTTATAATGTGATTAATATATACAAAAGTAAACACATATAGGTCAAAAACAAATTTTTTTACAAAAATAAGATTAAAAAATTTAACCCTAAAAATACAAACAATACTACAACATATGTTACCATAACCTAAACCAAAGACTATCATAACTCAATCTACATTCACTCATCTATGTTAAAAAAATACAATTTTGATCTTTTTAAATTTACATCATTTATTAATGTTTATAGTTACCTAATTTCAATTTTTTCCTCATATAAATATTTTTATAAAATAATTAAATTATTTTTAAGATTAAGTGTACGAAAAAAACTTATAGGGAAGTCCTCTCAGAGAATACTAGACTTACTGGGAAGTCTTCTGCAAGCCTTCTCACGCGAAAATGTTATAATGGTAAAATTGAATACAATTTTTTTGTTTGCTCATAAGGAGTTTGTTGTATTTTCATTAGTCTTTTGGGTTACGTTCTCATTTGATTGAATTTGGAATACACTTTTTCATTTGAAATCAAGTTTTTATTCATTTTTAGCAATTTACCCATGATTTAATATATAATATGGGTTTGAGTATATATGGTATAGGAATTTTTGTATTGTATATAATATATGATTTTAGATTTGAAGTTAAGTAATAAAAAATTTTTTTTTAGGAATTTTCGTTAGAGTTTAGGGTATATAACTAATTAGGAGTATGATACAGGTCTATAGTTTAGGTTTGAGGTTTAGATTTGATATTTAAAACTAAATTTTGTAAATGTTAAAATTTGAATTTAAACTTAAATTTGAGATTAAATAAGAAAGTATTTGAGTTTTAAGGGTTGTGGTTAAAGTTTAGGTTTTATGTTTTAGGTTTTATGATTTAGAGTTTAAGGTTTTTGGAGGCAACTGAAATGGAGTGAGGGAAAGTGAAACTAGAGTGAGAGGAAAAAATCAATTATTTTTCGTCCTTGTAAAGATAGTATTTAAACTTACAATACTATTTTATACGCCTTTTAATGACATTCATGTACAAAACATTATCTTAAACTATAGGTTATGTCAAAGATTGCATTTACGAAACGCTATTTTATAATGATATTTTTACCCAATTTTTTGTATTGTCTGATATGTTGTAAGAATTAGCTAAAAGGATTTGAATTGTATGAATATGGTATTTGGCTTAACCTTACCATATATTTTGGAAGTTTTAGGGTTCAATATATCTTACTTAAATTTTTAATATTTGCAGAAGATGAAAATATTGTAGACAATGAGACACTACCATCATTCGATTTCGAAGACATTATGAATAATGCATTGGATGGAGACCAAGAAGCTTGAGTCGTCATTTTGAAATAGTATTTTTATTCAACATTTATAGCTTGGATTTGGTTTTGTTTTATAATAATGTTTAATTACAATAAATTTTGGATTTAAACTTACGCAATATACTATTTGACTTTACATTTGGGCTCGTTTGGTTGAACACATTTTAATTGCATTTGTTAGACTGAAACATTCTCTTTATGAACATCTGCAAAAATATACTTGTACCATACTTGCACCTTAGAACACACTTGCACATTTGGACTAGTTTGTTTGCATGATTCTTGCTCCACAAAGTCAAGTAATTTGTTCCATAAACACACATTTGCATATTTGGACTTGGTTTTCTAAATATATTTGTCCAGCACGGCGGCCTGCTAAGGCTCATAAGATTAGCAGAGCGAATTTGGTTACTGTGGATCTGAAAACCCACACTAAGTATTTGGTAGTTTTTGATTATGAACTAAGATAGAAAAAGGTGGGTAGATATCAGAACACAACGATGTAATTAGACTCCGATTGACAAAAATAGACTTTGTATTGAATCAATGAGAAGTATACAACAAATGTTTCTTCACGCAGAAATGAGATTGATTTAAAGAGATTACAAAGAATAAGCTAAAGAAATCGAGATTGAGGTCGTAGGTCTAATGTGTATTGCTAGGGTTTTTTGTGATCCTCCTCTTAACTCTTCTCCTTCTCTCTTTTATAATCCCATTCTCCCTCCTCTTAGGCCTTGATTTGCGGCCTCGTTTGTTACCTCACTTGACCGAGCTCCAGACGACATAGACTTGGGCCGCATACTTCTTCATTCGTTTATCGGGCTCGATATTAGGGCCCAACAGTTGCCCCCAACCCTTTAGTTAAATTCTCCTAAACATTTTAACATTAAAGGGTGATAGTCGGTTTGCTTTCTCGCGACTTCTATTCGGTGCCGCATCCCGAGAGGAAGCGTTACACATGATGTTCGTTTGATGTGATTGGTCGGCCACTTGCTTTTTAACGGTTGAGAACGAGACGAATTGGAGAGTGATGATTGCGGTGCCTTGGGAACCGTTTCTAATCGTTGCTCACTATTTTATATCCTTCGTTTTCTTCTTTGTTCTTCTCATTTCCTTCTTCTTCTTTAGTTTCCAGATCTATCTTCTCCTTTTTGGTGCTTTTGCTTTCTTCTCCAGATCTTTCTAAATTACAATGGAGGGAGATCGCTTTGCTCCGCATTTTAATTCGATGATCGATGATAAAGCCATCAACGAATTCTACAATCTTCTTGGCGTCAATTACGAAGTTCAGACGTTGGGTACATGAATCATTTCGAGTCATGTGGTCTGTCTTTTCCCATCCCGTCTTTCATCCGTGAAGTTCTGGTGCAACTCGGTCTATCATTTGCTCAGATGTGTCCAAACTTTCTGAGATATCTCTTGGCTTTGGAGATTCGCTCGCGAGAAGAGGACCTGCTGTTTGGTCTCGACGAGCTTTGTCAGCTCTGCATCCTCAAATGGAAAAAATTGTATCCGGGCACCGCGTTGCTCTCGTCTCGCCCGGGTTGTTCCATGATTCAGGATATTCCGGATAAAGATGAAAAGTGGCGTTTGAAATTCTTGTTCTTTAAGATCGATCGAGCGTCGGTTGGTGACTTTGACTTCGCTAGGATTCCGATGAGATGGAAGATCCATTTGGGTAAGCTTCAAAATTTGTTTTTATTATGCTTTTGGTTACTTCCTCTTTCACATATCGTTTATGGATTTTCTTATAGATCTCTTTGGAGGTGCTCCTTCTACGCCGGAACTTCGAGGTTTAATAACTGCTCTCCGTAGAGGAGATACCAGTTGGGATTCTTTCAGCAATGAACAAATTCGGGCCGGCTTGACTCTTCCTCCAGGTTGCAGACGGGCTCCTCCTGTCGAACCTATCTTGCCCGTACCTCTGGCTTGCCGAGAGACAAGTACATACTCTGAGCTTTCTGTTTTATGTTCGTTCTTATTATTTTTATTTATTTCTGACCTCTCTCTTTCTATCGAGGAACTAGGCCTCGGTTGGTAGCATCAGATGGTTTGAACTCGTCCCCTGAGGAGGAGCGTCCTCAAAAGGTGGTGCGTCGTAATACTTTTAGGTCGGCACCTACTCTAGCGGTGATTACGGCACAACCTTTCGTTGTCATCCATCCTCCAAGAAATGAAGCAGTCGGGACTTCTTTGGTCCCTCACGATAGATGTTATATAGGTAACCAAGCTAATCCTCTGGTGGCGCATGTCCTCAGGACACTAATGGCGGATTTACTCTTCGTGAGTTCGTCGAGTGACGTCGGCGTTGTTCTTTCGGAAGCAAAGAAGGTCGATGCTCCTGGTCCTTCTTCGAGCTCGCCGGCTGACGATCCATCTTTGTGGTCCTTTTCTTACAATAAAGACGTGCCTTTGACGGAAGACGCTGAGAGCCTAGCTCTTCTTGCCAGAAATCTTAGAGCACGTGAATGCGTTCTTCCCACCCTGGAAGACATGGCGGATCGCGAGGCTTATGTCCGAATGGCTATGGAGAACGCTAAGGTGAATTATCCGTATTTCCATCTTTTTCGAGTTTCGGCTCGTTCTTGAATTTTTTGTTCGATTTCAGGCAATGGAGGCTAGTAACGAGTTCGCAGCAATCATGGGAAAAAGGCTGCCGGATCTCCCGGGCAAAGATGAGGTCGCGAGTCACTTGTTGACCATTCAGAAACTTCGCGCGGAGCTTGGGGCTGCTGAAGAGTCACGGCAAAAAATGGCCGAGGAGATCTCGAGTTTGAAGGAGAAGGTGGCGGCGGGTAAAGATGAAAGGGCGCTTATGGTTAGAAACTTTGAGGCGGTAGAGAAGAAGTGCAAACTCGCTCTTGTCGGACGTGATCTCGCCGTTCGCATGGAGAGCCGCCGAGCTCGCAAGGTGCAAGCTAAAGGGTATAAGAGGATTCTGAAGTAGATCAGGGAGAAGTTTGGGAAGAAAAAGAAAGAGAAGAAGCACGAAATTCGGGTGCCGGAGGTCTCGGCGAACATCGATCTCTTGACGGAGTATAAGGAGGGCGGATTTGACATAGATGAAGAGCTGAAGCGTCTCGATTCCAAACTTCAGGATTGCGAGATGGATTATGATCTTGCTAAGACTTCGGATTTCACTCTGAGCGGCCTCGATCTTCCTCAGATATAAGATGGTCCGGTTGGTGAAGGGTTGCAGCAGGAAGATGACGAAGTCGACTCGCACCGCCAATCATAGTTTTAAGAGTGTTTGTATTTATTTTGTTTTAATATTTCGGACTTATGCTCTATATAAGGTTGCGTATTTTGTTTTTCTGTTGGATTGCCATGGTCAATGCATAACAATCTTGTTTGTTGGTAGTAGATACTACTTGTCCTTGGTGATTTTAATAAAGTCATGAAGAACGCATGGGTTATATGTATATTTTTGTATATTTTTGGGGGCTGCGCTCGAGATTCGAGCTGCCTACGTACCCTTTTTCAAGGGATCAAGCCTTTCGTAGTTTGATTTATTTCGGTTGGATTTGGTGTCTGTTTGTTCAGAGGAGGGTCTCGCGGGCTGAGTCTCCTAGGTTTTCCCCCCAGCTTGGAGCTTGGGGTCGACGCATAGGGCCTCGTGTTTCGAGTTGATAACGTTTTTAATGGTAATACTTTTCAGGTTGTATGCGTTTCATGGCCTCCGTTCGGGGAGTCCAGTTTTGCACTTCTGGAGCTCGTAGACTCCGGATCGGACTATCTTGGTTACCCGATAGGGTCCTTACTATTTTGTTATGAGTTTTCCGGCTCCTCGTTCTCTCGTATTTTCGAATACTTTTCTCAGGATGAGGTCTCCTATCTCGAAGTCGCGGTTCCTCACTTTCGAGTCATAGTATCTTGAGGCTGCCCGTTGATAAATCTGTATTCGCGTCAGGGCCTCATCTCGTTCTTCTTCGATCATGTCGATTCTATCGATCAGTATCTCTTTGTTAGAGTGCTCGCTGATCGGGCAGAGTATTTGTCTCTGGTTTGGCACTTCGAGCTTGACGGGAATTACGGCTTCTACCCCATAAGCTAGGGAGAAAGGAGTTGACTTTGTATATTTGTGAGGAGTTGTTCGGCAAGCCCATAGTACTCCATTTAATTCTCCCCCCCCCCCATCTTTGCTTCTTTAGATCGAGTATTTTCTTGAGATTATTCATCATTGTCTTGTTTGACGCCTCGGCGTGCCCATTCCCTTTTGGATATAGTGGACTGTTGATCGTCAATTCGATCTTCCATGTTTTGCAGAAGTCGGTAAAGGTCTTTGAGATGAATTGAGACCTTTTGTCGGTTAAGATCTCGTAGGGTAATCCGTGTCTACGCACGATGATCTTCTATATGAAATTCCGCACCGCCGTTATGGTGATCTTTTGGTAAGCTTCGGCTTCTACCCATTTCGTGAAGAAATCCATCATCACTAGGAGGAATCGGAGTCTTGCTGATCATGATGCCACGAGTGGTCCTACGATATCCATTGACCATCTCATGAAAGGATAAGGCGACGACGCATATGATAATCTTTGAGCGGGTTGATTAATCATGGGAGCGTGTCTTTGGCGCTTATCACACCTCAACGCGAATTCTTCACAATCATTGGCCATGGTAGGCCAGTAGTATATGTGTTTCTTTATCCTTATGGATAGCGGTCTCCCGCTGGAGTGCTTTAACAGGATCCATCGTGAGTTTGTTTTAGCACGATAAATGCTTATGACGCTAATATGCAGAGCAAGCATGGTTCGTGAAGGCTGCGTTTATACAGTTTTCCCTTAATCACACAATATGCACAGTGGGATTGAAGTTCGGTCCTTTTGTTTTTCCGTTATGGGAGCTTTTACGGAGATGTTGGGTTCCTCAATCCCTTATACTGGGATGATTCTCTTAATCCCCGAAGTGGAGGTCGAGGCGAGGGCAGCGAGAGCGTCAGCCTAAGTATTCTCCCCCCCCCCCTAGGGAATCATGTCAATTCGAATTCGTCAAACTGCTGTGCGAGCCCGCGCAGGACTGCCAGGTATGCTTCCATTCTCTCGTGCTTGGCCTCGTATTCACTGTGGGATTGGCTGGTGACAAGATGCGAGTCAGTGAAAGCGCTATTTTTTCTTGCACCGATTCTGTGGGAGAGTCGTAATTATGCGATCAGGAATTCATATTCGGCTTCGTTATTTGTTGCGATGAATCCTAGGTGAAACGATTGTTCCATTATTTCTCATGTCCGGGTTTCTAGCTGGATTCCTATTCCTGCTCCATGTTTCGAGGATTTCCCGTCTACGTGGAGCTTCCATTTGTCGGTGTTGTTTCCCGGGCTCTTGTCTTGGGAAACAAGTTCGATCATGAAATCGGCAAGCACATGTGCTTTTAAGCTCGCACGCGGTTTGTACTCGATATCGTATTCGCTCAGTACGATAGCCCACTTCACAAGTCTTCTTGATTGGCTCGGGCTATGCATAACTGTTCGCAAAGGTTGCAATGTCATTACCACGATTGAATGAGACTGGAAGTATGGCCTTAGTTTTCGCGCGGTCATGACAACCGCCAGCGCCAACTTTTCCATAGCTGGATACCTTGTTTCGGCATCGATCAGTGATCTGCTCATGTAGTAGATCGGTTTATGTTCGTCGTTTTCTTCGCGTATGAGCACTCCGCTCACGACGGACTCCGATGTCGCTACGTAAAGGTATAAGGTTTCTCCTTCGAGTTGTTTCGAAAGTATGGGAGGTTCGCTGATGTAGGATTTTAACTGTTTTAATGCTAGGTCGCACTCCTCAATCCATTCTAACTTCCTATTCCCTTTCAAGATTTTATAAAACGGTAAACATTTATCAGTTGATCGGGATACAAAGCGATTTAACGCTGCGATTTTTCATGTAAGTCGTTGCACTTCTCTGGTCGATTTAGGAGAAAGAGTATCAAAAAAAGCTGCGATCTGTTTGGGGTTGGCTACGATTCCTCTGTTCATTACGAGAAACCCCAAGAATTCTCCGGATTTAACTCTGAAAGTGCATTTGGTCGGGTTAAGCTTTACCCCGTACTTGTTAAGGACGTCGAAGCATTCTTGTAATTGAGTAACATAGTCATTTGCTTCATATGACTTTATTAACATGTCGTCTATATATACTTCCATGGTTTTCCCTAATTGATCCGAGAACATCTGATTCACCAAGCGCTGATAGGTGGCGTCTGTGTTCCTCAGACCGAAAGGCATCACCTTATAGCAATAGGTTCCGCGTTCGGTTATGAAGCTCGTTTTTTCCTGATCGTCGGGGTTCATCAGGATTTTATTATACTCGGAGAATGCATCCATGAATGAGAGCAGTTCGTGCCCGGCGGTGGATTTTACCAGCCAGTCAATATGTGGAAGAGGGAAGCTGTCTTTCGGGCATGTTTTGTTCAGATCGGTGAAGTCGATGCATACCCTCCATTTCTCATTCTTCTTTTTAACCACGACGGGATTGGCCAACCAGTCCAGTATTAGACTTCGCGAATAGATCCGACCTTCAAGAGTTTGTCAACCTCGTTGTTTACTACTTTAGCTCGCTCGGGTCCTAGCTTTCTTCGTTTTTTTACTGGCTTAAAAGTTGGATCGACATTTAGATCGTGAGGTTATTTTTATGTCTATCCTCGGCATATCTTCCGCACTCCGCGCGAATGTCCGGATGTTCCTCTTCAAAAATGTCAGAATTTTGTTTCTCATTTTTGGAGATAAATCATTTCCAATATTGACACATCTTTCTGGATGATCATCTTCGAGCCTCGCTGGAGTAGTGATTTCCCTTTTGATTCCTTCAACAGCCAAGACGTGCTTGCGAGGTGATCTTGGATCAACTGGTCCCCCATTCATGAAGCTGCTCAGAAAACATGCTCGAACGAGTTTCTGGTTCCCTCTTAAAGTCTTTTCTCCAGTCGGCGAGATAAATTTCACACATTGATGGTACACTGAAGGGACGACCTTCATTTTTGTTAACCAATTTCGGCCCAGAATGACTTCGAATGGAAGGAAATGGGTCGTCACGTCGAATTCGAAATCGTATTCCAGGTCGTACGCTTTTACTCGCAAGGCGATGTTTCCAACGGGTAGTACGGTGGTTCCCCCGAGGCTTACCAACAGCGTGTTTTCTGGGGCTTTTAAGAGTTTGTGATGACTTGTGATTGAGAGCGCTTCCATTGAGATCACATTGCAGGAGCTTATTGTGTCGACTAATACTTTTGAGAAGGCCATGTCGCCAACTTCGAGCTGAACCACGAGGGCGTCGTCGTGTGGTTTATCGAGCTTGACGATTTCGTCTTCACGGAAAACGATCCCGCTGATGTTGGGATCGGTTTGTTTGGATCGGGTAGACCCCGTAATCTGCCGATCTCTCTCCCAGGAGTTCGCCGGCTGTTTCTGTGTGGTATTCGCCGCCTCGGATCGTCGGTTAACATCCCATTTGCGTCTTGGGAACCGATGGCTGTTTTCGTGGTTTGGTTTTGCCCGAACCGCTCCGTTTAAATCGCTAGAGTTCACGCACGATCGGGCAGATCTAGGTGTTGTCTTGTTTGAATCCATATCCGTACTTGGAAATCCTAGAGCGGATTCTAAGCGAGGATCTGAGTTTCGTTTATCCCCACAGACAAAGCCAAAATGTGGATCCTAAAATCCACACTAAGTATTTGATAGCGTTTGATTATAAACTAAGATAGAAAAAAGGTGGGCAAACGATATCTTCATAACATAACGATGTAATAAGACTCCGGTTGACAAAATTGGACACTGTATTGAATCAATGAGAAGTATACAACAAATGTTTCTTCACTAAGAAATGAGATCGATTTAAAGAGATTACAATGAATAAGCTAAAGAAATCTAGATCGAGGTCGTAGGTCTAAAGTGTATTGCTAGGGTTTTTTGTGATCCTCCTCTTAGTTCTTCTCCTTCTCTCTTTTATAATCCCATTTCGTCCTCTACTTAGGCCTTGATTTGCGGCCTCGTTTGTTACCTCACTTGACCGAGCTCCAGACGACATCGACTTGGGCCGCATACTTCTTCATTCGTTTATCGGGTTCGATATTAGGGCCCAACAGTTACATATACTGAAGATTGCAGCCCGCGTGGATCTGACCCGCAGAAGGCCGAACAAAATGAAACCCGCAGCGGGACATGACGGATCGGGCCGGGACAGGAAGGCCCAATTGCCATCTCAAGATAAGATCCATGGACTTAATTGTTGTGTGAACAAGAATGCTAATACCCAAATTTGATTATTATTTTGTTTTGTCACTCTTTTTATACCTTTTCACCTTTTTATACATCTGAGATTTTCAAGAACTCAACTTTTCTGTTGAGAAAATGAGTGCATTGTGTACAATATTTTAGCTTAACTTTTCTGTTGAGAAAATGAATGCATTGTGTACAATATTTTAGCTTAGCATACCCTAAAATTTATATCCATCTCAGTTGCTTGTTTCTGTTTCCATGATACTCTTGTGTGAAAAAGTAGTCTTTTTATTTTTCCCTATCAACAACATTGTCAATCTTGATAGCGACATAATATTTGTCGCTTTATTTTTTTATACCTTTGTAAAAAAGATGTATATCCACTAGCAGAGTGGTCCATTGATTGGATAGATTTTACGATGTGGGTGTGTGTGTTGTAAAACTGTGGGTTAAATCAGAGTGTGAGTTGACTTGTCCTAAACTCTCTGACACACTGGCTAGTTAGCCCAGGGTTGCTACTTGTTTGTCGTAACCCTGAAATTGACATTATGATGAGAGCGCAGTTGCATCATTGTGTCTATTTAAGGGGTCAAATAGTTATTGCAGTGATCACAAAGTTAGTTTCTTTATTGACTTGTTGTAACTAAAAAAAAGGTTATATTTTGGCTTCTTGACTTTGTTATGGTATGTATGCGCTGCCACTCAAACGTTAGAAGTGTAAGATCGCGAAAATCCTCTGTGAAAATCACGAAATAGAATTTGAATAAACGATAACCATACGAATTGAAAACGTTTAAAAAACATTGAGGAAATAAATTAATTTATGGAGTCGAGATTTGATATCTTTTTTTTAATTTAATAAATCGTCCATAATGTGAGACAATTTTGATGCGATTTTTGAATCCCAGGATACAACCGTGAAGAAACTGTTTCGCAACACCTTAAACAGAATCTACGAACAGTAACTAATATGAATACTCTTGAAACTTACTAAGTAGACGACTAGGGTTTTGTTGGAACTTTTCTAATTGTGTTTAAGCTTCTGATCGTATGAGTGTGTGAAATAATGAAGAGCTTAGGCATTTCTTTATTTGGGAAGGAAGCTTGACCGCCAAGTCAAAGATAATGATAAAAAAATATATATTCTGGAAATAATTATGTTTATTGTGCATAGCAATAATTATTTGAAAGTATTCTCAAATTAGTTTGATGCAGTATAAAACGTTTAAGTTTAGTGAGATTAATTAAGGCACAAGCGTTAAGATTTATTTAGGAAATTATGCAAAAATTTTGGTATGAATTTTCTCCAAAAAGAACATCTTGTTATGAATTCACCAAGACCTAAAACCCAAAACTCAAAGTATAAGCTCAGCTCGGCTCGGCGGCGGCGGCACACACATGTGTGTGGTTTGCATAATGGTCCATCTTACTCATTTTCTATAGTTTCCCACAAAATATTGAACCTTGATAAGAGAATATCATATTTATAAAACATGATTTCTCTTGTTATAATCTATAAGAATTTTTACTCTTACATTTCATTTAATGAAAGGGTTTTTAGTTAGAGCATAAGATATATTTTATCCACATTTTTCTTCACATGATAACAAAAATTTACACTGCCTAAAGACTTATAAGAAAAATGTTTTTACATGATTATGGGTTAAGTGGGTATGGATCTCATTTTAACTAGTTTCTGAGTCGTCAAAATTGATGTTGACTTGTTTTATTGGGTAAGTCACTGCATGACACAAGTCGGGAGAGTAATGAGTTTGACAAGTTGCGTCCCAACGAGATCAGATTTGGAGTTAGTTTTTATTGGTAGAGAGAGAGAGAGAGAGATTACTATTTGGTTTTAAGATTAAAGATAGAAGATATGATTAGTGTAAAGATCGAACTCAAGGAGATGAAGGAAACGGTTAGTTAGAGAGATTCAGAAATCACTGCGCGAGCATGTTGTTATAACCTCTTTTGATTGTGTACTGATTTCTTTCGTTTTAATTTTGAGTTTTTAAATTACAATAATGCCCATACTAATAATTTCATAGAGATAAAAAAATGAATACATCACATTTAACAGGTCATTAGATTGAGCTAGTTCGATATGCAGAAACCGAATATCTCGCGTGGTTCAATGTTAATGAGGTGATCAATCAGAATCTAGAAACGTCCAGGGGCGAAACAGTTTAGACTTTATGTCTTGAAAATATTTGTATGATGAATGGTTCTTGGACTGCCACTGATCAGTACAGCGGATGCGGTTGGGTGTCGAAGACATACAATAGGAAAATTGAACTTATGGGGATACGGAATCTAGGAAAGAGAGAGACGACCCTTCATTCGGAGTTGGAGGCTCTTAGATGGGCAATGGAATGTATGCTTCAACATTCGTCCTATCAGCGATTTGGCACTGATTGTAAAGACATTATCGCAATGGTAGCGGAACCGCAAAAATGACTGAGCTTTGCAACAGAACTGGAGGCGATACAAACACTGCTGATTTGCTTTCCAGACTTTGAGATATGCCATATCTCGAGGACGCACAATGGAAACAGCGGATGCACTAGCTAGGAATGTTCACTCTTTTCATAGAAGTATTCGTTTTGTTGGTTGTTCTATTCCGGTATGGCTTCCCAGACCACCTCAAGCTTGAGTAATAGAATGATCGTTTGATGAAGAAAAAAAACAGGTCATTAGATTTTAATATGTGTTTCAAAAACATAGATTTTTGGGATTATGAACAAATTTTGATTTGAATTAGTATTTTGAGATTGTTGTACATTAATATGCTACAAAATTGTATTATATCGAATAATAGTTTTCTTAAAAAATATTATATGAATTAGTTTATTTGAGATCTTGTATCTTCTTATGTAACCCTCTTTTAGGCATGTGCATTTTATTCATACCAAAATTGATAAAAACCGACCCAAAAGTACATGTTTGATTCGGGTTCGGGTCCAGAAAAAAATACCTACTGACATGTGAGTCTTTACTAAGGTCCGAGTCCTACCCAATACCCGATGAGTTACCCAAAGTATTCGATCGGTTACCCAAAGTACTCGAAATATCTTGTGTATATTAGATATATTAGGTATTTCAGATATGTTTTTGATATTACGAATATATTTTTAAGTTTTGGGTTCAGGTTTTCGATTATAGTTTTGGGTATAGGTAAATTTTAAATGTTTAAAATACATTTTGGGTATTCATATAAAACTTTTGAGTATTTTTTTTGTTTCTCGGGTCAGATGTTGAGTAAAATTTTAGATTTTTCTAGGTATTTAAATATTTTTTAGGTATTTGTTTGGGTTTTTGAATATTTTTTAGTTTTTTGGATACTTTGAGCCTTTTAGGGTTAACTGATCCGGTCTCGTTAGTACCTAAAATATAGGTATTTTACAGGTATTTGAATTATGGATGCGGACCAACCCGGATCGGAAAGGAACCGACCAAACCCAAAACAAAAAAAATTCAAATACCTAGTTAGGTCAAAATTTTCAGGACCCAAACTCGGACTCGAAATGAACTAGTCCGTACTCAACTCAAAGACCTGAATGCCCTTACCTACTCTCTCTCACATTCTATTTTGTTTGCATTTGATAAGAGTTACATTTGCTAAGTTGGTGAGATTTAAGATTTACTTGGCAGATTTTTGGCTAATTTAATAGTATAGATTTATGTGGGAAATTTCCAAAGAAAACCTAAATATTGATTTGAAATACAAAAGTAAATCTCATATTCAATCAAATGCAAACTAATCTATAGGGTAGTAAAATTACTATTTAATCATTATGATCAAACAAAAACTTAGAAATTTATTTTACAATTATGTCTTTGGAAAGTCTACATGTAACAAAAACAAGTCTACATATATGTGGACCACCTACGAAGTCTACTATGTAGACTTATTCTGTAGGCTACATCAAAATTTGATCTAATATTTTAATTTTAATAATGTTAAAAAAAATTGTGAAATTTTTATTTAATCATTAATATAAAGGTTAATATGAAGTATGTAATAAAATTGTTATATAATTAAACAGTTTAAAAGAACATATATTTATTTGGTAACCATATGTTAGACAATTTTTATGGTTTAGCAACAAAAGTTTATAGCATGTTATGTCTTCAAGGGTTAGATTCCTAGGGTTAGATTTTAAATTGAGATTGTTTTGTGTTATTAAATTAAATTTTCATATTAATATTGAGTAATCTATATGTTGTATATTTCGATATTTGATACAATAGTTGAGAATTTTCTGATTATCAAGCAAACATTTAGGGTTTGAGATTTGTGGTTTAGAGTGTAGTAGACCTACAGTAAAATCTACTTCATTATAGATGTCTTTTTCAGTCTATTTCAATTGGTGATTAAAAAAAATCATTATTTTCAATGAAAATTAGCTCTTTATGAATAAAAAATTGAAATCATATATAATATTAAAAATAAAGAAATAAATTCATATATTAAAATTATTAAAAAAAATAAAGAAATAGAACCCAAAAAATCGCTGTGGACTTACAAAGAAACTATTTACCGGTAAAAAATTAACCTAACCAGATTTAACCAAGTTAATTTTAGCCTATTCGTACTTAAACCAATTTTTTTAACCTAATGTGAAATCATAAATTAAATTATTAGAAGAATAAATAACGAAAAAAATAAATAAATATATATATATATATATTGTTTTTAAACAATAAAGAACAAACAAATTCTAGTAGACTAATTTGTAAGTCTACAAACATAATTGAATTATTTTATTTTTGTATGAATAAATTAAAGTAATAAACTTCAAACTAATATTCAAAAGTTGTAAGATCATCTAGACTTACAATAAATTTTACTCTAAAATTTTAATTTTAGTAGACTTCAAAAAAAGTCTACAATGTCGTAAATTTTAACCTAATAACAATTTTTTATCTCCCTATATAAATAAAATTATACAATCTCTCTCTAAAATGGCTACACAAGTTTTTGAAACTCTCTCAATTTTCTCTATAAATATGTCCCTTTTCATTAAAACTTTCTCTCTTTTCCCTAAAACTCTCTCATTTCTCTCTAAATTATTTGAATGCGAATAAAAACTTTTGGTTAAATTGTTATTTTTTCTCATATCTTTTTCACAATATTATCTTTTTTTTGTAGGTATTATCATTCATGTTTTTTATATTCCCCTCTAAAATGTAATTTTTAGATCTATAGATTTTAAATGTGTATTTTATATGTTTATATTCAAATAAAGTTATAGGTTCAAAATCTCTGCATTTACTTGCTACTATTTTATCTAATAAATTCAAATTTTGAAATTTTTCATCTTTACTATTCAGATTTCTAAATGTACAGTTTTTCAGATTTAAAACTTATTTGATAGAGTAGATTTCTAATAAAGTTTACTTAAAATTTAAAGTTAGTAGACTTCAGATAAAGTCTACTAAACCACAAACTTTAAGCAGATTTCATTGGGAATCTAAAAATATATGACTTTAATTGTTTTCCCTATTATTTCAATAATTTTATCTTATTTTGCAGGTATTTTCCATAGTTTTATCTCTTCCTCCCCAAAATCTAAGATTTACAACTATAGATTTTATATGTTTGTTTTTGTCTTTATATTTAACTAAAGTTACATATTGAAACTCCATGTCTTTAATTTACTAATTTTATCTTATAAATTATATTTTCTAAATTTTTTTAAATTTAAATTTATTTTCATATTTTTAATGTATATATTTTCAGATTTAATTTTTTTATGTTGGAGTAGACTTCAAATGAAGTCTACTTAAAAGTTAATGCTAGTAGATTACAAATGAAGTCTACTAGCCATAACTTTTAAGCAGAACTATACTCAAATATAATTTTAATTTTTATCTTATATTTTTTCATAATTTTATCTTATTTTGTAGGTATTCTCTTCCAAATATTTCAAATCATCTTCACAAAAATGTAAGATTTACATCTACTAGTTTTAAATCTGTATTTTTGTGTTGATGTTGAACTAAATTTATAGATTCAAACACTATGTTTTTGCTTTGCTATTAGGTTAAAAATATATTGAAATATTTTCCAGAACAAACAATTTTCAAAGTTTTTAGATGTACATTTTTAGTTCTGAAAATTTTTCGTTAGTGTAGACTTCTAATGAAGTCTACTTAAAAACTAAGGCTACTAGATTTCGAATAAAATCTACTAAGCCATAAAACTTAGGTAGACTTCATAAGAAGTCTACTAAAAGATTATTTTAATTTTGTTTCTTATTTTTTCTTATAATTTTATCTTATTTTGCAGGTATTGTTTTCAATATTTTATTTGTGGCATCAAGATGATGAATAGTCAAATACACTCTAAATTTTTTTAATAAATTGCGTTGTAGTAATTTATCATTATAAATTATTCATTTGTAAATAATAGTTTGGTGCATAATCTATAAACATTGTATTCATTTTTAGTTGTGTTCCACTTGTATGATAGTATTAAGTTTTGTGAGCTATCAATTTTTCACAAGATACTTTGATCAACTAATCAGTTAAAACCACATTAAGCTAAAACAATAACTAACACACATGTGATAAGAAGAAAAGCTAAACAAAATTTTCAAAAAGTTTTAAAAGTAAAACTAATCACAAAAACTATGTAATATGTCTCAAGTGTATACTTCAAACAATAAAAATGTAGAATAAAATGTAGAAGTTAACTTCAAAGTAAGTTTACACTTATTAGTTAACAGCCTAATCAAATAAGAATTTTGTTAGTCCCATAATTTTAACATTAATTTTTGATTTTTATTCAAAACCATTAAAATTTATTAGACACACTAACACTGTAAAATAATTAAATCGTGAAAATATGATGAATAATACACAAATGAATTTTAAATAAAATATTCGATGTAGACTTCAACTATAGTCTACATGTGTGGGATTAGAAAGACGTCTACACTTATTACCTAACAAGTCAAACTAAAAATTTGAGTTTCATAATTATAACATATTATCTTTGAAAATCATTCAAGTCGATTAAGATTAATTAACACACACTATCAAACAAAAAAATCTTGAATAACACTTAATGAATAATACAAAATTCACTTTTGATATATTTTCTACGTAGACTTTATATTCAGTCTACAAAAATGTAAAAGTGTTTTTCAGTTTACGTATGTAGACTGTCATATATGTCTACTTTTGGAATAGTTTTTGCAATTACAAAATTCAAGGGTTATTTTTTGTACTTGATTTTTTTGTTTTGTTTTAATACTAGTAGACTTCTTTTTTAGTCTACACTTTAAAAATGTTAGTTTTTGCAGTTGACCAAAATTCATACACGATTGGACTTTCAAAAGTAGACTTTATATGCAGCCTACAATTTTTTTTGAAAGGTGTTAGTTTTGCCATTGACCAAGTTTGACCTTTTACGAGTAGATTGAAATGAACGTCTACGGATGTGTAGACTTCGAATGAAGTTTACTCTCAAATCCAACAAGTTAATTTTGTAACTGACCAAAATAAAATAGTAAACTTTATACATTTTTTCTCTAAAATTAGTAGATTGCATATGAAATCTACACTTTAATTAATGTTTGGTCAATTTTTGAACATTTTAGTTAAACATCATAATAACCTATTAAACAAAGTCAAAGTTTTGATCAAATGCAAAAGTGACTTCTGTAGACTTCCCGAGCAGTCTACATAATGTATATTCACGATGAAGTCTACTATTAAAAATCAAAAGTTAGGTCAAATGCAAAATTAACCTCTTTTACGTAGACTTTTTAGTAAGTCTATTAATTTTTTTTGTTTTCAAATGTAAAGACGTAGACTTCTAGGAAAGTTCGCGTGCAAAAAATTAGTTTGGTCTACTGCAAAACTAACATGTGCGTTGACAAGTAGACCGCATCGTAAGTCTACACATATGTGTAAACATACAAAATAGTCTACTATCGCGACATAGATCTGAAAATGACGAAACCATGTAAATAGTTACTTTTCTAGTGTAAATATCGTTTTTACCCTTTTACTATTCTGTTTCATATTACAATTAGTTTCAGGGAAAATGTTTGATTCAAAATATAAGTGGTTTTTACATTTCAATACATTTTTGTACTTATTGAATATTCTGTAAATAATAAAATAATACATATTTTAATGATTGGTTGAACTTAGATTAAATGATATTTTTGAAAAAATAACGAATTTTTAATGTTCATGCTTTTAACTAAAACTACTTATATTTTGAAAGAGTGGGAGTTTTTTTTTTATTTTCTCTTTTATTATTAGCATCTTCTTCAGTTATGTATTACCTAATTTCTCTCCTTAACATTCACGAACTTTTCCTGTAAAGTTTGATTCCTATTTAGATAGCTTAAGAACTTGCGGTGTATATGTGCACAACGTAATTTGGTGATAGAAAAGGCAATGTTGTAACAGACAGTTATAAGGTGAGGCTATTTATTAAGAGTGTATAGTGTCGACAGTGGCAATGTGTCTAAGTTTAGACTTTTTTGTGTGTAAATGTTAAATTTATACCAATTTTTTTTGACAAAACATACAATGATAACTAGTAGCGAAAAAATCAAAAAGAAAAACAACTAGATCAGAAGAGAAGAAGAAGCAACACCAAGGGTACTAGCAGACATACAACCAATAACACGAGGGAACCTAATAGATCAGTAGAAGCAACCTGGACAAGAACTAGCATTGCCAAGTGAGAAGGATGTGTTTGATAAACCATGAGACAACGTTCCAGTATAATGCGGCCTCCTCAAGAACGCTACTCTAATAGATTGAAAGCATTCACCACTCAGCTAAGAGATTATTTTAATTTTTGTTTCTTATTTTTTCTTATAATTTTATCTTATTTTGCAGGTATTGTTTTCAATATTTTATTTGAGGCATCAAGATGATGAATAGTCAAATACACTCTAGAATTTTTTAAGAAATTGCGTTGTAGTAATTTATCATTATAAATTATTCATTTGTAAATAATAGTTTGATGCATAATCTATAACCATTGTATTCATTTTTAGCTGTGTTCCACTTGTATGATAGTATTAATTTTTGTGAGCTATCAATTTTTCACAAGATACTTTGATCAACTAAACAGTTAAAACCACCTTAAGCTAAAACAATAACTAACACACATGTGATAAGAAGAAAAGCTAAACAAAATTTTCAAGAAGTTTTAAAAGTAAAACTAATCACAAAAACTATGTAATATGCCTCAAGTGTATACTTCAAACAATAAAAATGAAGAAGTTAACTTCAAAGTAAGTCTACACTTATTAGTTAACAACCTAATCAAATAAGAATTTTGTTAGTCCCATAATTTTAACATTAATTCTTGATTTTTATTCAAAACCATTAAAATTTATTAGCACACACTAACACTGTAAGACAATTAAATCGTGAAAATATGATGAATAATACACAAATGAATTTTCAATAAAATATTCGACGTAGACTTCAACTGTAGTCTACATGTATGGGCTTAGAAAGACGTCTACACTTATTACCTAACAAGTCAAACTAAAATTTTGAGTTTCATAATTATAACATATTATCTTTGAAAATCATTCAAGTTGATAAGATTAATTAACACACACTACCAAACAAAAAATCTTGAATAGAACTTAATGAATAATACAAAATTCACTTTTGATATATTTTCTACGTAGACTTTATATTCAGTCTACAAAAATGTAAATGTGTTTTTCAGTTTACGTTTGTAGACTGTCATATATGTCTACTTGTGGATTAGTTTTTGCAATTACAAAATTCACGGGTTATTTTTTGTACTTGATTTTTTTTGTTTTAATATTAGTAGACTTCTTTTTTAGTCTACACTTTAAAAATGTTAGTTTTTGCAGTTGACCAAAATTCATACAGGATTGGACTTTCAAAAGTAGACTTTATATGCAACTTACAATTTTTTTTGAAAGGTGTTAGTTTTGCCGTTGACCAAGTTTGACCTTTTACGAGTAGATTAAATGAACGTCTACGGATGTGTAGACTTCGCATGAAGTTTACTCTCAAATCCAACAAGTTAATTTTGTAACTGACCAAAATAAAATAGTAGACTTTATACATTTTTTCTCTAAGATTAGTAGATTGCATATGAAGTCTACACTTTAATTAATGTTTGGTCAATTTTTGAACATTTTAGTTAAACATCATAATAACCTATTAAACAAAGTCAAAATTTTGATCAAATGCAAAAGTGACTTCTGTAGACTTCCCGAGCAGTCTACATAATGTATATTCACAATGAAGTCTACTATTAAAAGTCAAAAGTTAGGTCAAATGCAAAACTAACCTCTTTTACGTAGACTTTTTAGTAAGTCTATTAATTTTTTTTTGTTTTCAAATGTAAAGACGTAGACTTCTATGGAAGTTCGCGTGCAAAAAATTAGTTTGGTCTACTGCAAAACTAACATGTGCGTTGACAAGTAGACCGCATCGTAAGTCTACACATATGTGTAAACATACAAATAGTCTACTATCGCGACATAGATCTGAAAATGATGAAACCATCTAAATAGTTACTTTTCTAGTGTAAAAATCGTTTTTACCCTTTTACTATTCTGTTTCATATTACAATTAGTTTTAGGGAAAATGTTTGATTCAAAATATAAGTGGTTTTTACATTTCAATACATTTTTGTACTTATTGAATATTCTGTAAATAATAAAATAATACATATTTTTAATGATTGGTTGAACTTAGATTAAATGATATTTTTGAAAAAATAACGAATTTTTAATGTTCATGCTTTTAACTAAAACTACTTATATTTTGAAAGAGTGGGAGTGTTTTTTTTATTATTTTCTCTTTTATTATTAGCATCTTCTTCAGTTATGTATTACCTAATTTCTCTCCTTAACATTCACGAACTTTTCCTGTAAAGTTTGATTCCTATTTAGATAGCTTAAGAACTTGCGGTGTATATGTGCACAACGTAATTTGGTGATAGAAAAGGCAATGTTGTAACAGACAGTTATAAGGTGAGGCTATTTATTAAGAGTGTATAGTGTCGACAGTGGCAATGTGTAAGTTTAGACTTTTTTGTGTGTAAATGTTAAATTTATACCAATTTTTTTTTGACAAAACATACAATGATAACTAGTAGCGAAAAAATCAAAAAGATAAACAACTAGATCAGAAGAGAAGAAGAAGCAACACCAAGGGTACTAGCAGACATACAACCAATAACACGAGGTAACCTAATAGATCAGTAGAAGCAACCTGGACAAGAACTAGCATTGCCAAATGAGAAGGATGTGTTTGATAAACCATGAGACCACGTTCCAGTATAATGCGGCCTCCTCAAGAACGCTACTCTAATAGATTGACAGCATTCACCACTCAGCTTTGCAAACCGACCGACGAGAAGATCGAACTCACAATTACCACTGGTAAAAGAAGAGAAGAGCCTGAAGCTAGAGACCACAAGTCACACCAAAGAACTCTATTTGTGCCATCCGATAGTCAAGGCTATACCAACAAATCCACACTTATTTAACTTCACTTCGAAAACAAATGTGAGATAGAGCAAAAAGACGAGATGCAAGGAAAGCCACATCTTAGCGAAGCTCTTCCAACCCTGCAAACTAGACAAAGATTAACCCATCACTAAGGACCAAGAGGCCGGACATTGATTATGGGATGACCAATCTAAACGTGAGTCTCCTATAAGGAACCAGAGCACCAAAGACCCAATAGAGTGCTGACGCCACCTTAAGCTAGCAACAAGAATCGGTGATAGCTTCAGGAAGCCTTGTTAGAGAAACAACGATATAGGAGGACCGTTGTGTATGCCGAAGAGACGGACAGAAGAGGAAGCACCCACACAATCCGAGCATATCAGCACCAAGAATGTTAAAGAGAGAGAGAGAGAGAAACATCCTCAAAGCTGGAGTACTCCACAAAAGCTTGAGCCCGAAGACTAGACACACCAGATCTGGATGGAGGAGGAGCCACAAAACCCGGCCCAACGCTCTCACTGCTAAAGGAGTAGATCGAGAACCTGGAACTAAACACTGACTTCCAGAAGACTACCCTCGCACCTGCAACCCTCATTGTGACTCCAAAGTTGTGTTGTGACCACCATCGTAACACAGATCTACAAGAGATATAATCTCGTAACCACAAACCTTCAACGGCACAAACATGTCTAGAGAGAGCGATTCGACGAGGAAACAAAGAGACAAAAGAAGAAAAAAGAGAGCCTCCGCCGGTGGGAAGCTGCTGGAGCATATAATGGAGAAAACCCCGAGTTAAGAGGATAAGGTGGAGAGAGAGAGAGGGTTTTTTTATTATCATATTAATTTAGATATGATGTCATATTAATTTAGATATAATGTTATTTAGGCCATGATTAACCCAAAAACCTCCTATGAGATTCTTTCTTTTTGATTTTTAAATAAAAAATGAAAACGAACTAATCACGGGCCGCCACGTGTTAGTGGGGTCAACACGTGGTGGCCCGTAAACAGTACAAGAACCCAAACAAAATGAGTTTTTATTTAGGAATTTTAAGAGGTGGTTCTTAAGGTTTTAGTGGGGCCCGCCGACTAAAAACCCCTTAAGAACCCCCCTATTAATCATACTCTTAGACCATGATTATCGGTGTCCTTCACTTTGTCCTTAGTGGCTTTTTCGTGTGGGGCCCACACCTTTTGGCAAAATTTATCCCCCAACGTCCGTATATAAGAAACGTCCTGACCCTTGTCCCAGTCTGTTTGCGGACCCCACTGACACATGACAGCGCGCAATTGCTCATTAAAATTTCCTCCCTCGTATCTTCCTTCATCAAAACTTTATGTTTCAAATGTACTTGTTTCCAGCATTTTGCCTAATGCATACGTTCTCTATAAGATCGTTACAATATTATTTCAGTAAAATAATGTAAAGAAAAACACAAACCAAAAACATCATCAATCTCTTAGAGAACCCACATATATTATTCAGCAAATAGAGCTTTAAGTGCCGAGTTAAAAATGAAACGAAACAGAACCCAGTTATATATTTTTTCTTCGTTCAGCACTTTCATATTATTACTTTTTGAAGTTTCATTTGCACTACATTTGATTTAAATATTTATTTATTTAAATAAATATCATAAAATTTGAACTATTGACTTTTTCAGATTTTTAGATTTACTTAAATAAAATAAATCTAAAATTGTTGATATAGTCCACATAAATAATATTACACTGAAGATTTACTGTTTTGATAAGCTGCAATAGTTCAGAGTTGATATCATAGTCATGATTTTGAATTAAATTATAATAAAATATATTCATTGGCATATTAGACTTACAATTACTTGGTCAGTAATTTTTATTACTTGGTCAGTAATTTTTATTACATCATTAGTTTTTGTCTGTTTTTTTATTACATCACTATTGTTTTGTCTGTGTCTTTAATAATATCACACATGTTGTAAAAGTAGGCGCCGCAAAAGGCGTACGAAGGAGGCGCTGAAGTTTTTGACTTATTAATAATATGGGGCCCGATGTCACTATTTGCATAGTATATTTATGTCTATATAAACGAACGATTTCGTTCATTTGTAATACGCACCTCAACACATCCCTTCTCTTCCTTCTCTGTAATAATAAGGATTATCTCCTCTTTACGGGTATAAAATTTCGTCCTTATTCAAATTTCGAGATACTATAAAATTGTAAGTTATTTTATAACACGTTATCAGCACGATCACTCTGCAATTCGGTAAAATTTATATGTATCATATTTACCCTGCTATAATGGCCGGTATACCGCCTTTATTACTATTTATTATTTTATAGTAATTGTTTTAATTTATATTATTTATATATATTAATGTGGGCGGTATGTCGCCCCGTTAAGATTATTAAATATACTATAAATACGATTATAGGCTTGGCTTTACCGCCATATAATTTATATTATTTATCTATATTAATGTAGGCGGTATGTCGCCTCGTTAATAAACCTTAATTACTAAATATGCTATGACTATTGGCTTGGCTCCGCCGCCGCATAATTTATTTATTTGCATAATATTGGCTTGGCTCTGCCGCCGCATAATTTATTTATTTGCATAATACTGGCTTGACTCCGCCGCCGCATAATTTATTTATTATATAATATTGGTCTGGCTCTGCCGCCGCATTATTTGTTTAATGTTCTGACAGAAATAATTTTATCACTATAATAAATATTGATATTTGCATATTATGAATATTATATAAATATTTGGTCGCTTAGATAAAATATTATGAAATTTATTGATTCTGGTTGACTGCTTATTACGATATTTTCAGACTGATTTTTGGTTCAAACATTTTAACCCCAACGGTCACAAAGAATTTTTTTAAAATTCCCCCATTTTCCAACGGTCATGAACAGTGTTTTTTCACCTATAAATACACTCATCCTTCATTCATTCAACTCATCCAAAACATTTCATCTCCTCCCAAATATTTCCAAATCGCTCTCATCCGATTTTCTTTGCAAGAATGATGATTCGGCTATTTTTGATTTTATGTGCGATTTTTATTTTTACTTCTATGTATTTGATTTATCTTGGAGGAGTTACCGATGAAAATTTTGGCATTAATGTCTATTTAAATTTTTATGCATTAGTTTTCCTTGTAATTGCTTGCATGATTAATGTTAATGGCTTTTAAATATTTTGAAATTGTAATAAAATTTATTTCTTGTAACCATAATGCTTATTCCCGCACCCCGAATATTTAATGAAATAATAATTCTAATTGTGTTGTTTATTACTATTTGATTTTAGAAATCTAATGGTAAACATGGAGAAGCTCAAGTTTCCCGCTCTAGACATCACCGGTATCAATTACATTTCGTGGGTTACAAATGTCGAAATTCATCTTGAATCTCTTGGTTTAACTGAGACCGTTAAAGAAAATAATACTTCAACACCTCAAGAAAAGGCTAAATCGGTGATTTTCCTTAGAAGACACCTTGATGAAAGTATTATTTATGACTATGCCAACATGAGAGGTCCTAAAGAGCTGTGGAAGTCTCTGAAAGATCGTTTTGATCATCAGAAAGACATAACACTTCCACTTGCTCGAGATGAATGGCAAAATCTGAGATTTCAAGATTTTGACAAGGTGATGAATTACAATTCTGCTGTGCTTGGGATTGTGGCCAAATTGAGATATTGTGGTGAAACGATCACCGAATCTCAAATTCTTGAGAAGACATACACCACGTTTCATAAGAGTCACATCACCCTGCAACAACAATATAGGTTACGGGGATATACTAAATTTTCGGATT
The DNA here is from genome assembly GCA_905132765.1 of Moricandia arvensis. Lineage (NCBI taxonomy): Eukaryota > Viridiplantae > Streptophyta > Magnoliopsida > Brassicales > Brassicaceae > Moricandia > Moricandia arvensis. The sequence goes on along the minus strand of CAJHQP010000017.1, from coordinate 121,769 downwards.
TGATTGTGGCACTCCTCATAGCAGAAAAGAATAACGAGCTTCTGATCAAGAATCACATGACTCGTCCAACTGGTTCTAAAGCATTCCCTGAAGCAAACGCATTAAATGTGAAGAAACCAATGAGGGAAAATAAGTTTTTTCGGGGTCGCGGTCGTGGCCGCCAAAATTACCGTGGACGTGGACGAAAGTACAACCCACAAGATAGGAAGTCATTCCAGTGGATCCGCTCTGAGCAATCCCCTAAGGGAAAGGAACACCAAGGAAGTACTCCTCAGAAGCGAGAGGATGTTTGTTTCAGATGCGGTACTAAGGGACATTGGTTTCGTATATGTCGTACCCCCGCGCATCTTTGTGCTCTATACAAAGAATCCGTCAAAGGAAAAGAAAAGGAGGTAAACTTTGCGGAACATTCTGAGGGTACAACGCACCTCGATGCGGCTGACTTTGTGAATAATTTCGAAGAGACCGCTATCACGGAGGCTTAAATCCCTATCATGTGACTCTTGAAATTCCACAATTATACCATAAATAATTGTTGTTTGTGGATTATTAATGTATAATTATTCTGTGTGTTTTATGTGTGTTTCACCTACTTATGTATAATTATTGTGTTTTAAAGATTTGGTAATGATGTATAATATTATCTTGTGTTGATTCTTTTTGTTTGTCTCAGAAATGGACGTTACAAATGGAACATCAACCAAGAACAATTCTAGAGATATTTGTATACCAGATAGTGGAACAACACACACTATTCTGAAACAGAAAAATTATTTTTCTGAACTAAAACCGACAAATATAACTGTTAACACAATATCAGGTCCTGCAGACTTGATTGAAGGGATTGGTAAAGCCCATTTCACATTGCCTAATGGAACGGTATTCTCGATAAATAATGCACTATTTTCCCCAAATTCTAAAAGGAATTTGTTGAGTTTTAAAGACATATATCTTCAAGGATTTGATACTCAGTCTGCAACTGAGGATGGAAAGAAATATATGTATATTACTCTTGAGAAATCGGGGAAACAAAAGGTGTTGGAAAAACTACCAAAACTCCCTTCTGGTCTGCATCATACATATATAAGTCCCATCGAATCACATTTGGTGATTAAAGACAATTCTACGGACTTTACACTATGGCATGATCGTCTTGGTCATCCAGGTACCACAATGATGCGAAAAATCATCGAGAACTCACATGGTCATTCACTAAAACCCCAAGAAGTTTATCAGGGAAATAAAATGACATGTACTGCGTGTTCTCTAGGAAAATTGATTATAAGACCATCGCCAACCAAAATAGATAAGGAGTTACCAAAATTCCTTGAACGAATTCAAGGTGATATTTGTGGACCTATACATCCACCTTGTGGACCATTCTATTATTTTATGGTAATGATCGACGCGTCGAGTAGATGGTCACATGTTTGTCTATTGTCCTCTCGAAATGTGGCATTTGCAAGATTTTTATCTCAGATAATCAAACTAAGAGCTCAATTTCCTGATTATCCAATAAAGAGAGTTCGACTGGACAACGCTGGTGAATTTACTTCCCAAGCATTTAATGATTATTGTATGGTAACTGGTATTGATGTGGAACATCCTGTTGCTCATGTCCACACACAAAATGGTTTGGCTGAATCATTAATTAAACGTCTGCAACTGATTGCAAGACCATTGATCATGAGATCAAAACTCCCAACCTCTGTGTGGGGGCATGCTATTTTGCATGCAGAAGCACTGATTAGAGTAAGACCAAGTGCATACCACAAATACTCCCCAATACAGTTAGCATTTGGACGAGAACCAAATATTTCTCATCTAAAGATTTTTGGTTGTGCCGTTTATGTTCCAATTGCACCTCCCCAACGTACAAAGATGGGACCTCAAAGGAGGCTAGGGATATATGTTGGTTGTGACTCTCCATCAATTATACGATACCTAGAAACACAAACTGGTGATGTATTTACAGCACGTTTTGCCGATTGTCACTTTGATGAAAAGGTATTCCCAGTTCTAGGGGGAGAAGATAAACAAGTAGGAAAGGATATCAAGTGGTGTGTACCATCTTTGCTACACCTTGATCCCCCTACTAAACAGTCGGAATTAGAGGTCCGCCGAATTATGCATTTGCAAAGCATCGCAAATCAATTACCTGATGCTTTTGCGGACACTAAAACAGTAACAAAATCACATATACCGGCTGCAAATACTCCTGCTCGTATAGAAATGCCACATGAACGTGGAATAGAAGAAAATACCCGAGAGTCTAAAATACGATTGAAGCGTGGTAGACCTATTGGTTCAAAGGATAAAAACCCTAGAAAACGAAAGGAAGTTGAAAAGCATGATGTTACCAAAATAACAGAAAATATTTTGGAAGAAGCGAATGATGAATCTAATGATAATATAGAGCATCATGAATCTGAAGAAAATCATGAAATCTCCATCAATTATATCCAAAATGGAAAGATATGGAAACGAAATGACATGGATGACATAGATGATGTTTTCTCATACCTTTTGGCAAAGGAAATAGATGAAGAAAACGAAGATCCAGAGCCAAAGTCTGTATATGAATGTCAAAAGAGACATGACTGGATAAAATGGAAAGATGCAATTCAAGTTGAACTAGATTCGCTTAACAAACGAAATGTTTTTGGACCTATCATACTCAAACCCAAAGATGTGAAACCTGTTGGATACAAATGGGTATTTGTCCGAAAGCGAAATGAGAAAAACGAGATTACTAGATACAAAGCTCGTCTCGTGGCACAAGGTTTTTCTCAAAGACCTGGAATTGATTATGAGGAAACATATTCTCCTGTTATGGATGCAATCACATTTAGATTCCTGATGAGCCTAGCGGCAAATGAAAATTTAGAAATGCGTCTAATGGATGTCGTTACTGCATATTTATATGGATCATTAGATACTGATATCTATATGAGAATCCCAGATGGTTTTAAAATACCAGAAGCTCTAAGTTCCAAACCTAAAGAGTTATGTGCAATAAAATTGCAAAGATCATTATATGGGTTAAAGCAATCTGGACGTATGTGGTATAATCGTCTCAGTGAGCATTTAACAAAAGAAGGATATGTGAATGATCCTATATGCCCATGTGTTTTCATCAAGAAAACAACATCCGGATTTGTGATAATCGCGGTGTATGTTGATGATCTTAATATTATTGGAACTAAAAAGGAAATACAAAAGGCATCAGAATATCTGAAAGGAGAATTTGAGATGAAAGATCTCGGACAGACAAAGTATTGTCTCGGCTTACAAATAGAACATTCTCAAAGTGGCATATTCGTGCATCAATCCACATATACTAAAAGAGTGTTGAAACGCTTTAACATGGATAAGTCAACTCCTCTTAGCACGCCAATGGTTGTTAGATCACTTAATATTGAAAATGATCCATTTCGACCAACTACGGAAAATGAAGAGATTCTTGGTCCTGAAGTACCATATCTAAGTGCAATTGGAGCATTGATGTATATTGCAAACTGCACACGACCTGATATATCATTTGCTGTCAATCTCTTGGCAAGATTCAGCTCATCGCCTACACGAAGACATTGGAATGGAATTAAACATGTCTTTCGTTATCTCCAAGGGACCATTGATTTAGGTTTATTTTATTCTAAAGAGTCAAAAGGTCAAATGGTTGGTTTTGCAGATGCAGGATATCTTTCAGATCCACACAAAGCTCGATCACAAACAGGATACATTTTCACGATCGGAGGCACTGCTATATCTTGGCGTTCTCAGAAACAAACGCTAGTGGCTACCTCTTCAAATCATGCTGAAATCATCGCACTTCATGAAGCAAGTAGGGAATGTGTATGGTTAAGATCAATAAGCCGACACATATGTTCAAGCAGTGGGATTGACAAGAATATGGAGCCAACTGTTATATATGAAGATAATGCAGCATGTGTTGCTCAAACGAAAGAAGGATATATCAAAAGCGATAGAACCAAACACATACCTCCGAAGTTCTTCTCATACACTCACGAACTGGAGAAGAATAAAGAGATTGAAGTCAGATATGTTCGATCATGCGACAATGCAGCTGACCTCTTCACAAAATCACTTCCAACCTCGGTTTTCAGGAAACATGTCCATAACATTGGAATGCGTCATCAGAAGGATCTATGACTGCTCATTCGAGGGGGAGCTTACGTGGTTGTACTCTTTTTACCTTACTATGGTTTTTCCTACAGGGTTTTCCGAGAAAGGTTTTTAACGAGGCAACCAAGACATTAAACAAGATATATTAGCGACACCGGTCCCCAAGGGGGAGTGTTGTAAAAGTAGGCGCCGCAAAAGGCACAGGAAGGAGGCGCTGAAGTTTTTGACTTATTAATAATATGGAGCCCGATGTCACTATTTGCATAGTATATTTATGTCTATATAAACGAACGATTTCGTTCATTTGTAATACGCACCTCAACACATCCCTTCTCTTCCTTCTCTGTAATAATAAGGATTATCTCCTCTTTACGGGTATAAAATTTCGTCCTTATTCAAATTTCGAGATACTATAAAATTGTAAGTTATTTTATAACAACACAACAAAAATCAAAATTATAAAGGAGAGAGACTGTTGGTGAACTGGAGAGGAAATGAAGTGGGGGAAAGATGAAGGCTACTCCAGCTCAAATCGGGTAAAACTAGACAAATTCCAACATTGTCCTTCCCCCTCCCAAAAATCTGATTGTCACATACCTACCAATTAGACAGTGCTACGTGGGCACTTTAGACATGGTGGTGGGAGAGGACAACAACATGTGAGGCACATGCTTTTGTGTTTATTATATATTTTGCAATTTTAACCTAAAATAAAATATAAATATATCACTGGCATTGAGATGTTCGCGGATCCAAATTTAACCTTTAAAGCCCTCTTTTTGTAACAATAATAATACACATTATATATATGAAGCAGAATTTTCTCTTTTCTCATCATCAAATAGTTCACCAAAATTTAGTTACATATCTTTTTAATATTTAATTAATTAATTAAAATATATGAAGAGAAATAAAATCCTTAATAAATAGCATCATCAACTACATATCATTTTAATATTTAATTTAAGTAATTAAAGTATATATAATCTTATTTAAAATAAATATGAAATTTTATTTACGATTTCATAATTTGTTTATATGAATAAACTGAAAGAAATATGAAAGGTCATTTGATATTTATATATCATAAACCAAAACAAATTATCATAATTTACTAAAATAACACAACTAATAAATTTAGTTATACTAATATATTTATATTAAATTTAAAATTTTCTATTCGAAAAATATATTTAAATACTAATTGTTACTAGTCCAAAATTTGAGTTAAATAATATTTTTAACGTTGTTTATAAAAATAACTTATTTAAAAATATATCTGATATATAAAAGTATTTTTTAATTAACAATAATATATAATAAATTACTAATATATAAAAAGTGATATATATTAAAATCAATGTAAATTTTTATTCTGAATATTAATTATGTAATTTATATTGTAAATTCTGATTAATTATTCGGATAACATTATTATTTGATGTGTAATATATACAAAATTAAAACAAACATATGTATATTTTTAAATAGTAACAATTCACTTACAGTTTTCATGCTTTCTACCTAATGTAAAGTGATATTTTGTTATATCAGACAACTATTTTCACCTCATATAAATCAATAGTCTTAACTGAATTTATTAAAATGTCAAAAAATCAAGAAAAACAGATAAAAGAGATAAATTAAGTTCTATCGACTGGAGTTTTAAGAAATTTCCTTCTGTGTACTATCAGCATTAAAAATAAAATTGAAAACTGTAAAATAAATACATTTTCAAAAAAAAATTATTGGAAAAATAAATACATAATTTGTAAATAGATGTACACATACTATAAACAAAAGTTTTTTTTGTTTTCTTGATATAAACAAAAATATAAAGTTATTTTACCAAATAAATTTAGAATTGTTTTCAAAAGAAGTTACAGATTTAAAACAAAACTCAATTATAATTCCAATAATGATACAAAAATAAAAGTATATATTTATACAATTCAAATACAGAGATGCAATATAAAACATCATGACTTGGAACACATTAGAAAAAAGTGTCAGTAAATGGCATAAAATAAAACAAAGATATTAAAAATCTAACAGACTAAATGAAAACTGAACATACTACATTTCAAAACTATCTCAACAATCACATTAACAAATTTAGTTGATCACAACGATATTATGTAAATTTCATTGCATAAAATATTTTCAACAAAAATGGATGATAAAAAAAATTAAAAAATCACATAAACAACAATTGACACATAATATAAAATCAAATCCTTCATCTTAAAAATTAATGTTAAACAAAAAAGTGTAGTAAATAATTTTTTGACGCGAAATACGGACCAACCACTAATAAAATATAAAATTTAATGTAATAAATATGTGGACCTTTTTCGATTTTAAAAAGAAAAGAAAAGAAAAGGAGGGTGAAGAAAAGTGGGTTTAACAATTATTTGCTGCAAACTTAGAAGAGCTCTTAGTTTTATTAACTTCTCTTTGCTTTCATTCTCTCTATCTATCTATCTATCATCATCATCCTCGTAATCCTCATCTCTCCTTTCTAACACCTAGTTGCACTAAAACAAAAACTGCTTCTTCTTTCTCTTCCTCCATCGTTAAAGGTTTTATGAAGAACCCGTGAGCTTAAAGAAAGAGAAAGAGAGTGTGTAGATAGAATACAAGAGTGGTGGGTTCAAAGCAAGATTGGTGAATCTAGAGATGGAGCAAGGAGGTAGTGGTAATGAAGTGGTGGAGGAAGCTTCACCGATCAGCTCAAGACCTCCCGCGAATATGGAAGAGCTTATGAGATTCTCAGCAGCGGCGGATGACGGTGGAGGATTGGAAGGAGGAGTAAGAGGAGGAAGCTCGTCTTCTTCATCGGGAAATAGATGGCCAAGAGAAGAAACACTTGCTCTTCTAAGGATCCGATCTGATATGGATTCTACTTTCCGTGACGCCACTCTGAAAGCTCCTCTTTGGGAACACGTTTCCAGGTTTCTCTCTCTCTCTCACATCCATTACACTCCTTGAATTCTCAAATTTTCATCAATGGTGTTCTTGAGATAACTAGAGATTCATTTGCATGTGTTTTCAACGCTCACTTTATTTTATTTTTTTGTTATTTATATAAATATTAATATTCGAGATCAAAGCATCTTCACGATCTCCAAGAAAATTAAATATACAGAAGTGGTTCATGAGTTTCTGGGACGTTTTCGATTTTGTAAATCCCGAGATTTTCTATTTTTTCTATAATTAATCCGATCGAACACTACCCATGAATAATAATAATAAAGAAAAAAAAGACTGAAACTGAGTTTTGATGTTTGCACACTGACAGGAAGCTGTTGGAGCTTGGTTACAAACGCAGTGCGAAGAAATGCAAAGAGAAGTTCGAAAACGTTCAGAAATATCACAAACGCACTAAAGAAACGCGCGGTGGTCGCCATGAAGGTAAAACATACAAGTTCTTCTCTCAGCTCGAAGCTCTCAACACTACTCCTCCTCCTCTCTCTTCTCTCGACGTCCCTCCTCTCTCCGTAGCCAATCCAGTCCAACCGCCTTCATCTTCTTCTCAACTCCCGGTTTTCTCTCTAACGCAAACGCAAACGCCACCGTCCCAACCGCTGCTTCCACCGCACACAGACTCCTTTACTCCCAATACATTGCCTCCTCCATTAGGTCCCACATTTCCCGGTGATACCCTCTCTTCTCACAGCTCATCGACGGAGTCAGGAATGGGGTCTGATGGTGACGACGATGTGGACGTTGATAATGCGGGTCCCAGTATCCGTAAACGCAAACGTGAAAACCGGGGCACTGGAGGCGGCAAGATGATGGAATTATTCGAAGGTTTGGTGAGGCAAGTGATGCAAAAACAAGCGGCTATGCAACGGAGCTTTCTTGAGGCGCTTGAGAAGAGAGAACAAGAATGTCTTGCTCGAGAAGAAGCTTGGAAATGCCAAGAAATGTCTCGGTTAGCACGAGAGCACGAGATCATGTCTCAAGAACGAGCGGCTTCTGCTTCTCGTGAGGCCGCAATCATCTCACTGATCCAGAAAATCACTGGCCACACCATTCAGTTACCTCTTTCTTTATCATCACAACCGGTTCAACCGCCACCTGCCTCTAAACGTCCTTCATCACAAGCTGTATTACCACCTCATTTACAACCAATAATGGCGATTCCACAGCAACAGGTTCTTCCTCCTCATCAACCACAACAACAACAACAAGAGATGATCATGAGCTCGGATCAAGCGTTACCACCATCATCGAGATGGCCAAAGGAGGAGATTCTTGCGCTTATAAACCTGAGAAGCGGGATGGAACCAAGGTACCAAGATAATGTCCCAAAAGGACTTTTATGGGAAGAAATATCAAACTCAATGAAGAGAATGGGATACAACAGAAACGCAAAGAGATGCAAAGAGAAATGGGAAAACATAAACAAATACTACAAGAAAGTTAAAGAAAGCAACAAGAAACGTCCCCAAGATGCTAAGACATGTCCTTATTATCACCGCCTTGATCTTCTTTACAGCAACAAAGTACTTGGTAGTGGTGGCGGTTCTAGCACTTCTGGTCTACCTCAAGACCAAATACCAACAGCACAAAAGCAGAGCCCGCTACAAGAAGAGGATGTTAACGTCCATCAAACTCACGGCTCAACTTCAAGTGAGGAAGAAGAACCAAGAGAGGAAAGTCCACAAGGAGCGGAGAAGGTACAAACTTTGTTATTCATTTCAAAATGTGAATTGGTTTTGTTTCTAAATAGCTAAAATCTTGATTTGTTGGAATTGAAGCCAGAAGACCTTGTGATGAGAGACCTGATGCAGCAACAACAAGGAGAAGATTCAATGATAGGTGAGTATGAAAAGATTGAGGCATTCCACAATTATAATAACATGGAAGTAGAGGAAGAAGAGATGGATGTAGAAGTAGACGAGGTTGAGAAATCCGTGGCTTATGAGATTGCATTTCAAAGCCCTGAAAAAAGAGGAGGTAATGGTCACACAGAGTCACCTTTCTTGACAATGGTTCAGTAAATCAGAATCACTGCTTTTCAAATCGTCTTCGTACCAAGAAAATGTACTTATGTGTGCATAGTTTCTAAAACAACCCCAAAAAACCTTACACACACACATATCTGACACAAGAAACTGAAAATCAAGGTCTAATCAAAACCTTAATTTTTCAGTGAATACAAATTCTTTCTTTCACATTCTTTCCCTTGTTCCTTTTCTTTCTCGGTCTCTTATTTGTTTCACTGTTATTGTTTTCTTCTTCAGCACACACCCACATGAACAAAAACTCTAGCTAAAGGTCCTTTAATTTATTTGGAGTTGTAATTTATCAGCAAGTCTCACACTTCTTTTTTCTACAACATTTGTTGATTGGATAATTGGGGGGAATAAAAGAGTCTTTTCTCCTTGAGGTAAACTTAAGAAACGAGAGATACTGTAAATCTTTATTTCATTATGAAGTTTTCAAGAACTTTACTTTATTATTTCTGCTGCTTCTGGTTCGAACTGATAAATGAGAAATGTTGCCTTATTCATATTCACTTTGCTTCTGTTATTTTCTTAACTGAGAAAAGACTAACTCAAAACCGTAGTTTGAGAATTGAGAGAGAGAGGAGAAGAAAAGAAAGAATCTGTGTTTTATGTTTTATCCTTTTTTGCGGCGCCCACAAAGACACAATCCGATAAGCCATTATTCATTTGTGTCACGATAAGTTAAATAGAGTCACTCAAAGTTTTGTTCGTTTGTTTCAACTTTTTTCTTTTAATTTATTTTCCTTATAATCAAAAGCATGTGCAGCTTTTGTACTTACAACGACAAGACTCGTCCCACTTTCATTGTTCATCTCCTGTCTTGTTTTATTTTTAATTTTAATACCTTCAAAAACTGTTTTAGAATATATTACATTTACTGCAAAACTACTCGTCTATAGGAAAGATATCACACAAAAAATAAAAATAAATATATAAGCTGGTTATTAGAACGGAGAGAATATACAAACATGGATTGAGACAGCATGATCAGACGAAAAAAGATTTTTTTAAAAAGAAGAAAGAAAAGATTCTGTATCTTTTTGAAAGAGAGAGAGAGAGAGTAATAATGGAGGAAATGGGTACAGGTAAGAAAGAGTATGTACCACTTTCATTGCCAACTTGCTTTCACCTCTTTGTGTCCAACACAGCTGCCCCAACGTGCAATCATTTTATATAAATGTATGTATGTATGTATCTAATTATACATATATAACAATGTAATGTTTGTGTATAAAATACCCAACGAGTCTGTCCTACCCATGTGCATTTGTTGTTTTCTTTATTTACTAGACTGTATATCCTCTTTTTTAATTACGTATGTTTAGGGTTATACGGAAACAACTCAACATGTAATCAACAATGTCACATGTGGATCCCACCATAAACTCAAAAGTTTAAGATCTGTTTTTAAGTCATGCCCTCACATGTAGTTCCCTTTTTGATTAGGCTTTCCTTCTCTTTTCTTGCCTACAAACCGTTCCCTTTGTTTTGTATCTTTTTCTTCTGATGAAGAGTCTAATTATATCTCCAGCCTGTCGTGATCGGTAACTTAAGGGGTGTATTAGTTGACCACTGAAAAAAGAATTTTTAGATGAAAAAAGAGTTAACAAGATTACGAGTTCGGGAACCTTTGACGGAAAGATCACTAAGAGAGGGGGGAGGGGGTCAAACGGAATTAAAAAACTCGGGACTTAAACGAAATTTTAAGTGGTGATTATTAAGGATTTTAGGAATTTCAGATATAAATAATTAATATTTTAAATAAATTAAGCACAAAAAACCTGGAAACAATAAACTTTTCTATCACGACTAAACAAAAGCTTTATTCATCTTAAGAGGTTTATCATTATTATCCTCACCATTAGATTATATAAGAAAATTCTTGTAATGTAATTATGTTGAACCTATAGTCTCAATACTAGTCCTGTTCTTTTTGCAAACGCTGCGACCACCGTGAGCGATCAAAAATACACCTTCACCATGGGAAATAATAGCGATGATGAGACAAAACCAATTCACTTTTTCAATCGCAGCGGTTTGCATTGGTAACTAGATTCGACGCTGAAAATATCAGCAACAACAGCCTCTTGTTTTTGTATCTATAAAAATCTGCTAGCGACTGAATTCATCTTCCAAAACGGCTCAGTTTGTCTCCGTCGAAGTGTTATTTTTTGACACCACCGCTAGTCACAGCGACAGTAAAAAGAACATGCCTACTATATATTGTCCTTGTACATCATCTAATAAGATATACAATTTCATAATCTCTATATATGGTATCAGCGTTGTCACTCCTAAAACCCTAAAATTTCTTTTTACCTCTCTTAAACGGTAGTCGTCATGTCTTCTGACAACTTCTCCCCTTCCTTTGTCACCGAAACCATATCAACAAACACACAAACACTTCTCGTTATCAATATGTCCAATGTTTTAAAATCTTCTACAATGTTTTACCTCATGTGGAGTTTACGAATCCACACTTTGGTTGATGGATATGGTCTCATTGGCCATCTTGATGGATTTATTGCAGCTCCATCTTCAATTGTTTTCAATAATAGAGAAACAAGCGCCAATCTGGAATATACTGAATCGACAAAATCGTCTCATCTTTAGTGCACTTATTGGTGCAATTTCCCTTCCTCTGCTGCCTTTTGTGTCCTGTGCAGTCACTGCTGCGCATGTCTAGGAGACACTTTCCTCCACTATGAAAAGTCGAGTAGAGGCCACAATAAAAACTGCCAGATCAGCTCAAAGTTTGGAAGAAGGAAAACAAGTCAATCGATGTCTACCTTCAAGGTGCAACCCCTCGATTTGACCAGTTGGCTATTCTTGGTAAGCCCATGGATCATAAAGATTAAATTTATGAGGTTTTTGCTGGCTTGCCCGATGAATACAAAGATGTGATAGATCAAGTGGAAGGATGTGAGACGGCTCCTTCCATCACATAACTCCATGAGAAGCTGCTTAACCATGAGGTAAGCTTTCGTCTGTCTCCTCAATGACACTGGCACCTTTCCCTGTTACGGCTATTCTTGTTCCTCACATGAATCAATACTCAAACAAAAACAATCACAAGAACCGTAACCATACCAACAACCAATACTCCCATCACCCAACACACACCAATCAAAACCAAATATGAACCCAAATATCACAACCCAACATAAGCCTACATCCAAATAATCCACCACAGCCTATTCAGTAACAAAACACTCAAACCGATTCTCAAAATCTTCATACATCAAATCTAGAACCTCAACCACCACATAATACCCATCGTATGTAGACAAGAGCCAAAAATATCACCAAACCAAACTTAAACTTCATCCTTACTGCAACAACCAAACTCAAATCAAATCTCGAACCTAAGACTTTCAACCAAGCATTAAAAGACGAACGATGGCTTAAAGCTATGTCCACTGAGAACAACACACAAATAGAGCATCAGACATGGGATTTGGTACCTCATTCTCCAACAAAAACCAGGTCGGCTATGGATGGATCTACACGACAAAGTATCATCCCAATGGTGAAGTCAAGACTCCGAAAGTCTTATTGGTAGCTCGCGGTTTCATGCAGTGGTATGGCGTAGATTACATTGATACCTTCAGTCTGGTAATTAAATCTATGACCATTAGACTTGTTATCGATATTGCAGTCAACATGTGATGGCACATGAAACAACTCGATGTCAGAAATACATTTCTTCAAGGGGATTCGCACAAGGAAGTTTATATAAATCTGCCTCCTGGTTTCATTGAAAAGGATCGTCCAAAGCATGTATGTCGATTAAAAAAACATATCTATGGCCTTAAACATCTATTAGAGTTTGGTAAATGTCTCTGAAACAACATCTTGATCTCGGGTTTGTAAACTCCTTATCAGAAACTTCTCTGTTCACTGAAACTTCAGGTTCAAAACATACATACATTTTGGTGTATGATCATGAAATTGTCGTCACTGGAAGCAACACACAGAGGATTCATCATGTTCTTCAGTCTCTAGTTCACCATTTCTCCATCAAAGACCCCGTCGACTTGCACTATTTTCTTGGATAGAAGCTACACACATTACTAAAGGATTACACTTAATTCAGAGACGGTACATACTTATCTTCTTGCCGAAATGAACATGATGGATGCTAACCAGTGTCTACTAGGATGCAAATGCAAGCCGACATTGTACGATGACACACCACTCATTGATGCTTTGCAGTACATGTCCACTGTTGGAAGCCTTTAATACCTTGTCTTTACAAGGCCGGACATCTCTTTTGCCGTCAATTACCCCTCTCAGTTCATGCACAAACCCACTGAGACACATTGTCAAGCAGTAAATCGTGTATTCCGCTATTACGGTACACCATGTCATGGAATTCAAATGAAGGTTGGCACTCCTCTTACTTTACATGCGTTTACGGATGCCGATTGGACTGGGGATAGTGACGAGTATGTGTCCACATATCCATATGTAATATATCTTGACAGAAATCCTATCTCATGGTCCTCTAAGAAACATAACGGTGTAGCAAAATCTTTGACAAAAGCATAATACAAGGCGTCGCTAATACAACATTTGAGGTACGGTGGTTGTGTTCTGTACTTCAGGAACTCGGTATCTCACTTCTCACAGATCCTATGTTTATTGTGACAATGTGGGAGCAACTTACTTTTGTGAAAATCCTATCTTTCACTCCCAGATGAAGCACATAGCTATTGATTATCACTTCATCAGAAACTTGGTCTAATTCGAGATGATGCTCTTCTCTCACATCTCTACTAAAGATCAGCAGGCTGATGCTTTCACCAAACCCTTGACAAGACAACAATTCCTTCAAGCGATTTTAAATTGGTGTCACAAGAATGCCTCTATCTTGAGGGGACATATTAACACCATTGGACTATAAAAGGAAAGGCTTGTAATGTAATTATGTTTAACCTATAGTCTCACTACTATATATTTTCCTCGTACATCATCTATAATTTTCATAATCTATAATCATCACACTTCTTTGATCTGAATTTGATACAATACTAAAAGTAGACACAAATCCGATAATGGTTGATTGAAAGATGTTTATTGAATGATCACGAAGTGATTACAAAGAGATTTCATGAGTTTATCTGTAAAGAATAAGTTGACAAGAAAAACAAGAATTATGTAAACCCTAGCTCTTGTTGTGTGTCCTAAGTGTTTGTTAATACATTCTCTCAATATCTCAACCTAACTCCTCTCACTATATACTCGACCGATCTTGCCGTTATGCTCTTAAGTCAGCGTAAAAACCCTAGCTGAGTTCAATCCATTAGGCCAAGGTCAGTTATTTGATGGGTCTTTTTGAGGGATGCAATCCATCTCTAACAGTAAGTCTCCCTAGTTCATTATGAGAGGCGAAACCTCAATGAATTTATTAGAATGGGTTATCAAAATAAATAGCTCGGCGGTTCGCCGAATCAAAACATTTTTGGTTATGAAATAAACCATAAACCAGACCCATTATATTCCAGAAAGATGAACAATATTTCATGAAATAGTAGGAATCGTGCCACCACACTAGGCTATAGACCTAACAACGGTGTCTGATGTTAGGAGTTTTCAAGGCTCCTAAGGCAAATGTTGTAGTATAAAAGATTGTCGAACCAGTTCTGAGGGATATAAAAGCACCGAGAATGCAAGTACTAGCTTAATCTAAATGCAATCATTTGAATGATTTGGTTTTTGAACTACACTAAGACTGAATTGCAATAACAGACGCTAGATGCGAACAATGAAATGACTTTAACAGTTAAGATAAAAGAGAACTCATGGGTAAAGGGAAATAGACCTTGGGTGATTAAAGTTTGAACTAAGGATGGTAAGCGATGAATTAAACTATCAATCTTAGGCCTAGACACAATTCTAAACAAACTCTATGTCTAGATGAATGTTCATTTACTAACATAACTCAAGCATCAAATGTCTTCGTTTGAATGTTATGGAAGTAATAATTAAGAACAAGTCTACTAGCCATTTCAACATCTTTAACAACAAGTGTCCTTGGTAAAGAATGTTAAAAGCTTGGGAGAGTCGATTCAGGCATTTCATCGAACACTTTGTGAGTGGGAAATGCTTAAAGATCAACCCTTGAGTGGCCAACTCAAAAGATGCATTACGATTACTCTACTAGCAAGGAACAAGAGAAATCTACACTAAAACATCCTAGATCTAACCTAATCACCCGTGGTCTCCCTAACCCATGAATCCTAAAGTGGTCTACTCACTAATCATCATGATTCCTCTTAAACCCATTCTGGATTCAAGCTTAATCATGTGAGTTATGGAATAAACAAGGAACGAATAAATGGAATAAAGAAACAATGATCTTAAAAGATGAACTTTCCGAAAGGTTTTTCTGTATTTCTTCAAGAACAAAAGATTATCCCCAAAAACCCGCTTACAGAGGTACTTAACTTAGGTTTAGAAAATGTGTAACCAACAAACAAAATGACCAAAAGGTCCCTAAAATGAGTTGAGATTCGTCTGAGCAAGGACACGCAGCGACCTGGTGACATCGCTCCAGGGGGGTCGCTGCGAGTGCTCCACTTCGCGTCTCGAAGGCCGAGCGACCAGCTGCTGTCGCCCTGGAGGTCGCTCCAGTTGGGAGCGACCTAGTGTGATCGCTGTGGTGAGGTCGCTCCAGGGCCTTCCACCTGCTTGAGAGTGACACGACGACGAGCGACCCTCATACCTCGCTGTGGAGGTCGCTCTGGATGGGAGCGACGTGCTGAGGTCGCCCTGGCACGTAGCTTCGTCTCCGCTTGTCCCATGATCACCTTTTGACTCCCTTTTTAGCTCTAAAAGCGTCCAACCATCTTCAAGAACTCCAAGGGTACTCCCATACCTGATAAGAACTCATGTATGCAAAATGCAACCTATGAATGACTAAATCCTAGTCTATATGATCAAAATTGCATATGGATGAAAGGACAAAACAATGGAAATATGCAAGACCATCAACTCCCCCAAACTTGTTCTTTACTTGTCCACAAGTGAACTTTCCAGAACTCATATGGAGAGTGGCTTGATAGTGGGAGCTCATAACCAAAAGAAACACATCTAAACACTCAACTTGACATCCTAAAGAGATATAACAAGTAGCATGAACACACTCTCCTATTGTACTCTAGCTTCTCTAGGCCTGTCAAAGAACTCTTATTCTTTTTAGCACTGTGCAAAGCTTTTCAATTAACAAGTTCTTTCAACCAACTCTCACATTGATTCACATACACAACACAGGGTGAATTCTCGCAAATGGGCATATGATCTCAATCATTTGGCTAGGCAAGCGAATGGTCTAATGAGAATGAAAAAGAAGGCTCAAATGCATCATCATAGTTTTTAGTGGCTATCACTCAAGAACAAGGAGCTTGAACATTATGCAAAATTTATCTAAGACTAGAGGCAACTCATGCATACATAGTCTTATTCTCATCATTCTACCCTTTTCCTAAGTGATTACAAGCTCTAATCCCTCTTCTTCATCCCATGGCCCCAGATCACCATTTCTCACATCACTCACCAATGAACATGTCTCCTTTTTTTTATTTTCTCACAGCCAACTAGGGACTCTTCATTTTTTTTTTCTAAGCTCTAACTTTTCTTCTTTAAACATCTCTTCCCCCAAACTTATTTCTTTGTTTTTCTTCTCTTTTTTTTTAGAGGGGGTTTTCTTTTAACACAATCTAGAGCTTCTTTTCATTTCTTTTTGATCCCTAATGGCTTTTTTTTTTCTTTCCCCAAGATATCATCTTAAAAACACATACCCACTCACCATCCTAGATGCTAGCTCAAAACATGTTTCTATGCTATCAAGAGATGAGAACAATCCTATGTCGCCTCTAATACTCTCAAGATTTTGCACATGACAAGCTATCAAAAGAGGCCTCACTCACGCAAATCAAATGTTTGGTCTCAAGGGAGTGGCTTGGGTTCAAAGGTGAGGAGTTCCATTTGGGTTAACAAAGGGTGGTTAAAATAGAGTAAGGTAACCCAAATGTGTATGAGATCCATGATCAAGTATGCAGGTGCCCATATGCAAGAGAGTTTAGGTTCATTAAGCCAAATTTCAGATTGGAGTTGGTTTCAAGAACAATGTCAATTTCAAGCTAGCAAACATGTTTCAAGAAGAGTTTTCAAAGCTCGAAGCGTGCAAGGCTTTATAGAGATGCCTAAGCTACTTGGTATGTCTAACTAGGGTGCCATTTTGAGCTGCTGAGAGGTGTTCTTTACAAGGTGATTTGCAATCATTGCTCCCAATGCATATGAATGCAACCTATATGATCTAGACTCAATCTTAAAAGGATGAATGCAACTACATGTTGTTTCTTTTTTTTTTATGCATTTATGTATGTACAATGCAATGAATGAGACTCAAAATGATCAAAGAAAAACATGGTTAGATGCTTGGTACCTCCCCCAAACTTAATTCACACGGTCTCTGTGTTGTTAAGCTGAGAGAGATACCCGTAAGGATAATGAAAATGCAGAAGAAAAATGGTATGTACAAGGAAAAAGGGATGGAGTACCTTGCTAGTTGTCAGGGTTGGCGTCCCCTGACCCGCCTTCCTCAGGGTAGGTAAGGTAGTAGCCTGCTGGTGGAGCGCCATAGCCATATGGTGTGTCGTAGTGGCTGTAGGCAGCGTTGTAGTGGGTGTACGGTGCACCGTATTGCCCCATCGGTACGCTGTCTGCTTCGTCACCAGAGTCGTCATCTGAGGAGGTGAAGGAGGGAGACTTGTTCCCAGAGGCAGACTGTGGAGCCTTGAAGTTGCGTCCAGCATGCTCGAGCTGACTATCTGTGCGCGGTGGACTCTCTTGCCGAGGCTGCGGAGCTGAAGTGTTCCCGACGACGAAATCACTCGAGCTACATCCTGCTACTCCTCCTCTAACCAATACATCAGCCACCTTCTTCATAAACTTGGCAGAAGCTCTGGCTTGGCTTTTCATTGATCTCTTCAGCTCCTTGTATTTGGTCTTGAGCTTGTAGAAGGCTCGGTCCTGGGATTTGTTCCATCGCTGGAGTCTGTTGATGTGCTCATGCGCTTCACGAAGAGCGCCATGGGGGAGGACTCCCTCGAAGGGTTGGAAGTAGTAGCGCGGAGGACCGTAGACTTGATCAGGTGTATCTTCCTCTGGTTCTTCCCGCCTCATAGGGGCACTCTTCCTGCTCCCTGATGCAGCCATGGGATCAAGAGGTCCATGCCCTCTAAAGAAAGCCTCTTGAGGGATGTCGAAACGAACTGCTCCAGGTCTCTCCAAACTTGTTAGCCTCTGGTTTGGAAGTAGCACCTCTACCTGCTGACCGCTCAAAGTGTATTGGAAGACATAGTTTCGACAATATCGTCCACTGAAGTATGTAGCAATCTTTAAGTATGGGCCATCAATGAAGCTTGGACCCCATGTTGCTTTCCCCAACCGGACTCCCATAAACTCAAGTAGAGGTGTGATCAGGTTGCCAATTCCAATCTTGGCTTTGTTGTCCGTGGTGGTCCATGCCCAGTTCTTGTAATGCTCCAGACGACTCACAAAGAAGCCTACCATCCCGAATGTAGCATAGATGTCTTCGCTCGGTAGAGGTAGCTCACCCGGGTTAGTGAAAGGCCTGATGGCTGGGCATAGGAGGCGCAAGTCTTCCTCAGTGACACTCCCTGCTTGCTTCCTGGGATAAAAGGCGTGGACAAGCATCCTATGAAGGTATCGCACAGATGGGTGATGGATGCTGGAGTTCTTGTCACTTCCTGCTCGATGCTTGTTTCCTGCGATCAACTTCCAAAGCTTCTTAGGAAGGTTCTCACATCTGGGAAGTGAGGGGTCTTCTTGATCTGGGAAGCCCATGACCTGGCCAATGTCCTTGAAGTTCATGTTGTACACTCTACCATGGACCTTGAACTTGATCTTGCCCCATCCTTGTCGCAAATGGCGAGTCTCATGGTAGGTGACCTCTAAAGACGATAGGAACTGAGCGGAGGCGTCCTTGTAGAAAGGATAAGCCATGGTGAGGAGCTGTGGGGTCTTCAAATGTCTCACCATTGCCTCGATATCAGAATCTAAGCCCAACTCTTTCAGCAATTCAAGGTCGGCAAACCTTGTAGGAGTCCAGGCAATCCCATCCATCAAGTGGTGGTACAGCTCATCTTGGGAGGGAGTCTTCTCCCTGTCTCTGTCAACAGCTACTTCTTTCCCCTTGGACATTTTTGCTTTCTTTTGAGGGGTTTGATCATCCTCACTTTCGTCATCACTCCCTTGATTGGCTGGAGCCGCTGGACCCTTTCCCGCTCTCTTCTCTTGTGGAGCTGACTTCTTTGTAGCGATTGTTCGCTGTCTAGAAGTACCTCCAGTGATGGAACCAGTTGGCTCGGGGTCTAGAATCTCAGCATCTCTTTGTTCATGCATTTGCCTAACCATTGTACCTGAGAAAGGTCAAAACTCACAAAGGAAATGAGTGGGTAAAGTGGAGAAAGATTAGAAATAGCAAAGTGAGAGCTGTAAGAGCTAATGTAAACTAATGATTCACCAAATTAAGCTCAAGTTCACTCATTACAACCACTTAACCGTTTTAGCACCTAGATAGAGACCCAACAACAGGGAGTCAAACCTCTAACTACTCTAACAAACCAATCTCAGCCTCATACACACTCAAAAAGTAACACAAATGAAAAGCCCCAAATCCATGAACCCTAATTTGATAAAAAATCAAACTGAACTCAATTTCACCATAGATTCTTCAACCCTACTTGTTATATAAGCTTTCCCTAGTCTTTTTCACCATAAACAAGCAAGAATAGGACCAAATTTCGATTTTGAAATTTTAGGGTTCATGGACCTACGAAATTGAATTTAAAAACTCAATACCTTGCTTTGGATGAAAGGAAATGGTGCTTGGGTAAGGTGAAACAGACTACAGGGGCGAAAGCTTGGAGTTAGCAAGAAGAACTAGGTGATTTGGTGGAGTTTTGAGGGAGTTATGGTGGTTTTGGTGGAGAGAGGCCTTGAGAGAGTATGAGGAAGTTTTGTGTGTTCTTGGTGAGGTAGGAGAGTAGGAGAGGGGGTACCTAGGGTTATAACACGATTTGGGTGGGTTTAGGTTGGTTTAGGGTCGGTTTGGTTCAAGTGAACCCGGTTTAAAGAAGGGACCACTTACCTGGACAGGAGGCGCAGCGACCTGGTGGCATCGCTCCGGAGAGGTCGCTACGAGATCTTGCTTCGCTTCATTTTCTGCGAGCGACCTCACCTCTCGCTCCCGACGTCGCTCTGTCTGAGAGCGACCTAGCATGGTCGCTGCCAGTAGATCGCTCCGACACGTGCAAAACAGCGAGCGACCAACACATATCGCTCCCGACGTCGCTCTGTCTGAGAGCGACCTAGCATGGTCGCTGCAATGGAGTCGCTCCGAGGTGTATTTCGAGCTTCAAAGTTGACGAAAACGCGAGCGACCATGCTGCCTCGCTCTGTTGGTCGCTCCATCTGGCAGCGACTTAGGCGCATCGCTGGGAAGGGGTCGCTCTGGTCATAACGTTGTGCCGGTGTCCCAAACACCTGCATTGTTCTCAACAAAACAACTCAAAACAGAATGAAAAAGAAATTTCAAAAAGATATGTACAAGGATAGACATGGGACTTCCTCCCAAGTGAGCTTGTTTTAAGTCTCTAGCTTAACTTTGCCTCTTGATGATTAGGCGGGGGTGGGATCAGAAAGTGGAATTGCAGTTCCGCTTTCCTCTGGTGTTGTGGTCATGTAGAGCTTAACTCTCTGCCCGTTGACCGTGAAGTCTCTTCCATCAGCACTCCACAACACTATTGCACCATAAGGCCTAACTTCCTTAACCTTGAATGGCCCTGACCATCTTGACTTCAGCTTTCCTGGAAACAGCTTCAACCTGGAATTGTAGAGAAGAACTTGATCTCCTTCTTTGAACTCTCTCTTCTGGATGCTCTTGTCATGGAAAGCTTTAGTTTTCTCCTTGTAGATCTTCGAGTTCTCAAAAGCATCCATTCTTATCTCATCGAGTTCATGCAGTTGAAGAAGTCTTTTCTCCTTGGCACTCTTGATATCAAAGTTCAGTAACTTAACTGCCCAAAGAGCCTTGTACTCAAGTTCTACAGGTAAGTGGCAGGCTTTCCCATACACAAGGTTGAAAGGTGTGGTCCCCAGAGGAGTCTTGTAAGCTGTCCTATAAGCCCAAAGTGCATCATCAAGCTTATTAGACCAGTCCTTCCTTGTAGCTCCCACAATCTTTTCCAGGATGGACTTGATCTCTCTGTTTGAAACCTCAACTTGACCACTTGTTTGGGGATGGTAAGGAGTTGCCACCTTATGTTTCACACCGTTCTTCTTGAGAAGTGCCTCCAATAGCCTGTTGATGAAGTGAGAACCTCCATCACTAATCACAACCCTTGGAACACCAAATCTTGGAAAGATGGTGCTTTTGAACATCTTAGTTACAACCTTGGCGTCATTGGTGGGGCTTGCAATAGCTTCTACCCATTTGGACACATAGTCAACAACTACTAGGATGTACTTGTTCCCATAGGATGATGGGAATGGCCCCATGAAGTCTATGCCCCACACATCAAACACTTCAACTTCAAGGATTGGGTTCTGAGGCATCTCATTCCTCTTGGTGACATTTCCTCTTCTTTGGCACGAATCACACCTTGATACGAAGTCTTGTGTGTCCTTGAACATATGCGGCCACCAGAATCCAACTTGTAACACTTTTGCAACAGTTTTAAAGGTAGCAAAGTGGCCACCATAGGATGAACCATGACATTGCGTGAGGATCCCATCAACTTCTTCATTTTCCACCACTCTTCTGTAGAGTTGATCCTTGCAGAGAATGTAAAGGTAAGGCTCATCCCAGTAGTATCTCTTCACATCCTTGTAGAACTTCTTCTTGGCATACCCCCAAGATTCGACGGCTCTTTTCCTGTGGCTAAATAGTTCACCAAATCAGCATACCAGGGTTCGTTCTCCTCTATTGCCTTTACTTCTTCAAGCTTTCTCCCAGTCTCACAAACTGCTATCACTGCTCCAATAACCATGATCTGCTCTTCTGGCAGCACTTCATCGATGGGAGTACCACACTCCACTTTCAACCTGGACAAGTGATCAGCTACACCATTCTCAACACCCGGCTTATCCCTGATCTCGAGATCGAACTCTTGAAGCAAAAGAATCCATCTCAAAAGTCTAGGTTTTGCATCTTTCTTTGCCAACAGATGTCTCAAAGCAGCATGATTAGTATACACAATGACCTTGGATCCCACTAGATAGCTTCTGAACTTCTCAAAGGCGAAGACAATGGCTAGCATCTCCTTTTCAGTTGTGGCATATTTCATCTGGGCGTCATTGAGAGTTTGGCTCGCGTAGTAGATGACATGAGTTTTGCCATCTTTCTTTTGCCCCAACACTGCTCCTACAGCGTAGTCGCTGGCATCACACATAATCTCAAAAGGGAGATCCCAATCAGGTGGCTGAACAATTGGAGCACTCACAAGTTCACTTTTCAGCTTCTTGAAAGCTTCAAGGCACTCTTGCCCAAAGAGGAAGGTCTCTTCCTTGCATAACAGTTTGGTAAGCGGCCTGGCAATTTTAGAGAAGTCCTTGATGAACCTTCTATAGAAGCCTGCATGCCCCAAGAAGCTCCTGATATCCTTTACTGATTTTGGTGGGGTTAAACCCACCATCACATCAATCTTGGCTTTGTCTACTTCGATCCCCTTCGCTGAGATCTTGTGGCCCAGCACAATCCCTTCTTTCACCATGAAATGGCACTTCTCCCAATTCAGCACGAGGTTGGTGTCTTCACATCTTTGTAGGACCCTGCACAAATTTGACAAACAAGCAGGAAACGAAGATCCATAGACAGAGAAGTCATCCATGAAAACCTCCACAACATCCTCAATTAGATCAGAGAAGATTGACATCATGCACCTTTGAAAGGTGGCTGGAGCATTACGTAGCCCAAATGGCATCCTTCGATAGGCGAAGGTACCATAGGGGCATGTGAATGTCGTTTTCTCTTGATCATTGGGATGTATGGGTATCTGGAAAAATCCCGAATAACCATCAAGAAAACAGTAGAATGGATGGTTAGCAAGTCTCTCAAGCATCTGATCAATAAATGGTAATGGAAAGTGATCCTTTCTAGATGCAGAGTTCAGTTTTCGGTAATCAATACACATCCTATGACCAGTGATCGTTCTTGTTGGTATCAGTTCATCCTTGTCATTTTTAACAACGGTGATACCACCTTTCTTTGGAACTACATGCACAGGAGATACCCATTTAGAATCTGAAATAGGGTAGATCACACCGGCATCTAAGAGTTTAAGAATCTCTTTCTTTACAACATCTTTCAAGTTAGGGTTTAACCTTCTTTGATGCTCTATAGAAGTCATTGATTCATCCTCAAGATGTATCCTATGCATGCACAAAGTAGGTGATATCCCTTTGATATCATCAAGTGAGTAACCTATTGCTTTTCTAAATCTTTTAAGTGCTGTTAAAAGTTCAGATAGCTGAGATTCAGAAAGTTCACTACTCACGATGACAGGATATGTTTCATTGGGTCCAAGGAATGAGTACCTTACACCTTGGGGAAGAGGTTTTAGCTCCACTTTAGGTGCCTTGAGCTCGCTCCAGTCACCTTCTTTGACATCCTCTTGTTGAGTGACCAAAGCTTCCTGATGAATCACCTCTGGTAGTGCCTCGTACTGTTTCTCACCAGTGACACTCTTGTGCGAATCCAACATTAACCCATAAGCAATGCTCTCAGCATTCTCAGTCACTTCAACCCCTCTATCTATCGTCAGGGCACGCTGTAGAGGGTCCCCTAGTGATATCTCTTCAAGGAGCTCATCAGCAAGGGCATCCATCTCTTCAATATAGAAGATTTGTCCTTGAACAGTTGGTTTCTTCATGATCTCCTTGATGTCAAAGTGCAGCGTGTGCCCTTTTCCCAGCTGTAGATCAATCGTACCATCCTTCACATTAATAATAGCTCCAGCTGTAGCTAAAAACGGTCTTCCAAGGATCAAAGGATCTTGAGCTTCCTCCCCCATCTCAAGCACTACAAAATCTGTGGGGATCTCATAGTTTCCAACCTTCACAGGGAGGTCTTCCAAGACACCTACAGGGTACTTCACTGAACGATCAGCCAAAACCAAGGAGAGTCTACACTTCTTGTATTGAGTGAAACCCAGCTTCTTCGCAACAGATAACGGCATGAGGCTGACACTAGCTCCCAAATCGCAGAGACTCCTTTCAAATACCATAGGTCCAAGAGAACATGGCAGTGTGAAGCATCCTGGATCTTCTAACTTTTTAGGGACAACGAGCCTTTGGATGATAGCACTGCACTCATGAGTAAGGATCATCATACCCTCCATCTCTTTCTTCTTTGTAGCTACAACATCTTTCAGGAACTTGCTGTACTGAGGAACCAGCATGAAAGCATCAATGATGGGCATTGTGATTTGAACTTCACTCATTTGCTTCTCAAACATAGCCTTGTACTTCTCTAGCAGTTGCCTCTTGAATCTTCCAGGGAATGGAAGTTTGGGTTCATAAGGAGGAGGGACAAAAGATTTCTCATTTGTTGGAGCAACAACTTCACCTTCTTTGACTGACTTCTTCTCTTCTCCAATCTTGCCTTTACCCTTTGCTTCCACAATCTTCTCTAAAATCTCATCATTGATCTTCTCATCAACAATCACAACTTCATCATCTATGTTGATGGCCACCCCCTCACCTAGTTTCTCAGCATCCTTGGTGAGAGCTTTCGGAGATAGTTGTTTCCCACTCCTAAGTGTGACAGCTTTCATGGTTTCTTTGGGATTTTGCTCAGATTTTCCTGGTAGTGACCCTTGTTGGCGATTCTGGTTAGAGCTCATTGAAGCAAACTGGTTTTCCAAAGCTTTGAACTTGTTGTTGAGCTCATTGTAGCTTCCTTCAATCTTGGCGTGCAAGTTCTTGAGCTCATAGCCAACATGCTTCTCACTTCTATTATGAGACTCCAGGATCTGTTTCAGAAGAGTTTCAGTGTTGTTTTCCTGAGAAACAGAGGTGGAAGGGTTAGATTGTTGTGGAGAAGGTTGGTTCCCTTTGTTGGGGAAACCAGGTGGAGGTTGCTGAGATTGGTTCTTATTCTGATACCCTCGTTGTTGGTTGTTGGGGTAGGATTTATGTGGGTAGTTGTACTGGAAATTAGGCTCTTTCCTGTACCAACTACCGTTGTTGTTTATGAAACACAATTCTTCTTGTCCTTCCAAGCCATCAACCTCATTTACTGCAGGTGGTACTTCCTGCTTTGTGTTACCCACAGCTTTCACTTGTTCTTGTGTGGCTTTTTCAGCAATGAGGAGGTCGATCTTGTCTTCCAGAGCTTTGATCTCTTTCCTTGTCTGCTTGTCGTCGCCCCTGCTGACTCTGTCGTGTTCTGCACTGTAGACTGCATCACTCTTCACCATGTTGTCAACCAGCTCTTCTGCATCTTCCTCAGTTCTTCCCAAAAAGAAACCATTGCTTGCAGTGTCCAATCTGGCTCTGTACTTAGGAAGAGCACCTCTGTAAAACGTGCTAAGCAAGCTCTCTTTAGTAAAACCATGGTGTGGGCATTTGGACTGGTAGCCCTTGAATCTCTCCCAGGCTTCACTGAATCCGTCCAAGTTCTTTTGCTGGAAACTAGAGATCTCATTTCTCAGCTTGGCAGTTCTGGATGAAGAGAAGAATTTCTCCAAAAATGCTCTCTTGCACTCATCCCAAGTAGTGATGGTGTCGCTGGGTACAGTCTTCTCCCACTGGCGTGCCTTATCGCCTAAAGAGAAAGGGAAAAGCTTGAGCTTGAAAGTGTCTTCGGATACACCATTGGTTTTTGACAAACCACAGTAACTGTCAAACTTGTCCAAGTGATCAAATGGGTCTTCTACAGGCAAGCCATGATACTTGTTGTTCTCAATCACATTGAGGAGTCCAGGTTTGACGTCAAAGTTGTTGGCCTCCACTGGTGGAGCTCGGATGCCCAACCTCTGTGCATTAACATTTGGACGGTCATAAGCACCAATGGCGCGAGCTGGTCGGGGTGGGTGAATTGGCCCTTGTGGTCCATTGTTTCCGTTTGGTGGATCCATGTCAATATTCAACTCCTGTGGCTGAACTTGTTGCTCTTCTTGTCTTCTCTGTCTTGAGATAGCTCTTTCGTAAGCTCTGATATCTGGAACTCGTGGAACTAGGTTTGTTGTGCCCTTGCTCCTCAAGTTCATATACCTGAAATGTCAAAAAGAGATGAAAACAGAGAATCAGTAACAAAATAAAAGAAAAATGACTTAGTCTCAAGCAAGTGACTAAATCTCAATGTTCTAATCAACTCAGAATTTGGCAACGGCGCCAATTTGATGTTAGGAGTTTTCAAGGCTCCTAAGGCAAATGTTGTAGTATAAAAGATTGTCGAACCAGTTCTGAGGGATATAAAAGCACCGAGAATGCAAGTACTAGCTTAATCTAAATGCGATCATTTGAATGATTTGGTTTTTGAACTACACTAAGACTGAATTGCAATAACAGACGCTAGATGCGAACAATGAAATGACTTTAACAGTTAAGATAAAAGAGAACTCATGGGTAAAGGGAAATAGACCTTGGGTGATTAAAGTTTGAACTAAGGATGGTAAGCGATGAATTAAACTATCAATCTTAGGCCTAGACACAATTCTAAACAAACTCTATGTTTAGATGAATGTTCATTTACTAACATAACTCAAGCATCAAATGTCTTCGGTTGAATGTTATGGAAGTAATCATTAAGAACAAGTCTACTAGCCATTTCAACATCTTTAACAACAAGTGTCCTTGGTAAAGAATGTTAAAAGCTTGGGAGAGTCGATTCAGGCATTTCATCGAACACTTTGTGAGTGGGAAATGCTTAAAGATCAACCCTTGAGTGGCCAACTCAAAAGATGCATTACGATTACTCTACTAGCAAGGAACAAGAGAAATCTACACTAAAACATCCTAGATCTAACCTAATCACCCTTGGTCTCCCTAACCCATGAATCCTAAAGTGGTCTACTCACTAATCATCATGATTCCTCTTAAACCCATTCTGGATTCAAGCTTAATCATGTGAGTTATGGAATAAACAAGGAACGAATAAATGGAATAAAGAAACAATGATCTTAAAAGATGAACTTTCCGAAAGGTTTTTCTGTATTTCTTCAAGAACAAAAGATTATCCCCAAAAACCCGCTTACAGAGGTACTTAACTTAGGTTTAGAAAATGTGTAACCAACAAACAAAATGACCAAAAGGTCCCTAAAATGAGTTGAGATTCGTCTGAGCAAGGACACGCAGCGACCTGGTGACATCGCTCCAGGGGGGTTGCTGCGAGTGCTCCACTTCGCGTCTCGAAGGCCGAGCGACCAGCTGCTGTCGCTCTGGAGGTCGCTCCAGTTGGGAGCGACCTAGTGTGATCGCTGTGGTGAGGTCGCTCCAGGGCCTTCCACCTGCTTGAGAGTGACACGACGACGAGCGACCCTCATACCTCGCTGTGGAGGTCGCTCTGGATGGGAGCGACGTGCTGAGGTCGCTCTGGCACGTAGCTTCGTCTCCGCTTGTCCCATGATCACCTTTTGACTCCCTTTTTAGCTCTAAAAGCGTCCAACCATCTTCAAGAACTCCAAGGGTACTCCCATACCTGATAAGAACTCATGTATGCAAAATGCAACCTATGAATGACTAAATCCTAGTCTATATGATCAAAATTGCATATGGATGAAAGGACAAAACAATGGAAATATGCAAGACATCAGTGTCCCATCGTCTACATCGTTCTTCATTATAAATATTTGAAAGCCTCTTTCTTTTATCACTTTCTTTTCCCAGAATCTGAAGATACCATTCTCTCTTTTCTCTCTCTCTCTCTCTCTCTCTCTCTCTCTTTCTCCTTTAATCCAGTGCATTTATTCGCAATTGAAATCAAGAATTCTATGTTCCATGGCTTTGGTTCAAGAATGGTAAAGCGATCTCTGTATACGGCGATCCAGACCCAAAAGATATCTCCAGTGGTTCTAGCCTTATCGCAGATCTGACCAGAAATCAACAAGGAGCTCTGATATATGCTTCCAATCTGGATTCCGTTCAAATTTTGTTGATGACTAACGCCGTGGAGGTTGTTAGAGCTGACGAAAACATGGGAGAAGCATTATCTGTGAATGTCGACAAGGATATCGACATCGACTTCGTGGATGACTTGATCTATCTGTTTCATATTCACCGAAATGATTATTTTGTACGCCAGTCAAGTCTTGCTGAGGATCAACTTTGACCACCCAAGGTAAGCTCATGATTGGGAAGATGTCCAAACTACACGCTTGAACTAATCGAGTATGATGAGCTTACTAGAAGAACTGGAAGTTTCTGGTGGCTTTACCTTTGTCATCCCCCAACCCAATCAGTGTCCGTGGTCGCCTCCTGAAAGGTACACATGTGTTTATGAGTCCTGGTTCCAGAAGGACGCGAAGCTGTTGTTTCCAATCCCTCAGCTCATCACATCTTATTGCAGTAGAAGTGACATAGGTTTTCCTCAGCTGATAACCATGACAAGTCCAGTTGCTGTAGAGCTAATGGTGTGGTCTGCCAAGATCGATACCTTTCTGAGTGTCATGAGTTTTGAGGACCTGGCTCTCCTGAAGATGATGAAGACTGGGTACATCAGCTTAAAGATGAAAACCAAGTTAAACATCATCACTGATCACCCGTCAAAAACTCTAGATTGGCAACGACTCTACTTCTACATCCAAATGAATCAAACTACATTTGAGGAACCACCGAGATATAGTGTTGTGGAACCCATAATCTGGTAAGGAGACAAAGTTTTAATAGTGACATTGAGTGTCTTGTTGTTTTAAGTTTGGCATCCTGAGGACAAAACCTATCCCAAGGACTTTCTAGACGATGTTACAAAGATAGCAACTCGTATTTATGATTCCTAGAAGAGGATTAACAGGCTGAGGATCAAAGAAAACCTTTACCAAATAACAAAGGGTCTTCTCATTTATTCCTCGTCATTTTTCATTACGTGTGCGTCCTCGGTGTCCACTTGCTATTTTTACTGATCTCTTTAGTTTTCTGTACAAAAGTTGTCTGGTCGTCTCAGATCCCTTGTTTGGTCCACTTCACAAAGAAGATGAGGAGAAAAAGGCGGCAAAACGACAACAGCAATCCCAGATCATTCTGAAACGATTGTCGAGGAGCCTGATGAGGCAACCAATAATCTCTTGGCTATCTTTGACTACATGCATGAAGAACCTGTTGACCAGGATGTTGTTATCCAGGTCGTTTCTTTCGAGTATCTGCCTTATAAGAAGAAGAATAAGAAAAATCCAAGAGGATCCAAAAGAAAAAGGGCTTCTATGGAGGAGGAAAAAACTGATGTCGATCAAGTGGCTGGGGATGCTGTTCTTCCTAGTCTCCCCAATTTCTGGTGCTCCCTCCGATATTCCTCAAATATAAGAAGATTCAACTTTTCTTTTACCAACTTATAACCCTCAGATTGCCGAGTAACCTGCTACGAGGGTTGACAATGATGAACCAAATGCGAGGGATTAATGATGAACCTTTTGGGAACCAAAATTCACACCATCAATTTCCGTAAATTAAGGAAAGTCAAGAAACCCTAACTTTCCCTGAGGTCTTGGATTCTCTGTGAGAGCCAACGACAAGTACTCGAGTAAACGCGGAAAGTATGAAGAGATAACAAAACGGATTTAGAAATCAATAGATCTTTATTTCGAATTTTCATACGAGTGCTCCAGAGAAAAAAGCGTGCATGAAACTTGTATGGAAACGGGATCACAACAGAGTTCGTATAGCACAAGCAGTAAAACGAGACTAGGTTTGCTAGCTCTACCACCTATGTCGAGAGAAACCTATGCGGCTGAAACTCGCTTAGAAATAGAAAAAAAGACGAAAATATTTTGAAGGATTCGGGACTGGACCTTAAGAAAGGCTGCCTATGTACCCCTTTCGAGGATCAAGTCGGACGTAGTTCAATTAAAAGAGTGAACCAATAGATCGAACTGCTGGAGCAAGTTCGTCTGGTAATCGAGTGCCAGTCATAGAAACCAAGCTTGTCGAGAATAATGCTTAGGGTTTATAAGTGCAATGAGTTGTAGAGTCTAAGTAAATCAGGATCGTCGAACAAAGATGGAGAAACGTCTGAGTATAACTCTGTTGTTCTAGCCACCTAACTTCTAAGTTCTTCTAAGCTAGAATTTCTATAGATCTAAAACTTATGGTCTTCTGCCTTTTTCTTTAGCTCCCCTTATATATGCCTTCTGGGTAGGTTCCCCTTTCCTTTTTTTGCCCCTAAATTGAGTTTATCGTTTCACAGAAATATTCCTTTTTATCTCGATCTTCATCGTTATCTTGGAAACTTGACATTTATCTTTCAAACTAAACATTTATCTCTTTCTGCAAGATAAAAGATAGACCGTCATTTCAATTGGCCTCTTTTTCGTTTAAAACCGTGAGTGGGCTTTAAGCCGAGTTTTAGACCTACTCGGGCCGTTTTCTGACTAAAGCGTTTTCACGATTTTGTAGAAAGAGCACTTCTGAAACGACGTCGATTCCGACGAGAGTTCAATTTTTCCGTATAGTGCAGGCAACCTTTAGGTGTTTAGTTAACCATTGCCATTTTACACGATCAATTCAAACTTTCTACTTGGAAACAAGTTCTTGCAATAAAGTTCCAACGTCAATTCCGATCAAGACAAAACAAGAACGAGTTCGATCCGGTTTCAATGGAAGGAGCTACGAGGATGGGATAAAAATGGATTGATGCATTCAACTCGCCGAATGGGCGAGTTGGATTGCATGTCTGACCCAAATCGCCAAACGGGTGAGTTGGGCGACATGGGCCGACCAACTCACCCAATTGGGCGAGTTGGGCAGTGTGGGCCGACCAACTCACCGGTTTGGCAAGTTGGAGCCCTCCAACTCGCCGAACGGGCGAGTTGGTCATCTTGCTCGATCCAATTCGCCGAACGGGCGAGTTGGTCATCTTGTTCGATCAAACTGGCCGAATGGGTGAGTTGGTCAGCCCATGTCGCTCAACTCGCCTGAGTTGGTCGGCCCACGTCGCCCAACTCGCCCATTCGGTAAGTCGGACTGTTCCAATTCGCCGAACAGGAGAGTTGGTTGGCCCACGCTGCCTAACTCGCTGAACTGGCGAGTTGGTCGGCCCACGCTGCCTAACTTGCCCGATTTTGGCGAGTTGGTCGGCCAACGTCACCAAACTTGCCGAACGGGCGAATTGGTTGGCTCGTGCGGTCCAAATCTTCGAATGGGCGAGTTGGATGGCTGGAGCCAACTCTTCCGTTCGGTGAGTTGGAAAATCAAGCCTTATAGTCCTTTCGGTATTTCGATGCTCGTGGATCTGTTTGTATGAGGCCTAGAGTAACCTTTCTCGATGACTTATCGTGCAAACCCTCATTGGGGGTCCATACGAAACTCAATTTCCATTTTCCTGCTCTTCTTTTTTCAAAATATTATCTCTCGTTTTTCAAAGAGGACATTTCTCAGGAAGTTTCTAACGTTGATTCTGTTGTGACCGATTTTGACCCTAACAAATAGCCCCCCAGCTCGTTAAAATCGTAAGGTTCCAGCGAGCTTTTTAGCAGGTTTGGTAAGTTATGCGGAATCAATGGTTGAAAAGGTCTGTTGGAAGTGTTCTACTTATTTTTCTAAGAGCGGAATGCAGCAGGATTGGGGCTGCGCCTTGTGAAGGCTGGCTACGTACCCTTGTAGAAGGGATCAAGCCTTTCGTAGTTCGTCCCGGAGTTAAGGTTCCTACTACTTTTTTTCCAGCGTGACCTTTATTGTTTATCTGTGTGTTGTGTAGAGATTATCAGGCATAATGCTGCCAACGACATCATATATTGGACGTTGGCCTCGAGACTAGCCTCATAGGCTGTTTATTTTGGCTGAGTGTAGCCGAATTTATATTTTCAGGACTGACATCATGTGGCTTCGGATCCCGGCCGCTTTGCGACATTTTTAATAAATAAACTAGGATTTTTACTTGAAATAGAGTTTAAGTAGATTCGGATTTTTGTTAAGTATAGAGGGAAGGATACGAGTTGTCATCTCGTTCCCAAATCTTTTGGGGATCGTCCTATTCGTTGCTCGTTCGAGATGTTTGAAAAGTTTTCCAAAGTTTCGAGAGCGTTTAGATATGGAAAAAGAGACATGCTTTAAGGATCTCGTATCTTTTCGATATCATGATTTGAGACGTTAGAGACCAGTATGCTGGGTTTAGGGTAAGACTTAGGTCTAATCACGGTTTTAAGGGGTGCGATGACTACTTCGGCTTACATTTCTCGTAACGTTTTCGACCTGATTCCGTCCCGCTTTAAAGTCCGCGATATGTTCTCAGCCTATGTAATTGTATGGTAGGAATCGAGCATCTCTTTGAGGACAACTTTTAAGTCTCCCGAAAGTGCTGACCAAAATTTTAGATTTCTTTTATAGCGCTATTATCCTTGTGTCGAGTGTTCGAGAGCTAACTCTTCGAGATGGCTTAGTCTGTTTAGGACGTAAAGAGTTTGTTGTAATCAGAAACAAACTTATTGGTAGATATAATCGTTTTTGAACCTTCATGAAGGATACGTGTTTAAGAAGGTGTGTATGTTTAATAGTCGCAGACGAACTGTTTTTAAGGCGAGCATTCCTTTTCCGAAATTTTTGACGAAAACAGTTCTCTGAGCGTTAGCGACGTCTCACTGTGTCAAAGGTTGAGTTTTTCTTTTGTATGCCGCATTTCATGCGTGAAATGTTTGCGGGCTTGAAGATGTGTGGTATCGCAAGGTTTTTGTTTTAACCTTACAGAGAAGAAACATTTTGGTTTGTTTCTGAGGAATTAGGACCAATGGGTCGCGCAAAATTTGTCCCTCAGAATATGCGTCTTCCTTCACTGTGCTTTGTGAAGGGTCGGCCCCCCGAGGTTTATTTCATGTATTGTTGAGGATGCTTCGTATAGTTCTAGGAGCTTTGTCACAAAATTTTCCTTATGTGCCGCTTTTTACTTGTAAAACTCTGTGGGTTTAGAGTTAAGTGCAGAACATATTGAACTTGGTCGGTTGTTGACAAGTTTATGTTTTCCGTTAACCGTTTGGTGGTTACGATTAAGTTTTGATATTAATAATTGATCTTATGATTTATGATTTTTGGTTACACGATAGTTATTTCCACTTGGCGATTTTAGAATAATCGTGGATTATCGTTTTCCTGTTAAGTGATTAGATGGAGCAGTGACCGCTCAAAGATTTTGGCTCGGTCCGAAGGATGTGTTCAGCCGCATAGCCGAGGACGTTGCTGGTCACAGATTAGAATATGGCACCTTCGTGTTAACATTAAGGTCATGTTAGTTGAAAACTTTCCTAAAGAGGATGCCGAATTCTGTTTCGGATTTATCGGAAAACGTAACTGGCCGAGGGCCAAAACGCGTTTGTCGAGATTGATGGGCCAAGTCAAAGTTTTCAGTGCTATAGTCATACACATATTGTTTTGTTTTTGTACGATGAAGACAAAGCCTAAGAGGCTTGATAAAGTACCCGTGCGAGATGATTGCCTGCTTGGATGGAATCGAGGAGCTGGGAAGCAGAATCCAGCGAGCCGCATGGCTAAGAAATGAGATCTGTAAAGTCGTAGTGCGAAGAGATAAAGTATAGTTTTTCGTTGAGAGAAGAGTCTTATGACTTTGTTTTTAGTTATACGCAAATTGTCCAAAACACTTCTCCGTAAAACCTGCTACATTCTTTTCCAAAAGTTTCTTCGCATAACATGGTGTGGCTATACGAAGGATGTTTCGCGTAAGTAAATTGAGAATGTCTCTTGCAGATTACTCGTGATGTTTGCGAACGAAGAATGTATTTTCCTCATTCTTTTCTCCGCATTGCAAAGTCGTTTTTCATGACACCGATCTTGTTTTCCCGTAGGCTCTTTCGTATAAAATGCTATAGTTATACGAAAGTAATGGATGATCAGTTTTATGAGGCATCGCATGG
Source organism: Moricandia arvensis (assembly GCA_905132765.1). Classification (NCBI taxonomy): domain Eukaryota; kingdom Viridiplantae; phylum Streptophyta; class Magnoliopsida; order Brassicales; family Brassicaceae; genus Moricandia; species Moricandia arvensis. The sequence continues at coordinate 87,505 of CAJHQP010000017.1, read as the reverse complement.
CCTAAATGATTTTCTGTCTACTGCTGCGACAGTTTGCTTTGTCAAAAGCTCTTCTTGATGCCGAAACAATTTTTTTTTCTTTTCTTTTTGAAGTATGGGAGTATACGAGTATAGTATACGTACTTACTCCCTCCCTTTTTCTACAAAAGAAAACAGCTGAACCGATATTTTGAAGGGTTGTGTACGTTTTTTCTTTCGAAGTTTGAGATGATCGACAATCCGGGTCGGTTTAAAGACGACGCTAGGATTGTGACTTGGTGACATTCAGGTTGACGACTAGGAATACGTCGGTTTTAAGAAAATTTCTAGGAACGAGTCGGTTTCAAGACGACGTTTGCGTTTCTAGTTCGTTTTTTCCTTAGGAAGCGAGCTGAGTGTGCGGGCGATTGTTTCTTGATTTTTTGAGAGTTTAGATCGGCTTGCAAGATCTGCCTGAGCAGTGGCAGAACAATAGATCGAGTTCCCTAAAGTTTTATGGCGATCTCCGAAGCATTTTTATTTCTTAGTACCTTCCTACGAAAATTCCAAGTCTGATTGCAAAAAGTTCCAAGCCGGTCATACCGTAGTTTTCTCGAAGGTTTGGGTTAACCTCTTCTCCGTTTTGCTTGCTCATCTCCCATTCCTCTTATCGTGTCTGTACGCTCCTTAAGTATGGTAAAAAAATTAGTTCTTCCTGGCCGCGTTTAGCCTCAAACCTGTCTTGTCGTTTTTATCGTAAAGTTCCAATGGTAACTCCAATCGAGATGAAACAAGAGATGTTTCGATCGAGATTCAAAGTAGAACATAAAGTTGGAGGTAAGGGCGAGTAGGATGCCTAAGAGGGCGAGTAGAACTCCCAAGAGGTCGAGTAGGAGCAAGCCAAGGAGTTTAGGTTAGTCTTACTTGTTTTTGTCGTAAAATCTCAATGGAAACTTCAATTGAGATGAAACGAAAAGCGTTTCGATCGATATTCAAAAGAAAAAACAAAGGAGAAGCTCATCAGGGCTTGCCCAACTCGTCAAGAGGCGATTTTGAGGGAATAAATCGAAATCGCCATCGGGGCGAGTTGGACGGTGTGCGTCCAACTTGTTTTAATCGTAAAAACTCAACGGAAACTCCGATTGAGACGAAACAAAAAGCGTTTTGATCGGAGTTCAAAAGAGAGCGCAAAGGTGATCCAAAGGACTGCTCATTTGGTCATACTCGCTGATTCGACGAGTTGGATGGTTTGTTTGGTAAAACTCGTCCAATGAGCGAGTTTGGACGTCTCGTTCGGTCTAACTCGCCCGTTTGGCGAGTTGGAAGTCCAACTCGCCAAATGGGCGAGTTAGACGCCTCGTTTGGTCCAACTTTCCTGTTTGGTGAGGTGGACTGGTATAATCTATGCGTCCATCTTGTTTTGATCGTAAATTCTCAACGGAAACTCCGATGGAGACGAAACAAAGAGATTTTTGATCGAGATTCAAAGGAGAACGCAAAGGTGATCAAAAAGACTGCTAGTTTAGTCTAACTCGCCCGTTTGGCGAGTTGAACGGGCGAGTTGGACAGTTTGTTTGGTCAAACTCGCTCGTTCGGGGAGTTGGATTGGTCCAACTCTCCCGTTTGGCGAGTTGGACTGGTCCAACCTGTGTGTCCAACTTGTTTTGATCATAAGATCTCAACGGAAACTATGATTGAGACGAAACAAAGAGAGTTTCGATCATGACTCAAAGTAGAACGCAAATCTGAGCCAAAGGACTGCTCATCGTGTCCAACTCGCCGAACGGGCGAGTTGGACAGCTATTTTGTTCCAACTCGCCCAATGGGAGAGTTTGGACTGCTCGTTTTGTCTAACTCGCCCGTTCGGAAAGGTGGATTGGTCCAACCTTTGCGTCCAACTTGTTTTGATTGTAAAATCTCAACGGAAACTCTGATTGAGACAAAACGAAAGGCGTTTCAATCGGGACTTAAAGAAGAATGCAAAGGTGAGACAAAGGACTGCTCATCCAGTCCAACTCTCCTGTTTGGCGAGTTGGACAGCTCTTTGGGTCCAAGTCGGCCCAATGGGCGAGTTTGGATGGCTCGTTCGGACTAACGGGCGAGTTAGACGGCTTGTTTAGTCCAACTCGCCCGTTCGGTGAGTTGGACCGGTCCGATTCGTAATGCTAACGCGTTTCACTTTATGAACGATGTTCCATAAAATATTGTCAAGCTTGATTTAACAAAAGCTGTTTTGAAAAATGTTGTTGAGCTTTAATTTTACGAAAGTTATTTTGCGAATTGTCATGAGATTAGTTTTACGAAAGTTGTTTTGTAAAATGTTCTTGAGTTTTACTTTATGAGAGTCGTTATGTAATCATGTTTTCGTGTTTGGCTGTACAAGTGCCATTTTTTTGGAAAACTTACGTTTTAGCCTCTAAATCTTTGGCTGTGATGAGCTTAATTATCAGGCGTTGACTTAATCAGAGATTTTCTCGTTTCCGCAGGATCGATCCGAGGGAATTAAGAGTAGTTTTCCGAAGTAAGTACAAGTGACACTCATCGAGAATTCACTAAATATGTCGCGTAGAATTGAAGCTTGAATTTTTACGAATCCTTAGGTTTCAGAAAATGTTTTTTTAGCAGTGAGGAATACGATCTCTTGTTTTTCTTAGTTTATTTTTCATCAGAAGTTTAGGTTTCGAGTGACACAATAGAGATCGACTTTGTTTCTTCGAAAAATGTTCGGAAGAAGTACAACAGTGGGGGTTGTGGGCCCGATTTTCTGCGCTTCATATCTCCGTTAGTAATCTAGGGTTTTTCCGTAATTTCTGGGAGAACAAGTTTTATTTTTCCATTTTTTTTCCGAAAAAGTTCTTTTTGGTCGAACTTTACGGGGTTTAATAGATTTTATTGTTGTCCTTTCTGTTTAGTGAGCGAAATCGCGAGCTTATTTCGGTGCCCCTCATGTGGCGAAGAGTCGCGACTAGATTTTCGATTTTCTCAAGCACTGCAGCGTTTGCATAACCGTTGGCGATGGGAGTAGTCACTGCTGGAGTTGTTTTACCAGCGTTGTTGCAAGCTGCACTATGGTCTTTCATATTTCCAGACATTGTTTCGATCAAGCGTTTTGTAGCCATGAGTTACAGTAATCCTCCCCCCTCCTTCTAGCGCCAAACTGTGGAAACCAAAATTTACAGCGTCAAGTTCCGTAAATTAAGAAAAATCAATAAACCCTAACTTTCCTAGAGGTCCCAGATTCTCTGCGAGAGCCAACAACAAGTAATCAAGTAAACGCGGAAAGTATGAAAAGACAACAAAACGGATTTAGAAATCAATAAATCTTTATTTCGAAATTGCATACGAGTGCTCCAACGGAGTTCGTATATCACAAGCAGTAAAACGAGACTAGGTTTTCTAGCTCTACCAAAAACCTATGGTGGGAGGAATGCTATTTGGGTGATTGTGGATATACTCACCAATTCAGCTCATTTCCTAGCGATTAAGAAAACAAATGGAGATGATCAATTAGCGCAGATTTACATCAAAGAGATTGTGAGGTTTCATAGGGTTCTTGTCAACATTGTATCTGATCATGATACAATGTTTACATATGCTTTTTGGGAAGACTTTCAGAAGTCTCTTGGGACAAAAGTCCATATAGGTACATCTTATCACCCGCAGACAGATGGACAGTCAGAGAAGACTATTCAGACATTGGAGGATATGCTCAGGGCTTGCGTCTTGGATTGGGAATAAAGCTGGGGAAAGTATTTACCTCTAGAAGAGTTTGCCTACAACAACAACTATCATTAAAATATTGAGATGCCACCGTATGAGGTTTTTATGGTAGGCCTTGTCATACACCACATTGTTGGAAAAAGTGAGAGAGCGAGGTCTTATAGAACTCATAAACCGATCATAACTCATAAACCGTGCCGTTTTTGTGAATCCAAGGCCACCATTGTGTTCGAGACGTCGAAACGAGTCTGGAACAGGAATCATAACCGTAGAGCCGCTGTCACGAGCCGTCACGGGGGACCAGAAGCCCTACGCGTGAATCTCACGCGCGACCCAAAGCCCTGCGCGTGAATCTCACGCGCCATCGTAGCTTACCAGAGTCGCAGCGCGTGTCGTCTACATGCTACCGTCTCTGACTGACGTTCTTCGAACCATTAGTTTACCGCCGGGAAGCCGCCGCCGTGTTGCCGCAGCGCCTTTTTTGTCGCTGCTGGCGACCGGTCTCTGGTGACTCACTGGTTGACTCAGCGACTCAACTGATTCTACTCGGCGAGTCAACTTGTTGACTGGTCAACCTACCGGTTTAGTTAATTGGTTATGGATTAAACTGATTTGGTTTGGTTAGGGGTAAACCGATTTGGTTATTCTAATTATTTAGGTTGAATGGTTGGTTCAATTGAAATCAAATTTGGTTAAAGAAAACATGTTAGGTTAATTCTATTTCAATTTGGTTAAGAGTTGACCTGTTTGGATCAGAGTTGACCAGGTTGAACATTCACCAACAAGGTGACTTTTGTGCTGAACATTTAAGCCGTTCGAAGTGCGTTTTGACTCAATTCTAGCCCTGATTTCAGATTTAGAGTCTGTTTGCGCAACTCGAGTTCATAGCTACTCCTTTCCACATTTCTAAGGTAAGGGCTATTCCTTTAAATCACATACTAGTGTAGAATTGTTTCTATGTTAGTTTAGATTTCGAAATATGATCTGTATGTTTGTGTTAAATATTGCTTGATACTTAGGATATCCTCTGTAAACTGGAATTAGCGGTCTAGAGGATTCAACTTTGATTGAAATATATATATATATATATATATATTATATATATATATATTATACATAATTACGAGTAGGGACTATGTGACGAGGGCATGGGTTCAGAGAGATCTGGTCAAGCAACGCATATGAACGCATATGATGGCGGGGGTTCAGAGACATTTGAGCTAGCGAAGCATATTGGAGGGCGGGGGCTCAAAGACATTTGGGCTAGTGATGCATATTTTGTGGGGCGTGATGCATAGGCGTTTGCATTTTGACGCATAGTGGTTAAGGGCGGGGGTCCAGAGATGTCTGGACTAGCGACACATATAATGATATAGTATATCCGTATGAGGAGAATGCAAACTGTGTTAACTAACTATGTACCATCAACGCATTGTATGCTTTGTGTTATGCTCTAGGCATCGTGGTTGTTCATGTTAGAGCTAAAATTCCAGAGTGAGAGTTCTATTTACTTAGTTAGTGTTTGCGTATCTAGCATCTCATACCTCACTGAGTGTCTCTCTTGTTACCTACCCCTCCTTCTTTCCTTCTTTAAGGTGAGACTGGCGAGTATGAGGGATTCATACCGGATTGGTGCTTTTGGACGTCTTATTTATTTCTTTTTTCCAGATTTATGAATTTATGTTTTTTCCGACATTGAATTTATTTCTTTATTGGATTTATGGTGTTGAGTTTAACTTTTTAACACTAATAAATGGAAATTTTATGAGATTATTATTAATTATATATTTTGGAAAATACTAGTGTTACACTCTCTTTTGGGCTTTGTGTTTTGTTTTTCTTCTGATTTTGAGCCCATATTGCACATATGTTGGTTTACTATGGTTTTAAGTGTATACCTTAGTTTTTTTTCAATCGTTTTGTTTGCCAACCGTTATTTATATTAGAGCGTTCGTCTCTGACGCGAAAAATATGGTGTATGATGATATCTTTTTTATCAATTTAAATTTATTAATTGAATTTTTAAAAAGTTACAAATTACGTGTATATAATTCATTTGCTTGCATCAACATTTTCTCTTGCTTTGAAATTTCCTCAATTTTTTTAGAAATGACATGTTTATAGCAAACATCATTATGGCTATGCTCTTGAACATAGACATGTAAGCGAATTGATTATACACTAGAACTTTCAACTTTGACTTTTTGGAAAGTGAGTCCTTGCACGTGAAATTCAAATAATATTTACATTTTCTATGTTTCATCTTACAACAAGACATCATAAGCAACATATCCAACATTTGATGTATGCATAGAAGAGTAATAAACCTTGTGGATTCTCCCAAGTTCCCAGACTCATTCTTAACATGTAAAACTTCCATTAGTATGGCAGACAAATCAACTTTTTCACAAAAATCACCAATGACAAAGCTAGAGTAGTAATCATCATCAAGGCCCAATGGTTCATTAATTTTAAAGCTTCGTTCCAAATTGTAAAATAGTACCTATCTATGTGCAATTGTTTTACTCGGATTCTTTATTTGGAGTGGAACCAATTCGACATGTGTAACAAACGATTATGGAATGATCAGTCTCTTTGAAACAACATGTGTCTCTTTGTGAACCTACTGCATTTCTTTGAGAAACTTTTAGTGCAAGAAATCTCTATTAAGGATCAAATCCCTTTGATGAACAACACCAACCTTCATTTCTTGGTTTTCTAGATTCAACTTACTTAAAGATGCATCAGGAATCCATACATTTGATACATCACCCAATGTTTCAAGAATTGAATCTGTATCTTCTCGTACATTGTTGACAAGAACAATCTCCCTTTCAAAATCAAATCAACCAACTGTGTACTCTCATTCGATTGAATACTGCGTTGAATCCAGTTCAATGCATGTTCATGATTGTTGTTTTCTGCAGTTTTAATGGCTTTCGTCAACAACTGAATAGTTGAGAAAAACTGAGCCACTTTCTTCTCTCTTTTGGCAAAGAGATTTTCCATTCTAACCTCCAATGCATCAAATTGCATATCAACATTTGCTACAACATTAATCAATCTTTATTCTCCAAAGTTTTAAACGATTTTTGCCGCTATTGATTCTGAGGAGGAAAGAATCTAATACCACTGATACAAAGAAATTTATTGAAGAAGAAGAGAATATTAATAATTGGCTTGACGTTGTAGAAACACAAATAACCTCTCAAAATGTGAAAAGCCTACCTTCGAAAAAACAATTGAACAAGAGTAAGGGATTTCCCCAGAAAGTTCATACGAACACCATAGGAACCACAATGTAAAGAACAAAAAGACATTAACATAGTTCTGATATGTTTTTTCATGATTCTATCTTTTGCTCTTTCACCTTTAATAACTCTGTTTTTGTGTACTAACAGTATGAAGTGGCATATTAGACTTCTTTTCATTTTCTGTATCAAATCCTCCCTCTTCCAAAAAACATGACCACAAGGTTTTAAGAGAGATCATGCTTCTTCGCTGATGAAAACTTTTTCGAGAATCGGCACTCGAAGGTTGGTTATGAATAATCTTTGACTTCCCAAAGATCATAGAGCAAGCAGCATGGGAGTATTAAACCCAACACAAATACTAACCTCAAGTCGATCTTCAAAGAAACAATGCGGTGAAACTTCCATATGAAGTTTAGTTCAGAACCAATAAGGAGTATATTAAACTCAAAACATGAACTGTTTAAACACCAAATGAACACCCTTTGGTTGGTCGAATGGCGCCACAAACGAAGATGAAATTCACTTGATAAACCGGTTGATCTTGGAATCCACCAAAGATCGAATAGTACCAGAAGGAACAAACATAAGAATCTCTCTCACAAATTTCCATAAATATTCACTCAAAACTTATTTTATTTCAATGATAAATGAGGCATTTATATAATAGGAAATGGCATTCCAATGGTTGGCATAGGAAAAGACTAGCCAGACATAGAAACTAACCAACTATGAAACATAGAAAATTTGACAAAACAATGATGACTTGACCAAAGTTGAAGGATTGAAACGAATGACTTCGGCATGTCGAGTACTTTCGCATGGTTGGCGATTGTTGAATTTCTGTCAGATTGGTGTAATATGCAACCATTACATGTATTTTCTTGTTGGGATTTTTTTCTTTTTATTGACTATCCTTGATGATTCCCATGATCACTTCATACTCCCTCACTTAAAAAAATTTTTGTCCTCAAATCTTGTTCTCTGAAAAATGAAAAACTTGAACACAAAATTTGCAAATGATGAAGCATAATTGTATTACAAAAATAACAACCCTCTTTTTTAAATAGAAAATGGATAGATGAGAATGGTGGATAGCAGAAAAGAATATCAAACCTTCAAGTTTGCTATGATACCAAATGATGGAAACTCTTCCGAGAATCGGCACTCAAAGGTTGGTGATGGATAATCTTTGACTTCCCAAAGATCGTTGACCAAGCACCCTAGGTATATTAAGCCCAGCACACAATACTACACTTAAGAAGACCTTCAAAGAAACAAGGGGGTGGAACCTCCGAATGAAGGTTAGTTGAAAACAATTGAGGAGTATATAAAAACTCAACACCTGAACTGTTTAAACACCAAATGAACACCCTTTGGTTGGTAGAAAGATGTCAAAAATAAGGATGGAATTCACTTAATAAGCCGGTTAATCTAGGAATTCACCAAAGATCGAATAGTTTCCGAAAGAACAAACATGAAAATCTCTCTCATACTTTTCCAAAAATACTCAGTCAAAACTTATTTTATTTCAATGATCAATGGGACTATTATATAATAGGCAATGGCATACAAAAGGTTGGCATACTAATATACCTTGTTATTTACCAGTTCTACACCATCATTTGGACCCCATTTGGACCCTATTTGGAGTCTATTATGTGTGTCTGGACTGTGTTTTAGAGTCTTTACAGTGTCATGTACGTTTTGGAGCATTATGGAGATAATGAAGCTTGTTAGAGTATAAGAGAGATATCCAGTACCTATTCACATTCAACTAAGAACGAGTGGAAGTCAATCATGACCATCGATCGACAGAGCATCCTTCTTGTCTATCGACGGCCTACTCACAAAGTATTGACAGACTTCAAGCCTAAGTTAAGAAAATTACGAGAATGCCCCTGGATGAGTTTTGACCTAGTTTATATAGGTTCTGCCATTGTTTAGGTAGACCACCACACACTTTACGATTACACAACTTTTAGTTTTATTGCTTTTCAATAGTTTAGGAGAGAAGATCTGAACTCTTTCAGAGATTTGTATTGAAATCCCGTTTATTTTTTTATGCATTATATTATTCTCATCTTGTTTTCAATGATCATGTTTGAGTAATTCACCTGTTAGAGTTAGAGTTTATAATGATACTGATGAATTAGCCCCAAAATAGGATTGCTAAGATGAAGAAATATCAATATTTGGAATTGTGTTTAATGCTTGTGTTCTAGAGTAGCTAACTAGAAACCTGAACTTAGGACATGGACAACTACGAGAGTAGGTTCTGTGCCAAAATTGATTCCATTGAGCTAGGTTGTTATATGCACTGGTCTAATTAGCATAGCAGACAAACTTCATGTCTGATTAGCGTCGATCGACACTCGGCCTTAGCCGTCGATCGACGGTGTACTTCTCTGTCCGCATACAAGAGTTGGAACAAGAGGGGGTAAGACTAGTTAACTTATTGCCCTTGCACATTAATAATTCCCTACATCCTATCCATTATAATTCACTTACATGAAACTCTAGATATATTATTTTCCATATTTGCATTAACCTTAGTATTTTAGACAAATTTTTTTTAAAAGATAAATCTATAATCAAACCCCCTATTTATAGCATGCCTAGCTTAGCCATAAGAATTATAAAAATCTATTGTGTGCCCTCGCTCTTTGTGGATTCGATCATTAAGTACTGCAATTTGACCTCTTATGGTAAGAGTAGTTCGTAGGGTTTATTTGATAGATTGTCTGCATTAACATAAACCTTACCCCGCACGCTGTCAAATTTGGCGCCGTTGTTGGGGAGCAAGGATCACCATTAGATTCTTTTTCTAGGTTTAGTCTAGGCTTTTTCATTACTACAAGTTACTAAAAATTTATTTTCCTTGTCTTTCAGGTGAATGCCTATCAATACTAGAAGCAATAAGAACAAGGAATTACTCTTCTCAATCCGGTTGTAATCGAACGCTCCATCCAAAAACATATACGACAAGCATCGATCGACAGTATCATTCAACCGCCGATCGACGCTTCTTCACGACCAACATTGATCGACAGCACCAACATGACGTCAATCGATGGTATTTCATGAGTTCAGATGGTTGTGACTTTAGTTGTGGTCCTAAATGAGAGAGAATACTTGTATGACCTTGAACGTCATCTGCGTAATGCAACATGCCAGAGAATTGATGATCAGGGGGTTGTAATCCCTGAACCAGAAGTAGAAGCAGACGTTGTAGTAGCTCGACCTAAAGCTAATGCCCAAGCTGCTCAACGAACACTGGCAGACTACAATAGTCCAGACCAGTTCTATGCTAACAGATCCGCCACTCGTCCTCGAGCTTTCCAGAGGAATGATTTTGAGATCAAACCGTCCTTCTTCGCACTTGTTGCACATACACCCTACCATGGATTGCAACATGAGCACCCTATGTATCACCTGGAGTGATTTGAGGATCTAGTTTCTGCTATTAAGGCCAATGGAGTCCTTGAGGACTATATATTCTGCAAGCTCTTAAAGTACTCACTTGTTGGAGATGCTTTGAATTGGCTTAAGCAACTACCACCAGGCTCTCTGACATCCTGAGCATACATCAAGAATGCATTCCTGCGCAATTTCTTTGATGATGCGCGAGCATAAAAGTTGAGAAGAAGAATCCCTACATTCAAATAGGAACCTGGAGAGTCATTCAGAAGCTCTTGGTTTAGATCAAAGTCCTACCATAGAGACTGCCCACACCACAGTTTCAACGAGGTGCAACTACTTAGCACCTTCTTTAGAGGTATTGATATGCAGTACCAGATGGTTTTAGACACAACAAGTGAAAGGACTTTCAGCACTAGGAGTCCAGAAGAAGCAACAAGGCTTATTGAGAACTTGGCGTCTAGTAATAGCACCAAGAACACTGATTATGAGATGAAGAAATCAGCTCGATCTTTGAGCAAGGAGCATATAGATGAAGTCAAAGCAGAGCTGGACAGTGTTCAGAAGTTTCTCAGGAAGCAAGAAGTGAAATCCATGGAAGAAGAAGATATGAATTTTGTTTGTGAAAACGGTTTCCAGAGATAGGGAAATCAGGGCTACAACAGAAACTCCTATGGTGGCAAAAAGAGTAACTACAACTATAATTTACAGAGCAAGTTAGAAGCTATAGTTGACAGAGTATCAGAAAAACAACATATGACTGTGAATTTCAATGGAAAGATATATGCTCTGTCCATTAATCTCAACACAAAGTTTGAGACTCTCAGCACTCATGTCAAGAAGTTGGAAAATCAAGTGGTCCAAACAAGTGAGGCCATTCAGAGATATGAGACCCTGATTAAGGAGAAAGGACAAGTTGGTCAGAAACAACACATCAGTGAATTGATAAGTGATGATTTTTGGCAAGAGGTGAAGAGAGAACAACTCCAAGAGGGAGGTTTCCGAGTAGAAAGTGCTATGTCTTTCGGCAGTTCACACTGGTGTCGATCGACACCCGCTGCTGAGCATCAGTTGATGGAACCCTTAGAGCCTGTAGCTACGTGTGAGTCTTCAAACTTTGATTGACGTAGAGACATAAACATTGATAAACGGTCTTCAACAGCAGAACCAGTCCGTCTACCGAGTATGAATGCAAGCTTGTTTGTCAGACATCCGAGTAAGGAGACTCCAGAATATAACACTGATACACTTGAGCCAATTGTAGTTAATAACACAACAAAAAGACACCCCAAAAGGAAGTAGAAGAATCCTAAACATCTGCGCAGAGAAGCAAATGACAAAGAGATGGATGGCTTTGCCAAAAGAGTTTTTAAAATTCCTTTAGATTCTTAATTTGATGAAGCGTACTATACTTATAGATTTTGGATGTTTTTCAGGGAATCCAAGGAGACAGAATAGGACATAGAGCGCATGCTCAATGGCCTTAGAGAGAAGATAGAGCAGAGGATCACTCTCAAGAAGAAAAGTGACACTTAAGTTTGTGATTCAATGTTTTGTCAAAGGCCACGAGTATCCCAATGCCCTATGCGATACTTGATTAGCAGTCAGCATCATGCCTAGAGTTATGGCAGAGAAGCTGAGCCTAAAAGTGGAGCCTTCTAGTGATTCATTCACCTTTGTGGATTGCTCCAAAGAGAATTCAGGAGGAATTGCCATAGACGTCCCTGTGCAGATTTGCAATGCCTTAGTCCCAATAGACTTCCATGTGATGGATATAAAGATTAACTGGAACTCTTCCTTACTCATTGGAAGAGCATTCATGGCCATAGTGGGAGATATCTATGACATGAAGACAAACATGTTGTATATATCCTTGATTGATCCAAATAACTTTTACGAACGTGTTAAAGTCAAGAACAAGGCTACTCTGATAGAATTGGATGATGATCTAGGCTTAATTGCTACATGCTTATGCAATTACAACCAATATGAGGAGTCTGCGGATACATCATCGATCGATACCCAACCCTTGGTATCGGTCGACGAACCTCACATAGAGAAACTGCACGAAACCCATCCTTCAGAGTCGATCAATACCCATCTTCAACCATCGACCGACACTCATCCGAACAAAGAAGACAGTCTAGAAGACATAGTCTACATTGGACGGCAATATCGTGAGATGGCTAACCAAGATTATGACATTTCCTATTATGAAGAAGAAGCGAACGAGTGTCATGCTCTTGCACTAGAGGAGGCTAGAAACTTCAGAGGATTCTATGGAACCTAGAATGCAACATCGATTGACGGTGCCCCAATACCATTGATCGACACTAACCCGGTAGGATAAAATGAAGATTATGGTTATCTCAGACCAGATGAGTTTGGAATTATGAGGGACCCATATGGATATGCACGAGCAATGGATGGACGACTTCTCAATGTATCCTAGGAGGATATATAAGACATATTCGCCATGACTAATGTATCAGGGAATCTCTTCAGACAACAACAATCGATTGGAGAAGTTAGTTCATCATCGACCGATGGCAGCAGTAAGACATTGATCGATAGTCATCACACAACATTTGGGCAGAGGCTGGTAACAGAGAAGCTATTGGAAGACAAGCTTGATGGAGTTTACCTTTCTCAAAACTTGATGAGGGATAGTATCTACCAGAAATTGGATTATATTTCAGAGCCCAGAGATGCCATGTTTAATATGTTGATGGGATGAATTCAAAGACTCAAGGAAATGATCAGTAGAATGGCAATTGCTCAGAGAAGGATGGAGAGCCAGATAACCAGAGCAGAAGAAGCTGTGAGAAGCTTCATCAGTGCATGGTTTGAAGTATGTGGATACTTGTTTTCCACATTGGTTTGATGAACAACCTTACTAGTCCAAAAGTCCAATACATCGAGTTAAGACTATAACCAAGCGCTGAGTGGAAGGCAACCCACTGTGTAGTAAGTTTTATTTTAGTTTTTCATTATTTAGTTATTAACTACAATTTTTATTTAATTAATTTAGGTTTTCAAAAGAGGAGTATAACATATCAAAACAACCATCGGTTGACACCAACACCTCACCATTGGTTGCCAGCTTGGATTGTTTAGCATCGGTCGACATTCATCACTCCTTACGGAGCTGGTAACCTCGACTTTCTCTCTACCTTTTACTCAAGATTTAATTTTTTCTTAACCAAACCGGATGGGAGAACACTAGGGACAATGTTATTTAAGTTTGGGGGAGGTTTGTTGATGTTTTTATCTATTTTGAGCTTCTATTTACCTAAGTTTTCAAAAAAAGTTTTGTTGAGTCAAGAAGGGGATTATGATTAGAACTTATTTATTGACTAACCATACTATAGCACCATTCCTAGACATGTTGATTGCAGAGATTACTAGAGATACCAAAGTGGATCATCATTCCTTTAGATCAAAATTACTAAGAAATTTTGAAGGAACCAAAGCTGATCTCCAACCTAACACTGACTATTTTGCTTGCTTTGGGGCTTGACATACATTGGATCAGATTTCTTTTGCAAGTTTACAAGGTACTAGTCTGTGTATTTATGATTCCCTTCTCTCTCTCTCTCACTCTCACTCTCTCTCTCTCTCTCTCTCTCTCTCTCTCTCTCTCTCTCTCTCTCTCTCTTCAGCATCAATAAAAAGAAAAGATTGAGATGATCTCCTAAGATGCAGAGGGATAGGTAAATTACGATGACCCCACTATTCTAATTCAAAGAAATGATCACACATTGTTGGAATCGAGGGGTAGGTACATTATCGATGACCCCACTATTCACCTACAACTTTGTCCAAAAAAAATTGAAAATGAGGTGGCAAGATGGATTGTATCAGCATCATTGTCCATTAAGTTTGAAATCTAAAAAGATTCAACGATATAAAATGGAAGAAAAGGATCAAGAAATATTTTATACCTACGTATGCATATTTGCAGGGGTCGAGTCTATGTGTTCTTTGATCGATAATCCAAGGTATAGCCTGCATTTTATTTTTATGCAAAGAAATAAGATCAGTAGAGGGCTGAGCCAAATTAGTATTTGTTGAGTTGCTGGTAGAATGAATTTGGTTGCTATACTATGATAAGACATATAGAGTTTCTCTTTGATTAGCATTATTTGATGTGGTTGTAATATAGTAGGGGTGATAGTTATACATTATTTGAGTCCCCGCTTTTGAAATCTCTTTCACAGGCTACCTTTGTTTTGCTTGAGTACAAGTAAAATATTAAGTCTGGGGGAGTTGAAATACCTTGTTATTTACCAATTTTAGACCATCATTTGGATCCTATTTGGAGTCTACTATGTGTGTTTGGACTGGTTTTTAGAGTCTTTACAGGTCCAAGTACGTTTTGGAGCATGATGGAGATAATAGAGCTTGTTAGAGTATTCAGAGAGATATCCAGTAGTTGTTCACATTCAGCTAATGACGAGTTGAAGTCAAGCATGACCATCAATCGATGAAGCATCCTTACTTTCGATCGACGGCCCACTCGCAGAGTATTGGCCGACTTCAAGCCCAAGTCAAGACAAATTACGAGAATGCCCCTAGACGAGTTTTGACCTAGTTTATATGGGTTTTGCAATTGTTTTGGCAGACCACCACACACTTTACGTTTACACAACTTTTAGTTTTATTACTTTTCAATAGTTTAGGGGAGGAGATCTGAACTTCTTCAGAGATTTGTATTGGAACACTGTTTATTATTCTATGCATTATATTATTCAGTTCATCATGTTTTTGATGATCATGTTTGAGTAATTCACTTGTTAGATTTAGGGTTTATAATGGTACTGATGAATTAGCCCCAAAATAGGATTGCTAGGATGAAGAATAATAGAATAATCAATCTTTGGAATTGTGTTTAATGCTTGTGTTCTAGAGTAGCTAACTAGAAACCCGAACTTAGGACAAGGACAACTACGAAAGTAGGTTCTGTGCCAAAATTGATTCCATTGAGCTAGGTTGTTAGATGCGTGCGAGAGCTGGTCTAATTAGCATAACGAACGAACTTCCTGTCTGATTAGCGTCGATCGACACTCGGCCTTAGCGTCGATCGACACTCGGCCTTAGCGTCGATCGACACTCGGCCTTAGCCTCGATCGACACTCGGCCTTAGCGTCGATCCACGGTGTACGTCTCTGTCCGCATAGGAGAGTTGGGACAAGAAGGGGTCGAAATCGTTAACTTATTGTCCTCGCATATTAATAATTCTCTGCATCATATCCATTATAATTCACGTATCTAAAACCCTAGATCTATCGTTTTCCATATTTTCATTAACCTTAGTATTTTAGATGGTTTTCTTTTTTTTTCCAGATAAATCTACAATCAAACCCCCTATTTATAGCTTACCTAGCTTAGCCAATAGAATTATAGAAATTTATTGTGTGTCCTCCCTCTCTGCTCTCTGTGGATTTGATCCCTAAGTACTGTAATTTGACCTTTTATGGCAAGAATAATTCGTAGGGTTAATTTGATAAATTGCCTGCGTTACCATAAATCTTAACCCACATTCTTTCACATACAAAAAGAATAGTCAAACATAGAAACTAACCAGCTATTAAACGTAGAAAATTTGACCAAAAATAATGACTTGACCGAAGTTGGAACGATTGGAATTAATGACTCTTTGGCTGGTCGAGTCTTTTCGCATGGTTGATGGATGTTGAAAGATTGATATATCATGTGTCCATTACATGTCTTTTTTGGTGAATCTTTTTTTTTCTTCAAAAGGTCATTCTATTACTCAAACATGAGGTGGTCTGGGAAGCCAAACCGGAATAGAACAACCAACAAAACAAATATCCCTGTAGAAAGAACGAGCATTCCTAGCTAGTACATCTGCAGTCCCATTGTGGTTTCTCGGGATGTGACAAATCTCAAAGGCAGGAAAGCGAATCAGTAGTGTTTGAATCGCCTCCAGTTCTGTAGCATAACTCAGCTAGTCTTGTTGCTCCGTTATCATCGCGATAATGTCCTTGCAATCAGTGCCGAACCTCTGGCATGAAAAATCTTGGAGCATACATTCCATTGCCCGTCTAAGAGCCTCTAATTCCGAATGAAACGCTGTCTCCCGCTTGCTCAGATTACGCAACCCCAAAAGCTCAATTTTCCCCTTATCGCTCTTCCACACCCAACCGCATCCACTATACTGATCTGTGGTGGTCCAAGAACCATCCACCATACAAATATTCTCCAAACATAAGGTCTGTGCAGATTCGCTTCTTTGCATATTCGGATTCTGATTGATCGACTCGTTAGCGCTAAACCACACGAGGCATTCACTCTCTGTATATCATACCAATTCTCTAGGATCTCTTTCAATTCCCCTAAAAAGTTTATCATTCCGGGCCTTCCAGATATACCAAATTATCCATGGAAGAGAGTCTCTATGTTGGTCAACCGAGAACTCATTTTTGCGCCAGAAAAGATAATCCATATTGGCATAGATACTAGTCAATGGGAATCCATTTTGACCTGAGGGTATTGAAGATAAAGCCCACACTTGTACCGCATGAGGGCACTCGAATATAGCATGTGTAACTGACTCCTCCGGCGCCCCACATCTCGGACAGTAATCATCACATCTCAAATGTCGAAAATTAAGATTTTTTGTGACCGCCACGTGCCCTGTGATTAATTGCCATATAAGATGGCACATCTTTGGACGCACATTAAATTTCCCAGCAAAGGCTTGAAGATCAGTGATACTAGGTTCACAAATCCCACTCGCCACATTATTCCTCAAAATTTTCCTAGCCACCCGGTAACCTGATTTGACAGTATATTGTCCACTCTTAGTATAACTCCAGCAAAAAGAGTCGCGGTGGTATGTCGAACTTATGGCGATAGATCTGATGAGGGGAATATCTTCCTCATCTACATAGTTATTCAGTAATTCAATATCCCACTCCTTGGAATCATGATTTATGAGATCGCTAACTCTCAAATTCGGGTGCAGTACTGGAGCAGACGAGGAAGCTGGCTTGGCTGGTATTGTCGGAATCCAAGGATCCTCCCATACCTTAGTATCATGTCCAGAGTGGATCTTCTGTCGGATTCCCAATAGTAATAAGTTTCGTGCAGCCGAAATACTGTTCCAAACATATGAAGGACTTGTTACCGACGATGCACGCAACGGAGAGCTCATCTGATAATATCTTCCTCTTAGCACTCTAGCCACTACTGAATCTAGAAATCTGACTAGTCTCCATAATTGTTTAGCTAATAAAGCCAAGCTGAATTCATGTATCAGACGAAACCCTAGACCTCCTTCATTTCGTGGTTTGCAGAGTTTTTCCCATTTTGCCCAATGAATACCTCGTTTGGGTGGGCTTGAACTCCACCAGAACTGTGCAATGGCACTAGCAAGCTTCTCACAAATCTCTAGTGGTAGTAGAAATGTAGACATCACATATGTCGGGAGTGCTAATAGTATAGATTTGATTTGGACTTTTTTCCCACCTTTGGATAACCATCTACCCGTCCACCCATTCACTCTATGCATCAGCTTGTCTTTAAGGAAAGCAAAGAGTTTGCATTTGGAGCCACTAATATCTTCTGGTATACCCAAATAATACCCCATTCCACCCTCATTTTGGATACCGAGCTTATCTTTAATCAGCTGGCGAGTTTGGGCATTTATCTTCTTACCAAAGAGCAGAGAAAATTTCTTAAAATTAATACATTGACCAGACGCTTCTCCATATTTCCTGAGCTCTTTCATTACTTCCTCACATTCACGGGGCTCAGCCTTACAAAAGAACATGCTGTCATCAGCAAAGAGAAGGTGAGATATCGAGGGACACACGCGTGAAACACGCATCCCCGTTATCTTCCCTTGATTCTTTGCATGATTAGGAAGGCTAACGAGTGCTTCCGTGCATAGAATAAAGATGAAAGGAGACAAATGTTCCCCTTAACGTAGACCTCTTCCCGGGATAATATTTCCCCTTGGTTGCCCATTTAACCGTACTTTATACCGAACCGAGGTTATGCAGCGCATAATCCATCCTATCAATGTTTCTGAGAATCCCATCTTTCGCATCACTGCCTGGATGAATGGTCTTTCCATGCGATCATACGCCTTGCTCATATCTGTTTTGATGGCCATCCTTCTATTTCGTCAATTCTGTTTAGTTCGCAACGCATGAATTATCTCTTGTGCAATCATGACATTATCCGAGATTTGTCTTCCGGCCACAAAAGCCGATTGTGTTTCGGAGATTAGACCTGGCATAACTTTTTTTAATCTCTGACATAATACTTTGGAGATTATCTTGTAACTAACATTGCATAAGCTGATGGGCCTAAACTTAGCCATCTTATTCGACCTCTCCACCTTAGGGATAAGACAAATATTGGTATCGTTAAGACCATTTGCTATTGTCCCTTCAAAAAGGAATTGATTTACCATAAGGGTTAGATCCTCCTTCACGATATCCCAGTATTTCTGGTAAAAAAAATCTGTCATCCCATCTGGCCCAGGAGCTTTCTCAGGATGCATTGCGAACAATGCTAATTTTACCTCCCATTCCGTGACCGGGCCTGTTAGGTTCTCATTATCCTCCCCTGCAATCTTCGTGGAGACCTCAGAAAGAGCCGTGTCAATATTTCCCGGATTAGAACTCTCGAACAACTCTCTAAAATATGTAGTAGCAATAACAACTAAGCCCTCCTCATCTTCCACAACATTCCCATTTGAATCAAGGAGTTGAATAATCTTGTTTCTTGCTCTCTGTTGCTTTGTTACTGAATAAAAAAATTGTGTATTTCGATCCCCTTCTTTAAGCCAGAAGTTCATACTCTTTTGTTTCTAAAACATTTCTTCCGCCTTAAGAGCGTCAGATAATTCCTTCAAAGCCTCCGCTATTTCCTCAGTTGTTGCAGCATCATCCAAGTACATACCCTCTACTTTCTCCTTTAGTTACTCCACTTGCCTCCCAGAATTGAGGTCATTCTGCCTCCTCCATAGTCCAAGCGCCTTACGACAACTTGAGATGTGCTCCATAATATCAGCATTCGGTGGAAGATCTGGAGATTTCCAACCCTCCAATATAACTTGTCGTATTTCCTCTTTATCAGTCCATCTTTTGTCAAATTTGAAAGATTTCAATTTTCTCACTGGTTTTGAAAGGATATTTGCAAGGACTGGACGATGATCCGATCCCCACAGCCTCATAAAATTTACCACTGAGTGTGGAAATTTTTCATGCCAATCCTCATTTCCTACAGCCCTATCCAATCGACATCAGACAGTAGTTCTCCCGGCTCTTTTTCCAACCCATGATAGCATATTCCATGAGCATGGAAATTCCAGCATTCCACAGTCATTAAGCATTTGCTTGAATGGCAAAAAGGAGCTATCTGATCGAGGTCTTCCACCCACTTTTTCATCATGGCTTGTTATTTCGTTAAAATCACCTATCATAAACCAACATCCAATTCTTGTTGTTGAGAAACGCGTAAGATGTTCCCATACTTGTTCTCTTTGTTCTAAAACAGGATCACCATACACAAATGTCATATAGACTTTTATTGCATTAATGATTGCCTCAACGTCAATCATTCTGTTATTTAAAAACAAAACATTAATTTGAAATTCATCTAGTGAAAATAAAGCTAAACCACCGCTAAGTCCAAGAGGCTCTAGGGTAAAAAAACGATCAAATCCTAAATCGGCTTGAATATTTTGCAACAAGGACCTATTATTCTTCGTCTCTGAAAGGAACACAAGTCCTGGGTGATGCTTCTGACACATCTCCTTAAGGCGTTGAATTGTGAGGTTGTTTCCGATCCCTCTACAGTTCCAACTGATTGTCATCATGCTTCCATATTGGATGAGTTTTTAGGCCTCATCACTTCCTCTCTTTTCTCCAGCATATCTCTCGTTCTCTTCGCGCTATGTCGCCCAGATCTACCAGCACCACTAGTCGAATTTGATCCCAGAGACTTGAATCGTTTGCTAGGAGATCCCTGACGAAGGAACTTTAACTTCTTGCTTGGAAAGCTCAATGGAACATTTCTCTTGGCGCCAGGTTTCTGAACTCTCAATGAATCTTTTTTCTTTTTATTGGCTATCCTTGATGCTTTCTATGATTATATCATACCTTGGTATATTCACGCAGTTCAAACACAACTAAAGGGAACTTTGTAGGAACCAATGTTGTAAGATAATGACCGTTTGACCCTGTGTATAAATATTCCATTCAAATAACTTCTTTTTATGGTTATTCAAAATCTTATTCCTGCGATCTTTGGCCAATAATTGTCTCAGATCCATATACGTATCATAATCATCTCTTTACTAATCTGTAGGCTTAAGAACCTTGTTATCAGTTTCTTATTCATTGTTATCACCAAGATTTGCGTTACTCATTTTTTCCTTCCAAAAGCCTTGATCACAAGGTTTAGAGAAAGATCATGCTTCTTCGCCTTGATATATTCACTCATTTCAGGCACAAGTGAAAGTAAATTCGCATCAACCATTGTTGTAAGATAATGACCGTTTGACCCTTCCTATCAATTTCCTTGATATATTCACTCAGTTCAGGCACAGGTGAAAGTTAAATTTCGGTTTCAATTCGGTTTTGTTTTTTCGGTTAACTTTGGATACTTCGGGTTAAAAACCAGTTTTTTCCAGTTTATTAGATTAAATATTGGGTAATTGGGATAAAGTCAAAAATTTTAGAAAAAAATACATGGAGGGTAATTAAAATAACTTTAAATAATGTGGATAAAAATATTCGGATATTTTATTTTTCTGGGGGTATTTCAGTTTATAGATAGTATTTTAAAAATATTTGGTAGTTTTAAAATTAAACATAATTAATATTTTAGATATATATATATATATATATATATATATATTTAAAATATTAGGGTGTCCATTCGATTTTCCTTTTGGTTTTGGTTTCTTGGTTCCAAAAATATTGGAACCGCTCAATTATTTATGAACTTCTGTTTGGTTTTGGGTTTGGTTTTTCTGATGTGGTTCCCGTTCGGTTTTTGATTATCAATTTATATGTCTAGGCCAAATGATGAGGACATCAAGTCATCATCAAAGAAAGGAACCAGAAGCAAATCAATAGAGAACATGATGTTGAGGAAAGCTAAAAAAGCATACCAGGACATAGGTGCAATCAAAACACCATATCTTTCAAACCATGTGAAATTTATCCATGAAACCTGTTTTCCTGGACTTTACACTCAACAAGAGCACACGGGAAATTGGTTTCATACCAAAAAGATTAATGATTTAGGAGATATTCTATTTTCAAGTCAAGGATGACCAGACTTGCCTTATTCGGAAGCCTATTGGTTCAATCAACTTCAACCTTAAAATTAGCGACCAGGAGAGACATCTAACCATTCAGGAGACACATACAAACATTTAGGAGAGTCGGACACGTTCTCACAATGCACCAGCGTCCACAAGATTATTCAGAATCAACCAAGACCATACTTGCCATGTTTAGAGTCAAAAGCCATTAATGCCCAACAACTCTTTTCCCATCAAGCTAGGCACGAATTTTATCAATATTTTTGCAGTAAATAAGTTCCTAAGAAGCTTTCCTACAACCTTAAACCATCCAGATACAAAGCCATAATCCCAGCTCTTGAATCAAGTCATTATTCTAAAGATCTCTCCAACCGCTAGTTTTATTTATGAACAATTTTTATTCCTTTTTGCTTTGTAAATAAGCCTATATAAGCTGAGCATCATTCTCATTGTAACCCCACGTTTGTATCCAAGTATTATCAGGAAGTGTTGTTTTCTTTTTAAAAATGTGTCTTTGAGTTGTTCTTGTCTTTAGATTCGTTTGAGAGAGTCATTTGTTTTCTATAGATTCTGGATTAGGACTGTTTGTGAGATTCAAGCAAGTATGATTCATCAAGGATTGAGAGTCTCAATCAGCATCCGTCCATCCGCTGCTAAAGAGATTCTGTACACCAAGAGTTTTATAAGTCTTTGTCAGCCTAGGCTTGTATCATTTCTGGTATCAGAGCTTTAAAGCTCAAATCCACCAGGTTGTATCAATCCAACCTCTATCTTCTCTTTACGTTTTGTTTTGTTTTGTTTAATTTTATAAATCAAAAACACATAAAAATAGTTTCTGTTTTGTTCTTATTTTTTGTGTTTGAGATCTTTTTCTAGTTTTGTTATTTCTTTCTTAAACTTAAAAGGCAATAAAAATTGTCTGTTGTTTTCATTTTGATTTCTGCCACTGTTATTGATCTTAGTGTTCTTAAGAAAAAGAAAAAGAAAGAAGAAGAAGTTAGCCTAGTTTTATTCACAAAATTAATAGAGAAAATCAAAAGATTTGTTTGCATTTAATTTTCAGCAGAGCTTTCCATTTTAGTTTTATTTGCATTTCTAAAGAAAACCCCAAAAATAATTCTGATTTATTTGAGCTTCTTTAATTGTCCATTTTCGAATCTGCGTTTAAAAAAAATCAGAAAACATATTCTTAAAGGCATAGTTTACATTATTTAATCTGTCCAAGCATATAGACATCCTTCCAGTATTATTGCATTTCGAATTTGCATCATTCATAAGCATATTTTCATTTATAGTTGGTCCAAGTATTTTGTATTTCATTATTTCAAATAAAAAATATTAGACTACTAGTTGTGTGTTCGTTCAGGTACAATGGAAGAAGAAGAACCTTGGTGGGATGATCAATACATGTCTGAAGAGGTTGATGATTATGGAGATGATCAATGGACGAAGACTACTCAGACTTTGAAAAGATCCAGATGGTGGAGATCTTGAACCAGAACCACCAGACCCCTACCAAGATGACATTAGCTCCACTGATTGGTATAGTGAAGAAACTGACCAGGAAGATCATGGAGAGGAAGACCATGAGGGCGAATCATGTCATGAAGGGAGTGATTATAATTACACTCTAGAAGAAAGAGAGTCTTATGCTGAAGAATAAACCTTCAATGCACTAAATTCATGTGTTCAACTCATGCACTCTCTGAGGGAAGAAATGAGGAGTATGAGGCGAGAGTTAGGAGATCGATTAACTTGGATTGAACAAGCACTGGAAGAAGAGGATTGTTTGAATGGAGAAACAGAGTTTGGATCAGAAGAAGAAACAAAACCATGGGAACATCAAAATGGTGAAGAGACTGATTTTGAAGAAGAAACCAATGAGGATTCATGGAAGAATCAAATCACTCATGTCACTGGCACAAAAGACAGATCATGGTGTGAAGTGCCCTACCCTGATCAGAAAGAAGAGAATCAAGAAGAAACTGATTCCCAAATCGGTTTACATAATTCTGAAGATGAGGCAGAAAGTCAACAAGACTTTCCTATAAAGGATTAAGCCTTAAGTGAGGCTGAAAAAGATGAAGATGCGCATGTTGCCGACCCTAAGTCACAATACATTTGTTTCTTAGGTCATGGACAAGGACCAAAAACTTACCTGAAGTGGGAAAGAGACTTGGACGACTGGTTTCAACATCACCAATTCCCAAAGAAGAGAAATCGGTTATTGCTGAAGATACTCTAACTGAAGATGCCTTTGTGTATTGGAATCGAGATGCTAATATCAGGCTTGACTGTGGAATACCAGATGCTTCCTGGAGTGAAATGAACAAGATACTACATGAAGAGTTTATGGCAGGAGCTGAGATCAATGGGAAAGACTATGTAAGGCACCTTGTAGTCCCTGAACAAGGGAGATGAATTGCAGCAAAAATACCAACCCCAAAGACCAATCCAAAGAAGATCAAGTTCAACAACTTTACCAGCAGACACCATGTTAAGGAAGTAATGCCACTCAAGACTGGAACTCAACAGAAGATGGGTTCTCTATAGAAGATAAAACTTCAAACAACTTGTCAGTGGTCCAATCGAGCTTTACAACTAGAAAAAAAGAAGGCAGAAACGTGGCATACCACTCCAACAAAGGAAGAACATCAAAATGAGAAGCACAAGCAAAGATCTAAGAAGAAGAATGATCGACAAGGAAACACAGAGCAATGTAAGTCTTCTAAACTTCTAAAGGCAGTTAGCATAATTTGTTATAGATGTCATCAGAGAGGCCATTATGCTATAGCTTGTCCAAATAGACCATTTGAGAATTCCCACATATTAGAAACCAAACTAGATGGTTCAAAGGATAACCAAGTTAAACTTTTCTCTGAGATTTCTATTCCTAGTATGATGCACTTGTCTTTTTCAAAGGATGTTTATATAGAGCATGCTAAGGATATAGAAGTTAAAAAGGCAGAAACATTGAGGAGAAATGTTTCAAACCAGAGGTGCGACCAGCCTTCACAATTGGTACCCTAGTAAGTGAAAACTATGGACTCTTTCAATATTGGAATAACCATTTAGCTAGTCATAGTTTCAAGTATTCTGTTTTCAGTTCTAGTTCAAGTATAATGCACTTTTTCTTTTCTTTAAGTTTCAATGAGGAAACATGGACCCAAGGAGTACAAAAGGAAAGGAAAGAAAACATCACGAGCCAGATATTAACCATAGAGAAAAAGGAGAAACCAGAGAGACACAAGGAGTGTTAAAATGAAGAAGGGAATGTCCAGCAGAAGAAGCTGGTTCATGATCCAAGTATGGATCAAAATAAAAAAAGAAGACAAGAAGAAGAAGTGATCCGGATACTTCAAGTTGAGACTGGTTCATACAGACTTGTGAACCAAGTCATTGTTTGAATGGAGAAGAAAGAAGCATGGCTGAGTTTGATCCATTGATCTGAGAAGTAAAGAAGACAAAGAGAAGAAGAGATACCTACAAGAGTTTGGTCTGTATAACCTTGCTACACAAGGCAGTCCGTACAGTCTTGGCTTCCAAGTAACCGAACTTAACCTAGAGTGACTTGGAAGGCAGGGAAAGTGGGGAAATCGTCCAACTTAATATTCTGAAGCAGATTTGAAGTTTAAATGAGCATCAGACCGTTGGAAAGAGAGATGAGGCAAGTGGGGAGTTAAATAGGTTAAAAGTCACATGTCACACTTAAGGGAGCTGGTCTGGGCTGTCACTATCACCAAGGAGACCACACCCCTTCCTCCTGTCCCTTTCTACACTTCTGGACGAGTCTAGAAATGGCTGTATCCCCTTTGGACTATTCTATTTCCTTACAAATTTATTTGTCTAGTAAATTTTTCTTTAATCTTTATTTAATACTGTAATCTGGCTATAAGTAGCCTGCTTGTAAGCAAGTTGAACTCAAGGAGAAAGTTCTTCTCTCTTCATATTCTTGGTTAATTCTCTCACTTTCTCATACACACGAAATTCTCCTCCTCTCTACTCTCTGGTTACCTAAGTTACTCATAATCTCTTATTCTCTCAGCTCTTCATAGTCTTCACTTATACTTCATCACCTGCATTCACTCTTCATCACTTACTCTTTCCTTCTCTTTGGTTCAAACAGAACCAGGAGCTTCTTGTCAGTTTACTCTACCTGTTCATCTTCTTTTCTCACATGGTATCAGAGCAAAAAAGCTCTTGAAGACCTCATTACTTCCGCAAATTCTCGTTTAAAGATTTTCTATTCATAATCTTCTTGGATACAACTCTTTATCCACTGGTCCAAAGGTTTTCCAGGAGGGAAGAACCTCACCAGTACTGAAGATAAGAGTGTATATCAGTCTTTGAAACCCCAAGAAAACTTCAGCAAGTTCATATAAGTTCTGCAAGTTTGGGTTCTTGTTCATCTCTCTTGAGAGCATCCTTTTACCCAGCAGTCCATAGCTGTTCAAGAAGGAGAATCTTATTAACTATGGCGTGGCCAGAGATTCTCAAAAGGTTAAGATGGTTCAGGATGAAGAAAATAACTCCTGGAGGCAAAGGTGTTTGGGGATATTTCTTAGATGAAACTCCATGGAAAATCTGCAAGGTCTTTTCTCATGAAAATGAATGGCGACCAGAAACTCTTAATCTGTTCAAAGAAGCTGGAGGAGAGGAGTGGTCAGAAGGGTCCACAAAGTTTTTTTTACTGAGCCCCCATGGACTGGAGGTTCAAGAAACCAGCTCAGGTTTCTTGGTAGTAAGCTGAACCTCATACTCTAATAAGAGCATTTTGTGTGATGTTCTTGTGTTGTTAAGAGTCTTAGTGTTTCCTAGACTCTGTCTTTTCTCTGGTTAGCTTGCTATGTGATCTTAGGTTGCTTAGAAAATCTTAATGTTTGATTAAGTTGTTGAGTTACTGTTCTAGATCTTGTCTTATATTATCTAGAATTCTATTTTTTTGTTGTTTGATATCTTATCTCATCTTGTCTTAAGACTAGGTTGTTGTTCTTGTCTAATCTCTGCTTCAGAAAATTATTCAAAATTGTCAAGTTGTGGTGTCTGATTCTATCTAGAAAATTGTCTTAAAATGTTGTTTAGCTTTGTTCTTAGGGTGAGGTGCTTCTTGTGTTGACTGAATGTCCTTTTATGATTAGAACTCAGTGTGGTTAGTTGGACAGAATGATGAAGTTTATTGTCCATTGTGTGTTGTGTTTGTCTTGTTAAAATGTTTTGAAGATCAGAATTGGTAAAAGTCCATAACAACGACACTTTACGAGGAAATTACTTCGCCGTATTCTTACAAATACTTTACAAGGTCTTTACAACGAAACATACGAGGAAAAAAAGTTGTCGTAACTGTACAAGGACATTACGATGAATATTCTGTTTCGTCGTAAAGTCGTTGTATAATTACAACAAAAATACGCCCGTTTATGTTTGGTGAAAACGTGTTTATAGTGCTTTTTAAATAAGATATTTCGTTGTAATTTCCTTGTGAAGTATATGTAAAAGGGTAGTAAAGTTTTTCCTTGTAACTTCGTTGTTTAATCTTCACCTACCAGATTCGAAATTTCCTATATATATGTTCATTCCCTTCACAACATCTCACAAACTTAAAAAAAAAGAATAAAAAATTTTCGGATGGAAGAAATATTTACGAGTTACGGAGTTGGATGTGTACGCATAAAGATACTGACGGTAGAGGACAGATGTATTTCTCAGGGGGTTAGAGACATTCATGTACCAGACAGGCACTACGCCGATCACGCAAGAAAGTGGTAAGATGTTCTATCCTTGTCGAAAGTGCAAGAATTCAAAATTTGCCCGTAGTGAAAATGTATGGAAGCATTTATTAAACCGAGGCTTTACACCACATTACTATATTTGGAGAGAAGATTAGGATTGTTCTCATTGCTTGTGTTCTAGAGGAGATAACTAGAACCCTAAAATTAGGATATAGATAAATACGACGGTAGAATGTATACCTTGATAATAATTCTATTGATCTAGGTTGTTGGATGCATGCAAAAGCTGGTATAGATGAACTTAGTGAACATATCGATTAGGACGATAATACTTGTCTAAGGTAGTATCGATCGACACTCTTACCATATTATCAATCGACACTTTTTCTTTGCTCACAGATCGATGGCTGGACCAAAGACTTAGTCCTCTGGTAAAATTTGTGGCAATAGCTAGATATCTTGCTTTAGTATTCGATTTCTAGGAAGGTTTACCACCCATCCTTAGAATCTATATTACAATACTATAACCTGAAACCCTAGATCTAGCTATTAATTCTCATAAGTTTACAAACCAGTTCTCAATTGATCTCTATTGTTTACTGCTTTACAATTACTTGCCTAGCCTAATCTTAATATTTATAAGTCTATTGTCTGCCCACGCTCCATGTTGTTTCGATCCCTAAGTACTACAATTGATCCTCTTATTTGAGAGAGTAAATTTTCTCATAGGGTAATTTGACTGATATCAAATTTGGTGTTGTTGCCAGAGAGCATTGAATTCGCCATTAGACTTGATTAATAGGCTTTGTCTAGGTTTTACTTTTTGTTTTAGTTAATGACAAATTTTTTTTTTGTCTTTCAGGTGCATGCCCAATAGTACCAGAAGCAAAGAAAAAGAGCTACTATTCTCAGACACTGCTTTGTTAGAACGCACAATCCGCAAAGAAAGACGCACAACATCGATTGACAACAACACTCATCCGTAGATCGATACTACTTGTGGGTGAGTGACGATTGACAACAGTACACGTTCGTTGATTGACACTAACCCGCGAGCAAGCAACATGGTGGAAACTCTTATTCTAACGAGAGATGAGAACAGAGTCATGCATGACCAATATGGTCATATACGTAATGTAACAGGACAAAGACTGGATGGCCGGGGCTGTAATCCCTGAACCAAAGGAAGCTGGTAGAGAAGCTGCTGCTGCTCTGGCTGAGGCTGTTCACACCAGAACGTTGGCTGAGTACAACCGTCCAGATCAATTCTACGCCAATAGATCTGCTATTTGATATAGTGAAATGTCCGATGAATCTGTCGACAATCCGAGATAAGGTGCGAAAGATATAGTACAGAAACTGTGAGCAGTTTAGACACGATGTCTAGCTTATCCAGCTCAATGCTCATCTTTATAACAACAACGGGCGTAACCCAGGGATACCGCCTTTGGCAGATCAGTTTCAGAAGATTTGTGATTACTTGTTAAATGATTATGGAGATCTGTAAGCAAAAGCAGAGGAAGGTATTGATAGATAGATCCCACTGACTGAGAGTGTGTGTTTAAGATAGAATCTCTAGTCATTCCTCTTTATTGCCAAAAAAGTGGGATTCTAGCTTAGCTAATGATTGGTATGAAAAGAAAAAAAAAACATTTTCATGTGTTGTTTGTGTAAAGGTCAAGTAAGTTAAAAAAATGTTATTTATTGTTGTTTATAAGATTTTGAGGGTTTCACATAAGTGATGGTTTTGGTATTCAATGGAACTTTGAAAGATGATATGTTGTGTGTACAATTTTTTTTTTCATTGAGAATAGGCTTCTTGTTAATTATCATTTTTTATTTACTAATTAGTAAATTGGGAGTTAATTGAGACATAAATTTCTTGTTCAACATCATTTCTATGATACAATGTTTAAGAAATTGATTGTTGGTAACTACGCTCTTTGTGTTAGTAGTGTATTAGTGAATAGGCGTCGGGTTTTAGGCAAAGTCTAGAAAATAAAAAATTATTGATTAATTATATATATATATATATATATTTATATATATATATATATATTACACTTATATAAGATATTTAGTTTTTAAGTTTAGTTGTAAAATTATTTTGATAAATTATTAAAATTAAATATCAAAACAAAAAAAATAGACAAATTTGTGGATCTATACTAATATTATTATTTAAGTTAATATATTTAAATTAACTTAAATCAATTTAACCAGTTTAGAATGATTTAAACCAATTTGACTCATATGAATCAGATTTAAAATAAATTCGGATAAATCTGATTTGCCGTCTAGACGAGCGACCAATTTTTAGAACCATCCAATTATGGTCATGTTCGGCATGTAAACGCTGCGGTAGCGACTTGCAACAAGAAAAGAACACTGAGAAAGGAGAAAATAATGGAAAATATTACAATGGTGAAAGCAGAAGAGAAAAAGATGTCATTGGTGACTCAAAATTAGTTATGGAGAATGACGCTGTTTTATTCGGCGATCAACAATTTCCTATACTTTCTTTTCTTCTCACCATTAAAGCAATCGCAGCAACTTACGAAATTTTTTTTATTCATCATTCCTTTATATTTATGATTGTCGTCGCTCCCGCAGCGTCCATTTGATGAACAAGGCCTGTATCTTCCCCGACTCGAAGAAGAAACCCAAGTCATCTTACTCTCAATATGTATCCTTTTGGTGCATGTCTCCGATAAATCTATAAAAATCAACATTCAGTGATATAAGTAAATGAAAGCATGCTAAACATATATGGAAGATTCTCTTGTACATGGTCTTGTTTATTTGTTTACATTTACAATTTACTAGGTGTTTTATCCGCTCACGTGAACATAATAGTTTTACAATTATATATAAATAAATATATTATTAATACAAAAATCACTAAAATAAGTTATTGTACATGCCTTCTAAAAATTAATAATTAATTAAACAACAACTAATTTATACTCCCTCTGTTTCTAAATAAGTGTCACTTAGACACATTTCACACATATTAAGAAAATGAATAAATATACTACTATGCCCTTATTTAATGTATAATTATTTAAATAAAAATAATTTTTAAAAACATCTATTGGTTAGTTAAAAGGGTAAGAATGAGATTATATGGTAAAAGTTGCATTGGAAATGTAAAGTGACACTTTTTTAAAACAAAAAAAAATGGTACAATGACACTTATTTAGAAACAGAGGGAGTATGTAGAATAGCTTTTCATCACACCATAAATGCTTTTTATTACTTAACATAGACTTGAAAACGCTCATGTGTTTAAAATATTTACTAATAAATGAAATATGACAATGATTAGTATAGGTTTCTTTATGTTGGGGCAAGATTCACCAAAATATTTGAAATGAGTCAGACTATTGGAACATATCTACATGACATGTATATCAGAGAATGGGCTTGTTGTCTCTTTCTTGAATTCATGTACGACACTGGAACAACTAACCCTGGAGAACAGATAAGTTGTGTTTTGAGATCACCAAAAGAGTACTTATTAATACTTTTGCAAAACAATATAAGAGAAAGGTTGAATCAAATGGTTTTATGAGCATCAAATTTTAAGCTAAAAGCAGATTGATTCTTCAACCATTAATGTGGAGAAAAAATCAATAGAATGAGGGATAAAGCTGAAGGATTTCCTGTTCAAGGTTAATAAAATTTGGAATTTATGCCATTATATTTAGTTTATCCAAAATTATAAAATAATAAAAATACCAAATACTTCAAATTTTTATAAACAACCTAATGTACTTAAATGTTTATAAAAACAGTAAATTTAAAACACTAGAAATATATTTTCTTACATTTTTTCCTACAAAACCATTCAAATTTTTTTGTATGGTCCAATGTTTCAATCATAACTGTGTGAGTTGACAACAAAAACAAATCCATTTAATTTTTCATGTGGCTTGTTAAACCGTAAATAGTTTTAAACAGTTTCAATTTTGAAAACTTCTTCTATCCCTTAACAAATATGCTTTCATGATATTATAAATAAAAATGTGTAACAAATATTTTTCTAACTATAAAACTATCAAATTTATTTATCTATATATATTAATAAGAAAATAAAATTAAAATCCCTTATTATACTACATGCCATAATCAACAGCTTTGGTTATTTACCCTCTGGGCTGGTCTGTCTCGGTCAATGGCAGTTCGTTCCAATCATACCAGTCTACCAAACAATATTTTCTCACTTTATATTGGTGACATAATTGTTTGAACCAATTTCGGTCGGGAATGAGTAAATAGACAGAACTCGTCGATGGGTTATCTTAAAGACGGTTTACTTTATGGGCTAAAGCGGCGATCAGCGTAAACTAGTGATTTTATTAGAAAGTAAGTCGGTGATCGTTGAAGCTAGCCGGAAAATACAAAATTTGATCTTAAACTGAATGGTAAAAACCCTAGTTCTAGTCGCCTTGTGTGTGTGTGTGTTCTCCCCTCTAGTTTCATCCATCCTTTCCTATATATAGGCGGGTGGAGGAACTGGATGCCCTAGATTGATTCACACTGTTGGCTTTATTCGTCGGGCAAGGCTAATGGGCCGATAATGATCATCATTCGGTTGGGTTCTTCTAGTCGTCATAGCGAGTCGTGTAAGTTTGGCTTCGATCGGCTAAAAGTATCTCGAGCCGATCGTCGGCTCATCACTCCTTGCCGAGCCGAGCCATTTTGATTCGACTTGAGGGACGCATTGGGCCGGTTATTTCTTGGCCCCTTATTGATGATACAATCAATCCCCTACAATCGCCCCCCACCCCCCCCCGGAGTTTGTTGATAATCGTAGATTTCTGCAAACTAGTAGATCATGCTCATAGATAAATGGTTCATTGCGAGTAAACGGTTTGTCACTGACTCGACAACTGTGGTCGTTAAGTCGCTACTCGTCCAGGATTCCCTTGATTGGTTAGGAGTGTTGAGCCGCTAGTCGGGCTTAATTATGTTGAGAAGCGGGAAAGTCGCAAAATAAGCGTGCACTGGGTTTTTGAGCCCATTTATCGCGAGAAGATGAATCGTCGCGGGATGAGGTGGGTTATTTGGTCGTTTCAAGGCCCATTTAGGTATTCTAGACCTAATAATGTCGCCTCAAGAAGATGCGTCGTCTCGTCCCTTATAAATATCGGGTGCCTCCTCCTCCTTCCTTATTCTTCATTGCTCACCAGGTACTTTCTCTCTCTCTCTTCCCTCCACTTCTCTCCCTTCCCTCCACTTCTCTCTCTACCTTGTTGTTGTAAAATTAGCGTCTTTTTCTTACGATCGGAACCATTGTCGCTGCCAAAGAGGCTGTCGTGAGAAGAGAAGGGGAAGGGCACCGCCGATGATCTATCCGGAGGAGAGGCGGTGAATGCCGACGGCCTCGATGAGTTTGGCCTCGTTCATTGGGACACATTGATGGATACGACGAACATGATTTTGTTGCAGTGGATTTTGGTCGCTGACTCGGAGCGATTGGTTCAACGTGAGGATGATGGAAACGCTCTCGTCGATGATCTCGTCGATTATTTTGCCGGAATAGAGGACTCGGTAAATCGTATCGATTTTTAATCGAGGCGCTTCTGCCTGGGTGGAATGTTCCAGAGACTCGAGGCGGTTCCTTCTGTGTCGTTGCGCCCATCCAGAGTAGGAGGTCAGGACTAAATGAACGTCTTCCCTACCAAATCGACTATGGGCAGTGTAAAGGGATTCCTCCGACGTTGTGGTAACCCATGCATGACCTTTCTTGTCCCGACCGAAGACCAGAGGCATTGGTCGCTGCCACTTGGTTATCAATGTGTCTATGAATCCTACTTCGAAGAGAACACAAGGCTTTGGTTCCCTATTCTCCGACTCATTACATCTTATGTATTTCGTCGGGACGTGGCGATTTGCCAGTTTTCAAACGGGTCGTTCCGAGTGGCGGCCGCATTAATGGTGTTGGCGACAGAGGCCAAGTATCGATGGGTGTGAGGACGTTTGAGGATTTGAGCTTCATAAAGACCATGCCCGGTGGGTTGTACTCGGTGATGTTGCGGAAGAACTACAATATCATTACCGGACACCCGAACAAGACCGCCAATTGGCAGCGGAACTATTTCTTCGTCAAGTCAGACGAATTTTCTTTCGTCGAGCTGCCGAATAATGAGTATCGGGTTCTTTGGAACAAGCGTATTGGTAGATTAATCGCATTTTCGTCCGAAGATCTTTTTCTGGTTCTAACCCATATCCGTTTGTTTGCTTTGGTTTTGCAGTCAACCATCCGAATACCCTGAACTACCCCAGAGGATCTCGCTTTTTCGACGACGCCCGAGCTATAGCACAGTTGAGTCAGCAGATTTTGCCTGAGACACGAGGAGAAGATTCGCCGCTCTAGCATGAATATCCGAGCGTAACTCTCTTGTAGATCGTTGTGAGCTTTTACTCGATTTAATGATGTTGCTGACGTTAGCGTGTCGGTTTGATGCAGGTGATTGAGTTTTGAATTTGCCTGCATTAGTAGTTCCTCCAAAGAAGCGTCTATCTCTTTTCCCTTCGAAGTTTAACAAATAGTTAGTAAGGGCCAGGACGATGAAGGAGTTGCCGGATTTGAGTGCTATGATCGAGGATCGAATGGAGTCTTCTGGCGCCGGGATTATGAATCTTCTGGACACCATGGGCTTGGATGGGTCAACTCCGACCGAGCTCCCGGTAGAAATGATCCTGGAAGCCATTAATCGTGCCTACAGAATTTTAAGGTCGAAGGATGCGTCAAGAAAAAGGACGCGTGACGATTTGGTCACTGGTGGGAGTCAACAGGACGCGCGAGGAACGACATAGGAGATACAATCTGGGGGGCCTCTCAAGAAGAAAAAAAACGTTCTACTGAGAAGCGGCGAGGTGCTGTTGGCGGAGAATCGCGACTTTCTGTTGCGCTGTCAGAGAGAGGGGTTGCGATCCATCCTTCGTCCCAAAAAAGGAGATACCTCTGCTGGTGGGGGAGCCTTATCGGGGAAGGAGAGCGAAGGGTAGTCGCCCCCAGCTCAAGTGACGAAGTCGGCAAGGCAGTTCGTTGAAGAATCGGGTCGTGGAGGCGAGGAGGTTGGTGGCGATCTTCCCCCTTCTGTAGCGCCTAGATCATCTTCTCAACCGAGCTGCGGGGTCTCGGGTGGAGCTATAATTCGTAAGTTGAAGGAGTTGTTTCATGATCAGGTCTGTTTCTCGTACGACGCGGACTCTCCCATGATCTGCAATGGGGAGCAATGCGCCGAATTGGTTCGTTAGATCAGGGGTGGCCCGAGTATGCTGCCAGCGTGGATGACCTGATACTTAAGGAAGCTTTTATCGATGCTGCTCGCAACAGAATGCTGGTAAGCGTCTCGGAATGTCGTTTTTGTTTATTGCTTCGCCATCTGATTTCTGATTGGTTGTGGTCTTACTTTTGTCGTGTAGGCCGAAGGCAGCTCGAACTTCTTGATTGAGAAGTATGATTGTAAGCTGAAGGCGACGTATGCTCTTTTGGAAAAATCCGAGAAGCAGATCAAGTCGAAGAAGGCGATCTTCGCCTCTTTGAAGAAAGAAGTAAAGAAAGTCTTTGCGAGAGTGGCTGTCGAGAGGGACGAGGCCGTTTGTCGATGCGAGGTCCAGATAAAAAGGGCTGAGGACTTAAAAAACATGCTCGCCGTCGTTAAGGCAGCGATGGAGAAGGTCCAAGTGGAGAAGTCCACTCTCAAATTGGAGAAAGCGGAGCTGGAGCGAGCAAGGGATGATGCTGACAAAAAACACGGGGCTGAAGTAAGCGGCTCAGAGAGTCTCGGATCTTTGAGGTGACTCACGAGAGAGTCAGGGTCAAGACCGCTATGGTCTCTAAAGCCAATCGTAGGTTCCAGAGAATTCGTGAGCGGACATCCGGCTACGATGCTTACGATAAGGCTCGATGCTTTTACAGGCAGTCCTTTGGGACGCGTAAATGTCACCAGATAAAGAGAAGGGGGCTCGAGTTTCCTCAGGTGACGATCGACTACTTTGCTTCTGAGGAGAAGAGGTGTGAGGCCGAGGCTAGGCG
Source organism: Moricandia arvensis (assembly GCA_905132765.1). NCBI lineage: Eukaryota > Viridiplantae > Streptophyta > Magnoliopsida > Brassicales > Brassicaceae > Moricandia > Moricandia arvensis. The sequence goes on along the minus strand of CAJHQP010000017.1, from coordinate 52,066 downwards.
ATTGGATCCTAGCGAGATCCTGGAATCTGACTTTTCTCTCTCCCCACTGGTCCTTGAGTAGCCTTTCGTGGATGAGAGCTTTCTTGCAGGACTCGATCCGTACAGCTCTAATGCCTAGCTGATCAATGCAGAAACAGCGGTTCAGCTTCAGACTCCGCACCGTTCTCTCGAAGAGATTTCCGAGGGTCGACTAGGGGCCCCCGTTCTAGGAGATAAGTCTGGTGCCGATGGAAGTGGTGTAGGGGAGAAGGTAGCGGATGTGTCTGATTTCCCGGAAGATGATGAGGAACTCGATCTGGAGGATGTGGAAGGGGATACGCTTGAGAGTGACAAAGCCAGGCCCCTAGAGGAGCCAATCGATCCATATCAGCTCGAGTCTCCTTCCGCTCTTCCAAAGGATCCTTCCAAGCAGGCTGCGCTGACCCCGAGTGGTGGTTCCGGAGGGACCGTGAATTGATGTCTCTTTTTTTAAAGTCTGTTGTTGTCTCTTTTCTTTTTGTGTCGGAACCTTTTTATCGGTCCTATGAGGCCTTTGTATTCGGACTCCTTTTTACTTTAAGAAAATTTACGAGTACCCGAGTTGATAATTTCAGTGAGTCGCGCTTTGGACCCAGATTTTATCATCTTGTTCCTCTAGATTGAGGTTTTTAGTCGGCATTTCAGTAAGCCGTGTTCCAGACTTAGAACTTACCCAAATTTTTTTTTAGTTAGAAGTAATTTGTTTGGTCGCTCGTCGGCGAGAATTATCAACATTTTCAGACAATAACGGTTTTTGTTCTGCTTTAAAGTAATCTTACGCGATTCATGGTTGGCCAAAACGTGCACGGAAATTATCAAAGAGGACAAAAATTATTGCTTTGGCTACGAAATTTTGAAACCCTTGTGCGTGCGTCTGATCGTGACGTGTCTGTTCGTCGGGCGCGAGTGTCGGTACGTGATCCGAAGCTTCATCTATTGTATGTTGCTTGGCCGTTACCATCGCAAGTGTGGGGACTGGAGTATTGTAGCGAGTAAATGTAACAGGGCTACGCGTTTACTCGTCCTATCTGCTCTGCCTCTAGGTTGAGGTTCCCCCCCCCCGATAGTTTGGGTATTCTTGGATATAGCTGTACCCGGTGAAGGGCTGCCTACGTACCCTGGGGAGTGAATCAAGCCATCTGTAGTTCGTTCGTCGGGTAAAAGTGACTTGGAAGTGCATTTACCAGGTTTTTTTTACAACGAGTAAAAGTGAAAGTGAGTCATTTACTCGATGGGCAAGCAAGTGGTCAATTATGGTAACGTTTTAGGTGCATGGATTTCCATGCTCTGGGGAGGGGTTCGCCAGTTGATGTCTCGAGCCGATAAACTCCGGGTTGGACGACTTTGATGATTTTGTACGGTCCTTCCCAGTTAGCCCCAAGTTTTCCGGCCTTCCATTCCTTGGTATTTTCTAATACTTTGCGTAGGACGAGATAGCCTAGTTCGATAGGTCATGACCAAACCTTTTTGTTGTAGTAAATTTCGATTTGGTGCTGGTAATTTTGGATTCGTAGTAACGCCTGATCTCGTTTTTCCTCGATAGCGTCTAGCGCGTCGAGGAGCATATCGCGGTTAAGTGCAACATTTTTTGGCATCGCGGAGTGGCGTAGGCTGGTGATGTTTACTTCGGCAGGGGCCATTGCTTCGATTCCTTGCGATAGCGAGAAGGGATTTGAATTGGTCGCGCCTCTCGGCGTGGTTCAATGTGACCACAAGACTCCATCTAATTCGTCAGCCCAACATCCTTTCTTTAAATTGAGGCTTTTCTTGATACCTTCGATGATCGTTTTGTTGGACGCTTCGGCTTGTCCGTTGCTCTACGGGTAACGCGGGGTTGACAAATTAAGACGGATTCGCCACCTGTCGCAGAATTCTCGAAAGTTTTGCGAGATGAATTGAGATCTGTTGTCGGTGGCTATCTCATAGGGGAGCCCGTGCCAGTAGATGACGTTTTTCCACACAAATTTCTGGACTTCCTTGTCGGTGACACTAGCGAAGTCTTCGGCTTCAATCCACTTAGTGAAACAGTCAAATAGGATAAGGATGAATCATTTTTGACGGGAACTCGGCATTTGCCCAATGATATCCATAGCCCATCGCATGAATGGGTATGGTTCTGTCATTGTCCGCAGAGCTTCGGTCGGGAAATGGATAATTGAAGCATGTCGTTGACACTTGTCGCACCGTTGGGTATAGAGCTTGCAGTCGGCGTTCAAGGTCGGCCAATAGAAACCTAGGTGTCTGATTTTTAGGGCTAAAGCTCATCCTCCTGAGTGGTTGCCAGCAGCCCCTTCGTGCGTCTCCGCCATTACCAGTTGTGTTTCTTCGCCATGGATGCACCTGAGAAGGACACGATTATAAGTTAACCGATGGAGATGCCCGTCAGTCATAACGTATCTGGTGCTTTTAACTTTAAGTCTCCGGGCGGCCCATTTTTTGGCTGGCACTATACCGCGCCCAAGATAGTCGATGATTTCTCATCACCAATCCAGTATTGAATATTCCTCTGATTCAGTGAGTGAGGTTTCGTCGGGGATCGTCATTGTGGGGACTGAGGCGATCAGTAGGATTTTTTCATCTGGGAGTTCGATACTCGGCTTCTCGATCTTGTGGATTGGGATTGTTCGTTTGATCTGGTCGCGGAGTCAACTCCCCAATGCGGCTAATGCGTTGGCGCAAACATTTTCTCCCCAAAGGACCTTTGTGAGTTTGAATAACTCGAAATCTTTGGCGAGATTTTGGACGAGCTTAAGTTATGCGTCCATGCGTTTGTTTCGGGCATCATCGTCACCGCTGAATTGCCTCGTGACCAGCTGCGAGTCACAATAGGCGTGGATTCGCTTCGCTCGGACAGCTTTTTCTAAGCGTAGGCCCGTTATAAGGGATTCATACTCGGCTTCGTTGTTGGAGGTGGTGAAGCCGAAGTTAAACAATTGGCGGATCAGTTTGCCAGTCGGCGATTGTAGTTGAACACCTGCACCCGATCCTTTGTTTGTAGAGGACCCGTCGATATGGAGGATCCAATGTTGGTTTGGTGGGAAAAGGTCCTTCTAAAACTCAGGTGGGAGCTCGATTAGGAAGTCAGCTAGAACTTGTGATTTGGCCGCTGTCTGGTTCTTGTAGGCTATTTTATGCTCGCTGAGTTCGATCGCCCATTTCGACAGTCGTCTAGACTGGTTAGTGTTCTTCGTAGAGGCTGGTTGGTTAACACTTCTATTGTGTGGGACTGAAAAAACGGACGGAGCTTCCTCGCTGAAACAACAACAGCAAGGGCCATCTTTTCGAGAGCCGGTTACCGAGTTTCTGGGTCAATCATTGACTTACTCGTGTAGAAGATTTGGCGTTTCTAGCCTCGATCCTCTCTGATGAGGACACTACTGATCGCCGTTTCGGAGACTGCGATATACAAGGACAGAGTGTCTGTTTCCTCAGGATTAGATAAGACTAGAGGGGTTGTGAGATACTATTTTCAGCTGAGCGAAGGCCTCTTCACATTTCTCTTTCCAAACAAATTTCTTGTTTCCTTGTAGTAGCTCGTAGAAAGGGAGGCACTTATCCATGGACCGAGAAATGAATCGGTTAAGAGCTGCGATTCTGCCAGTTAGGCGCTGGACTTCCGACTATTTTTTGGGCTGGGGAGTTCGAGGATTGTTGAGATCTGCTTCGGGTTTTCCTCGATCCCTCTTTGTGTTACAATATAACCGAGGAATTCTCCCGGCATCACGCCGAAGGTGCACTTAGTTGGGTTGAGTTTCATGTTGTATTCGTTCAAAGTTTTAAAGCCAGCGCGTAAGTGATATGGGTGATCGTCGGTGCGGAGGGACTTTACCAACATATCGTCGATGTATACCTCCATCGTGCTTCCGAGTTCGGTAGCGAACATGCGGTTAATGAGTCGCTGGTAGGTCTATCCCGCGTTCTTTAGACCAAAGGGCATCACCTTGTAACAATATGTCCCTCTGTCACTGATAAATGCAGTTTTTTCGTGGTCATCGGAATGCATCATAATCTGGTTGTATCCCGAGAAGGCGTCCATGAAGGTCAGGAGCTCGTTGCCCCCGGTAGACTCAACCAATCGATCGATGTGCGGGAGTGGATAAGTATCCTTTGGGCAAGCCTTATTGAGGTTGGTGAAATCGGCGCATACGCGCCATTTACTATTCTTCTTTTTAACGACCACAGGGTTAGCTAACCACTCCAGGTAACGTACTTCCGTAATAGACCCGGCGGCGAGTAAATGTTAAACTTTTTCGTTCAAGTCTTTTGATCGCTCAGGGCCTAACTTACGCCTTTTTTGTCGGATTGGTTTAAAAGTAGCATCAACGTTTAGTTCGTGGGATGTGACCGCAAGGTCGATTCCCTTCGTATTTGAAGTCAATCACGCGAACGTGGACATGTTCTCTTTGAGAAATGCGGTGATTGCGTTCTGCATATCGACGGACAGGTGGGCTCCGATGCGGACGATCCTGCTTTGGTCGGTATCGCCGATAGGGATTTCAAGGACTTCTTCTTTTTGCGGATAAACCTTGTGGATTCGCCGCGTAACCGCGTTGACGTGCGATGTTGAATGTTGTAACTTGACGGTGGCTATCAAGAGGTCCCTTGCAGCTTGCTGATCGCCACAGAGCGTTTGAATTTTCCCGTCTGGGCCCGTGAATTTGACGCATTGATGACAAGTCGAGGATATCGCTTTCATTGAATGAAGCCAGGGAGTCTCGAGGATAAATTTGTACGGGCCTTCGTGCCAGTGACGGAGAACTTTACAGTCTTGGTTATACCACATGCGTACACCGGTAGACGGATTGTGTTGATAATGGTATTAGAGGCACCGTTAAAACCAGTTAGAGAACGGGAGGAGGGTTTCATATCTCGTGTGTCGCTTCCCATTTTATCTAACGTTTCGCGGAAGATAATATCGACGGAAATTTAGCAACTTTGCACTCGCATATCCCTAGTTCAATTAGGAGCGGATCATTGTGTGGAGTATGGACATGGACCGCATCTTCTGATGAGAAAGTGATCTGCTGATAATTATCAGGTTTGGACGGCCATTTTTGCGAGGTTATCGCTTACCGCCTATAGTCTTTGACCGACCGGACCGAATCACCACATGGAGGGGACCCCCCCATGATTACGTTGAGGCGCATAGCGAGCTGTGTTTCAATTTGATCTCGTAGGTCGTCAGAAAGTATTTTGACGTAGTTTATTGTGTTTGTACGTCCTGCTTTTTCTAGTTTTCGGCGTAGGACGTACTGCTTATGATGGTTGAGCCTGATCCTGAGATCATCAACTTTGGAGTTGATTTGGCTGCACAGATCCAGGGGGCGCGGTCGGAGGCCGGGGTCAGCATGCGGTTTGTTGACTCTTTGAGCCTTGGATGCGTCGATCGTTGTCCGTAGGTCGGTAGTGGAGACTTGCTTTGCGATGGTGATTTTACATTTGAGCATGTTTCGAAGATCATCCTGTGTGACCGAGTCGCTTGCTGGGGGTGAGATGTGTCTTTGCTGTTTCAGAGCGGCGTGCAAGTCGTGAATTTCTGTAGGATTTTCGTTGTCGCTCGAAGCGCTGAACTGGCCCAAGATTACATTGACGCACCGTCTGTGTCAGGCTGTTCCTCATCAGGAGACGCGTCGTCAATATCTTGCTCGTTCTTTGCATCATCCTTGTCTTTCAGTTGGTGCTCGCCTTGTTGAGTTTTACCCTTTGGTTTTGGTGCCTTCTTTTCCTTGTTCTTGCTCCATCTTTTGATGTTCTTTAGCTTTTGCTTCGGTGCCTCGACGTTCGAGGTGCCTTTGCTATATGAAGTGAACAAGGCCTCGACCAGGTGCTTGCATTCCTTGGTACATGCCCCTTGACTTTATGGTAGTCGTAGAACTTGTTGAGATCGAGGGAGTTCGAACTCGGGTTGGCACTGTGGCTGGAAGTTTCGGCTGGAGTAGGGAGTTTTCCATCGGCGTCCCTTTCCCAGTGGTTCTAGCCCTTTTCTCGAACGACTACCGCTGATCCAACGAGTTTTTCCTCGTTTACGACGTAGACGAATCCTTTCTTCTGATTCGTTTTATCGCTAGAGGAGTGTTGTCGTGGTTCCTGACGCGTATTCGTGATCTTTGCAGTTGTTTGTTTGGCAGTGTTTTGTTTGTTGATGATCGCCCGCGTGTCTTCCTCCATGCGGAAATGGCGTCTTGGAGTGATGTCGTCGGGTTCTGGTAGAGATCGTCGCGGAACTTTGAATGAACAAAAAGGGTGTTCATCAGAGCGTCGACTGCGATACTGTCTGGAACGTCGACCTTTGAGACGATGGCTTTGAACTTTTCCATGAAGTCGCGGAGGTTTTTCCCATTGGTTGGGAGATATTCCATAAGTCGGATGCAGTGGCTCCTTAGCGGGTGAATATAATTTAATGTTTGAGGAATGCGGTAGAGAGATCATGGAAACTGTTGACGGAGTTCTCGGGGAGTTGGGATAACCAGTTGAGGGCCACTCCTTCTAGACTTTCGACGAAGAGTTGGCAGTAGCCGGCGTCATTCTCCTCGGGAGAGAATTGGGTGCGTCCCATCGCTATGTTGAATGAGGTGACATGCTCGGTTGGGTCAGTGTTCCTAGAGAATGACGGTAGACGGAACTTCTCTGTTGGTCGGAGTCGTACGGTAGTGACTTGTTGGGAGAATGGAGTTCTGAGTGTATCTGCAAGGACGTGTTCGATTTGCGGAGCGGAAGTCGTTACTCAATGGATCTTAGAGTGGATGTCCTGGAGCGACAACTTTAGTTTGGCAATTTCTTGTATCGTTTGCGGATCTGGGCCGCCGGGGGTTTGCGCGCTTGGTCCATCAAGAGTTTGAGCATTTGGTCCGTCGAGAGTGTGCGCGGTTGTCCCTGCGTCCTGGTTCTGGACCCCGAGGGATTGGTTGGCGGCGGTGGTGTTGAAAAGGTGCTGGCGAATCGTCTTGGTTGGCGCTGCAGGTTGTGCGGTAAGGGGAGCGAGGATGGCGGCCAAAGCGGCGAGCTGTTCAGTTGTCGCTTTTTGCGCAGAATCTTGCTGTGCAAATCGCTCCATGACGGCGCTGAGGTAAGCAGGTTCTTCCGGCACGACTACGGCCGAGGAGGGTTCTGGAGCTTCGTGCTCCTCGCCTGAGGTGGGATCGTCGTGAGTAGAGACCACCTTTTGTGTTCGTTACTTTGTGAGGCCCCACGGTGGGCGCCAATTGTTTGAAACGAGTTCGGTTAGGAACAAGTAAATAGACAGAACTCATCGGTGGGTTATCTTAAAGACGGTTTACTTTATGGGCTAAAGTGGCGATCAGCATAAACTAGTGATTTTATTAAAGAAGTAAGTCGGCGAGCATTGAAGCTAGCCGGAAAATACACAAGTTGATCTTAAACTGAATGGTAAAAACCCTAGTTCTAGCCGCCTTGTGTGTGTGTTCTCTTCCCCCCTCCCCTTTACTTTCATCCCTCCTTTCCTATATATAGGCGGGTGGAGGCACTGGATGCCCTAGATTGATTCACCCTAGTGGGCTTTATTCGTCGGGCAAGGCTAATGGATCGATAAAGATCGTCGTTCGGTTGGGTTCATCTAGTCGTCGTAGCGAGTCGTGTAAGTTTGGCTTCGATCGGCTAAAAGTAGTCTCGAGCCGATTGTCGGCTCATCGCTCCTCGCCGAGCCGAGCCATTTTGATTCGACTTGAGGGACGCATTGGGCCAATTAATTATGGACCCCTTATTGATGGTACAATCATTCCCCTACAATAATGAGAGTAACGCATTCTGAATCCTAATTTCTTCTCCGGAGAGTTGGAAAAGAAACCAATGAAAGAGCTGATAGCTTAGCAGCAAGACTAGAAACTAAGAACTATGTTATCACTTTAATGTAATGTTTTCTGTATTGAATTCTTAATTTTGTTCCACCTTATGAATCACATTTCCGAAAAGGGTCAATGCTGGTCCATGCATATTTGTTTCTGAAAATTATATAAAGATGTTATTTCCCTTGTAAGAAATAAAAGTAAGAAAAACTCTCTAAAATGTTTTCTCTCTTTGTATTTTCCCTAATAATCATAGTAGTCATAAAAAGGAAAAAAAAAATAGGCAGAGATGAGAAAGAATCAGATGATGAAGACAATCAAAGTGAAGAGTCTAAAAGGAAACTGAAACTAGCTTAAGAAGAAGGACCGGTCCAGTAGGATTTTACAGCGAGGAGGATCTTCTCAGGGATAAAAGGACCTTTCTCGTGATCCATAATTCGACTTGTCCACTTCATTCCATTGGTTATGCTTTGTATCTTCGTTAACATTTCCACAGTGTCCCTAAACACCACTGTTCCTTCTGGTCTCAGTATTCTATCCATCTCAAGTAGCATCAACGTCACATCACACCTTTCAACAACAACAACGTTAGCATTTGCATTTGCATTTGTGTTTATCTTTCTTAAGAAATGACTTTTGCATTTGCATTTGCATTTGCATTTGACCTTAGAGATTAACAAATGACTTTTGCTTAAAATTCTTGATTTTGTTGTTTTACTTTGAAAGATATTAACGTAATTAGTGTCTAATAGGCGTTTACCTGTTCTCGTAAATGCTGAACAATCCACCAGCGTGAATAAGATCATAAGTTCTTGGATACGTAGAGAATCCTTCACACCAGTCTTGATATGTTCCTAAAAACCCTCTCTCATAAATCACACCTAACGTTTGCCTCTCTGCGTCTACAGGAACCACATTCATAACCCAAGATGGATATTTCACCATTGCTGCAGCAAATCCACCGAGGTATGCATTCATATCCATAATGTTCCTGAACCTTCCCCTTGAAAGCTCTGGCAATATCTGTTTGTAATATGCTACTCTCTCCTTCCAAACCTCATTGTCTTCTCTGAACTTTTCAGCATTGATATCTGGTATAGTTCCCTGGATTATCCTAGGTGGGACCGCAAAAGCACGGTCCGGCCAATCCTCCAATGCACCTCCTGCGAATTCATCTGGAGTTTTTGCTTCTGGCAATGGCGTCACACAAGATTCCAATTCTTTATACCTGTCAAAAATACATCAAGTTTGATGAGTGTCTCATATCCGAAAGGGACATTTTCCTCTTAATCGACAATTGGTTTCGAGTTGGAAGCTCATGATTCATTTATTTTGACAAAAACTATAATTATTTTGAGATTTTGGAAGGGATTGAGATTGTGTACCAGGCTGAATCTGGTTGAACTGCTTTGGTGCATATGGGGGGAGATTTATGAACTCGTTTGAGTTTCTTACAGTCAATGTGATTAATTGGTTTTTGCCAAATTAAAAAATCACCCTTCTCTGTAACTTTCTTCCAACAAAGACTCCTTGCTGCATTTTCTATTGAATCTTGCTCTTGCTTCAAATCCTCTTGTGATCTTTCCCAGCCCTTCCAGTGTTGCTTCCAGTTGATCGGTGGGCCGGAGAGGATCCAGTAACCGCCAGGTCTTAAAACCCTGTCTACTTCGGTTAAGTACAAACCATCTACACAGAACTAACTTGCTTTTGGTTAAGTTCCCAAAATAATTAAGAAACTTAATAAAAAGAATCAAGAACATTTTCCTACCGTTCTGAAACCAAGGAATCAAACAACGAGAACAATGAGCAAGATCGAAAGCTCTGGCTGGATAAGGAAGCCTTATTGATCCCATTATCCCTATAATCGCAGGAACTCCACGTTCCAACGCAAACTGGACCTGAGCTTCATGAGTATCTCTTGGAGCAAAAGACATAGCCAAGATATCCCTTTTCAACAAGTAAGCACCAAAGCTTGCAACCTATACAACCAACAAAACCGCAACACTTAAGAACATTTTAAATATCCATTCGTTTAGTGGCAAGAATATGATGTTTTTCAAGTCCAGAATCCCCCAGTTATAAAAAAAGAAAGACAGATGGATGCATAAAAAGTAGTAGAAATCGAAACGTACACCACATCCCGTATCAATAGCTGTTCTCACGGCTCCATCAGTAAGAGGGATGAGTCTAGAAATGTCATCAATGTAAGCATCAGCTCCACGTGGAAACCCGGTGCCACCACCAGGGAATCTAAACCGTTCACCTTCGACCTGAATCCAGTTCTGGATAGCTTTCTCAATACTTAACTCTTTGTGTGGGATGTTGTCGTACCAAGCATAATCTCTGCTCTGAGGCCATTTGAATGGAATCTTGTAGTTTGGTGGAGGAGGAATTAGACAATAGAGAAGCTCATCTTTTGAAGGACAATGTCTCTCTCTGTATTTCATCATGTTCCTATCGAATCTTCTTCCTCTTTCTCGATCTTCACACGGAGTGTACTCGCTGAGAGACATGTCGCATGGCTCGAAATACTTTATGGTTTGGTTCTTTTGCTTGAGCTCGAGTTTGTGATGGCTTTCGAAATCTAACTCAACCACTTCTGGAGATGAAGAGGAGGACAAGGAAGAGGTCGAAGATTGACTCTCATCCCCATCAGAAGAAGAAAGTTTGGTCCGAGTCTTGGTTTCATCACACCCCATTCTTTTGTACACCGCAGAGGAAGAAGACGGCACTGTGTTGGTTTGCCAAGATCCAAGAACGTAAGACAATATGCAGAATCCACTTACACAGAGAATCCAAATGAGTCTTTTTCTCTTTGCTTCAGCATGTTGATGACTACTGTTCTCTTTCGTCATTTCTTGAGTCTTGTTTCTGTAAAGATGAGCAAAAGACTTGCAACTTTTATCTGATTTTTGTAAAGCTAAAAGTTAAGCATCAATGTAAAATGTCAAACATGTAAGATGGTGTAGTGGAGCTCGAAACACTGAGGATAGGGGATTCAGCATCAAAGAAAAAATAGTGATAAAGAAACAACACTGTCTGAATTTGTTTGTATAAAAAAGGACATTTGCTATCTATTCTTTAGCAAAGGACAAGAACCACACTTATTAGATGTGGTCCAAAGAGAAGAACAATATATTAGAATTTGAGATAAAGTTGGAGGATGACTAGCCTCGTTTTTCGTTCTGCCATGTAGAACATACTTACCCTGCATCTATAAATAATAATAAATAAATTATGCAAATGTATTCGACATCAAGAGATGTGAAATCTTTACAGGTAAAAAAGTCAAAACAAGGAAAACTATAAATCGCGTGGTGGCAGCCACAACTTTGGACAATAGGAAATAACTATTAGGTTTTCGTCCCTATTCCATTTTGTGATTGATAACATATGAAAAGATAATAAACAAGGCATGTTTTTTTTTTAAATAAGCCAAGCACAATATCAGAATATGCTTTCCCCACAAAACCAATGCTAGCACTACAAAAAAACATTGCTTAGTCGGACGATATTTCTAATCGACAGAAAAGTCATCAGAATATTCTAAGAATTTTTTGACGAAATATCGAGGAAAATTCAAATGTGAACAGTTTCGGTATTTCGTTAGAATATTCAGAGAAATATCTGACATATAAACAATTGTCAAAAAATTTCAATGATATCCCGGCAAAATACCGAAAAAATATATATCCATTATATGACTGTTGTAATTTATGAAAAATTTATACTTTTTCCGAAATTTGGTTGAAAATATCTGATATAATTTCAAAAATTATATATTCGTTAAGTAACTGTTGTAAATATTAAAACCTGTGTGTTTGTGAGAATTTCATTGAAAATTTTTGATGAATTTGACCGAAGTAAATATTTGATTTTTATCAGAAATTCGTCGAAATTGTCAGCCATTTTCATCTATAAATAAGACTCCCTCATTCCCTTCATTGACAACAAATCACAAAAGAAGAAAAAATAATGTCTTTTCCTTATTATTTTCGTTTGTGGATGGATAAAATTCATATGAATCCGAATACCAATTTACTTACAGAAGAATATGGGAAAAATGAAATCATGACGTTAGCTCAACAACAACTAGAAGAAAAGATCGGTAAGTTGAAATGTCATTGTTCTACTTGTAAAAATAATAGGAATATTAAGAAGAATGATGTTTGGACCCATTTATATTTATAGGTTTTATGCCAAATTATAAGTTGGGTATCTTCATTAAAAAATTGATTATGAATATGGTAGTACTAACGAACCTCGGATCGCGAATAGATTAGAAGAACCTAGCACTCATGTAGATTATGGTGTAGGTAATGTTCAGATGGTAAATGATTCATACATATATTAAATTACTGTCAATGGTTGAGGAAGAAGATAGAAGGGAATAACCTAATGCAGAAGCTAGGAGATTATTTGATATGTTAGATGTAGCAAAACAACCATTGTACAATGGATGTAGAGATTGTAATTCACTCTTATCATCTGCAAGTAGATTGATGGCTACTAAGACGGATTATAATTTGGTTGAAGAATACTTTGATGCGATTGTGGATTTCGTGAGAGACATTCTACTAGAGGATAATCTTGCACCTGCTTCATACTACGATGTTCAGAAACTTGTAGCTGATCTGGGTTTACCGTATTAGGTTAGATGTTTGCATTGATAACTGCATGATATACTAGAGAGCAGATGAGAACCAACATAAATGCAAATTTTGTGGGAAATCATTTTATCAAGATACGAGTGAAAGAGTTCGGGAGCCCTTCAAAAGGATATGGTATTTGTCGTTGACGGAAAAGTTAAAGAGATTATATCAGTCCAAACGTACAATCGGACCAATAAGATGTCATGCAAAGCACTTAACAAATGGTGAGATTACACATCCTTCAAATACATAAACTTGGAAGCATTTCCAATCAACATATGTAGGATTTGCGCATGAAAGAAGAAATGTCTACCATGGATTACATATTGATGGTTTCAACCCATTTGGAAAACATGGAAGACAATATCTTCTATGCCCAATATTTTTGACGCCTTACAACTTACCGCCAAATTTATGCATGCGAAGAGAGTTTTTGTTCCTCTCCATTCCATCCCCAGGCCAGAGCATTTTAAGAGATCACTTGATATGTTACTTCAGCCACTGATATATGAGTTGCAAAAACTATGGGCGCATGGTGCTCTTACATACGATGTTTTGTGTAAAAAAATTTTAGATGCGAGCAGTGCTTATGTGGACAATAAGTGATTTTCCAGCATATGCTATGTTATTGGAAGGACAACACATGGGAGGCTATCATGTCCATATTTCCAAGATAGCACATATACTTTCTAACTAAAACATGGACATAAAACATGTTTGTTTGACTGTCATAAGAGGTTTCTACCACATGATCATCCATATCGTAAGTGTAAGACTTTGTTTACGAAGAACAAGGTGTATGACAATACACCTCTAGAAGTAAATGACAGTAAGTGTGTGGAACAATTACGAGATTTTGGTACAGATAGGACGCCAAACGTAGGCAGAAATTTACATTATCCAGTTGATGGTGTTGGAGAACTTCACAATTGGCATAAGACAGTATTTTCTCGGATCTCCCATATTGGGAGAATCATTTGTTGTGGCATAATTTAGATGTCGTGTATATTGAGAAGAACTTTTTGAGAATTTGATGAGCACGATTCTTAATATCCAAGGTAAAACGAAAGATAATTTTAAGTCAAGACTTGATTTACTTGATATTTGTGCTCTTTTCAAACTTCATGTTGATGAGCTCGGTAAAGGTTATGTTCCCGTATACCAATTGGATGAGGCTGCGAAAGACGAGTTCTTTGAATGGATTATAAGCAGCATTATATTTCCAAAAAGTTATACATCTAGTTTGCATAACAGTGTCGACCAAAGTGAAAAAAGTTTATTGGCATGAAGATTCACGATTTCCATGTAATGATGCAGAGCCTCCTTCCGTTTGTCTTTTCGTGACTGCTGCCACAAAATATTCATGAAGTAATTGCAGATATATTATATTGTAACCAATAAAATTATTTTTCATACAAATTTATTATTCTTATACATGTGTTTATATATTGATTTTGTCTTTTGTTTATGTATGTAGGGATAATTCCTTTCTTTCGAGATTATGCGTGAGATCACTCACTACAGAAGGTATTTGCAGTTTGGAGGCTAACATACCTGTGATCATTTGCAACCTCGACAAGATATTTTCTCCATCATTTTTGATGTGATGGAACATCTACCTATTCATCTTGCACAAAAACTGACACTTGGTGGCCCGTGTAGTATAGATGGACGTATCTTTTTGAGTGCTACATATATCATCTGAAGAAGAAGGTCAAAAACTAAGAAAGGTGGAAATATATATTGTTGCACAAAGCATCAATCAAGAAACTTCAAATTTTGCTGAATACTACTTTCCAGAATAAGTGCAGAAAAAAGCTTAAGTCCTCGTCGGCATGATGACAGGGGGAAAAGGGCAATTGTATTATGTTTACGTACCAAACATCTTCACAGATATAGGACGACTTAGTGGAAAATCAAAGGATTAAGACTTACGAAGGAGAAGCACACTCATTTGCAAACATATTTGCTCACCAATTGCGAAGATATTCTAGAATATGATAGGTAAATATTTATCATTTCTTTTAAAAGTGAAATTCAATATGTTGTATATTAGATTCTTGACATTGTTTCTACATGATTTATATGGCTGAGATGCGTTTCATTTACAAACACGCCACGTAAGTGGAACTTGAGCAAAAATCAAGCATAAACAAATTGGTCGATGTTTTTGATTATGTGAGTTTGTTAAACAAACTAGTTATTTATTTAAATAACAACTCACAGGTAAGGCCATAATAATAAGCTTGCTTTTTATAGGTGAATGAAAGTTTGGACCGAGTGAAAAATTCAGGCTCGGTTACGCGAATTTATGTGGGGACCAAACTATGTGGTCAAGTCATAACCGAGATATTGTACTAGAGGATACACATTCACAATTCAAAAGGGAGGCCGTTAAAGGACAACTTATCGTGCTGGCGTATTGTCTTCATCCGGTGATGATGTGTACTACGACAACATAACAAAAAATTTGAAAATCTAGTATTCGGGTATGGTTAAATTGTGGTGCACTATGTTCTATTGTGATTGGTATGACAACACCATTGACCGTGGGTGAAATCCAACACATTTTGTGTTACATCGGTGCATTCGCGAAGGAGACATCAACATTATGATTCTTTCATTCTTGCTTCCCAAGTTGAGCATGTATTTCATATTATTTATAATATTTCATCAACCCATTACTAACAAAAAAAATATTTTTAGGTTCTTGACATTCGTTATTCTCGGGTTAAGCCCATAGACGATCTTTGGAGCACTATAACGTTAATCAACCCTAGAGGACGAATACATGGAATTTTTTTATCAAAACTCATTACAACGAAACTCTAGCATCAACATAAGTCCAATTGAAGATTCAACAAATGTTCAACTTGTAGTCGATTTAACCGAGTTTGAACATGATGATGTTGTATACTCCAAGTCAGAGGCCAAGGTATGAGACTTTAACGAAGATTCTCATTCATGTCTGTCTGATTATTCTTCAGATTAAGAGTAGTTACCAAAATTGTTCAAAAGTTGTAATTTTAATTTGTTACTTTAATTTAGAAAATTTATAATCTTAAGTATTGGAGTATTTTTATTAGATACCAAAGCTGTTTAAAATTAATATATTTTGGATTGAAATGTTTTGCTCCTTTATGTTTTTCAAAAAGTGTCGTTGTATATTAAAGAAGTATGGCTTCGATTACAATTTTGTAAAATCCATTTTCCGAAGAATTTCCGACAAAATTTATCGTTTGTCGGAAATTCCTTGGAATTGACCAAGGATTTCCGGCGAAGTATAAACTTTGGGGTTTCAACATTTCCTCAGAAACTCTCGGAATATACCGAAATTTTCCAACAAATATTAAGTTTTCCTTGGAAATTCCTATGTATTTTCCGATAAATTTCTGAGGAAATGAGGTTTAAATATGAAATACTAAATATAAATGTGAAACTGGAAACATACAAGATGATGATAAAATATATTAAGTGTGTCATATGATATGAGTTTACGATCTCTCAATTATTTGAAAGTTTTACAATTGCGCTACGAATATATCAATGAATATATAATATCTCCTATAAACACTTATATACTTAAACAATCATACCACGGTGATTCATTTTAAAATATTAATTATTAGAAATTACTCATTTATTGCATGTGTTTCAAACATTTATAATCATATAACTCCTTTGAAATCATCAATATATAATCAAAATTAAACACTTATTTTAAAAGAATATATTGAAACGCCAACCATGAATTCGTTGGAATTTTGTTGGTGAATTGAAATTGCGAAAAAATTTCAGTAAACTCCGTTAAATTTCGACTCATTCATGTTTTGGATACTTGGACAATGAGAAAGCATGCAAAGAATATGTCAATTTCATCGGAATTTCGTCGGTGTATTTGGACGAAAATCCAACGAAATGAGAATATTCTTATATCGGGAGTTGGTCAATTTGACTATTAAACTAATTCTGGTAGATTTCTGACAAAATTTATAAAGTCGTCAAAAATCTGATCCGAGAAAATGAACAGCCTAAATTTTCGTGAACCGCTAGAAAGTTAAAATTCTGACGGATTTTGAACACATCTATTTTTGGAAATATGTAATATAAAACATTTTTTCTTCTTCTTCTTCTCATTTCTTCTCTCCCTCCATAACTCTCTTTCGGTTCTCTCTCAACTCTCTTTAAAGACATGATTTTCCGACCCAAACCCCAAAATCAAACACTAATCATGTAAGCCATCCCCTAATCTCTTTATATTCGATTATTGTTAGGATTTTTAGGTTGTGGATGTTAGTTTTAGGGTATTTATGTTAAACTATTGTGAGGATATATCTAGATTGTGAGGTTTTTATATTTTGTGTTTAGATAGTTGTAGGTTATTATCTAGGTGGTTTAATAATTGGGAAAATTACCAAAAATGACACAAAACTTGATTTGAAATGCAAAAGTAAACCCAAACCTGAATCAAATGCAAAAGTAACCTACAAGGCTATTGAAATTACAACCAGCCCCTTGTGAACAAACAAAAAACCGTTTTTTTCGTTTCTAACACCCGCAAGTCGCCTATTATAGTTCTTCTCAAAAATAATTTAAAACTTTTGTAAAAAAAAATATGTTGATAAGTGAAAAATTGAAATCATGTAATTAACGTATGTTTTAAGAGATATAAATTGAGATATAACAAAAGTTAATTGTTTTCAACATAGATGAGTGAAAGTAGTGAGTCATGATATTCTTTGGTTTAGGTTTTTGCCAACATATGTTGTAGTATTGTATGTGTTCTTAGGGTTAGATTTTGGAAAACATAAATGTTTTTTTGAAAAAAATTAAAATTGACCTAAGTGTTTTTATTTCTGTGTATAGTAAACACTATTTAAGTATAATTTGATTTTATAACGTGGTTAGTTAGTTAATTTAGTCAATTTAGTTTAGGGGTTAAATTTAGGGTCTGGGCCGACTTACTAGTAAGTCGTTTGGTGAATATATTTACGGTAGACGACTTACTAGTAAGTCGTCTGATGTACGTTCAAACCGGACCGAACCTTTAATTTTACCATTTTACCAATGTACTTTTAAACCTAATCGGATTATTTACCGGACATATATAAGATGTTTTTTTTATTTACTTTTTCGCGAAATTCAGAAACCCTAACGCCGTTTCTCTCAAAGAGGCGATTTCGAAGGCGATTTCCGTCGATTCTCTCTAATCCATCGTTCTCACCACCGTTCTCACTGGCGCTTGCTCTTTTTCAGATCTGAGAGGAAACCCTAGCGCCGTTTGTCTGTAAACCCTAGCGTCGTTTGTCTGTAAACCCTAGCGCCGTTTGTCATTAAACCCTAGCGATGTTTCTGTCAGAGGCGTCTCGTTGAACTCCACCGCCAGTAAGTTAAAACGTTGTCTCTTAAGTCCACCGTTCTCACCACCGTTCTCACCAAGTTTCTTTTTGGTTATCTATTTTGGCAGATATATAACCGCTGTGTCGAAGGAGACTATATCTTCTCCGAATTTTCAGTTCTGCTTTAAAAATGTTCTACTGGAAGTTTTGGAAGACTTATAATTAAAATGTTATACTTGATGGTTGTGTGTTTGAGATGGTTGTCTTTGATTGTTTTGCAGACAAAAAATGGATATTCCAAAACTCTTCCGTAGGTTACATACATTAGGGGAAGAGCACCCCCGCAATGAAAGCTATTTCGTATCGTATGAATTGTTCGAAGTTGCATACTGCTTTAAAGAAAGCTCTTCATGGTGACGAATATGAAGAGCTGAAGGAGTCAAAGTTGGGAGTTTTCATCAAGTTTAAAGAGCTGGGATTTGGTTGGGCTTCAAGGCTGGTTCACTACATGCTCGGTTTCCAGCTGGACATAAAGAAAAAGTATGAGCTGTGGAGTCTCGTTGGTCCAGAACCTATGAGGTTTTCACTGTTAGAGTTTGAAAACCTCATTGGTCTAAACTGCGAGTACATCGAGGACCTTGAGAGACCGAAGTATGTTGTTACAAAGGAGAAGGCTTCTTTTTGGGGGATGTTGGGAGTTCATGTCGAAGCTGGGCCATCTACTGAACAGATAATAGCAGCACTTGAGAAATGCGAATGGTGTTCTCGGGATGATCGCAAGCGGCTCGGGTACCTTGCCATCTTCACTGATACATTGAAGGGAGAAAGTATTCAAACGCCACAAGGGTTAGTCTGGCAAGGTTAGTGATGGAGTTAGAACGGTTTGAGAATTATCCATGGGGGAGAGTCGCGTTTAAGGTGCTGATGGACTCTGTGAAGGGCAAAGGTATTTCGGCTTGTTACACTGTTAATGGATTTATACAAGCTCTCCAGGTATGGGTGTAGACAGCTCTGCCGAAATTGGGTGCTAATTATGGTAATCCCATACGAAACAAACCGTCTCCACCTATACTGGCTTACATGGGTGGCAAAGGACGCATATGCTTTAAAAATGCTCTCTGCAGACAGGTATTTACTTCAATCCTTTACTACCATAATTAAGTCGTTTGGGAAAATTTTTCTTTCCATCTTTCTTAGTCCGTCAAATATCTAAGTTCATATCTTATATTTACTGCATACTACGGTGATGAACTTTGTTGAGAAGAACATTGGTGAAATGTTTCCAAAATGGGACTTTGATGCTAAGGACCTTGCCGCGGAGAACATAAAGTGGACCATGGATTGCTAGGAAGTCACCAGTACTTTGGTCAATACAAAGCCGGCGGTTGTGAGTCCATCGAAGAAAGCGATAGTTGTGGTGAAAGAAGAGAGTCCCAGACCTCGGAAGAAAGCTCATAAAGAGGCTAGAAAAGGGGCACCTACAGAGGCTAGTGAAGGGGCACCTACAGAGGAGAGTGAAGGGAAGTTTGCAGAGGCTAGAGAAGAGGTTCCCAGAGAGGCTCGTTCAGAGGTGACTACGATTGTGCTTGGGATGACCAAAGAGGATATTGAAAGAAATTTCAAGGACATAATTGATTCCATGAGGGAAGGGTTTGGGATGTGCCTTAAGGAGATCAAGCATCTGTCGGAAAGGGTGGAAGCAGTGGAGAAGAAGGTTGGTATCACCAAACAAGGGAAAGGGACATCCTCTCAACACACTACCTCTCAACCTAAAGGGACATCTTCGCACGAACCCGGGGTTAGTAAAGAAGCCTCTCCCGGGGTTAGTGAAAATATTAATGGGGAGAAGGATAAAGTTGAAGATGTGTCTGCATCTGGGAGTCTTGTTCTATTGGCCAAATGTAAACCCACTCCAACAGATATACAGCAGGAGGATGCTAGATATGAGGAAAAGAGGGAAGTTGCTTTGGCACTTGTTCGTGCAAGGAGTGAGCGAACTAGGAAACTTGCTGCCTCACAACAATCTTCTTATACGGCAAAAAGCACGGCCAAAGTGATAATTCCAAACAAAAGCAAGGTCCAGGCTATAATCCCTTTTTACCAATTGACAAGAACAATTTGAAGGAGCTCGCTGATTGGTTGAAAACTGATCCGTAATTGATTGCTTTTCCCATAATAGCTTGCTTTACTCTACAAAAACTGATTTCTTTTCAACATTTTGTGTTTGCAGTCATTATAGACCACATCTCGACAAGAAAGCACGTACAATTCCAACTTGGTGGTATAAGGTCCTCCGGACCTCCGTATCTTGGCTGGAAGATTGTGTAAGTCTTCTGCTATAACAAAACTGATTAGTAGATGACTTACTGATATCTTCGTAGATGACTTACTGGTAAGTTGTCTAATATCTTCTGACTTGCATTATTTTATCTTCTGACCTGTATTATTTTATGTGCAGCATATGGATGCTTGGATTAATGTTTTGAGAAAGAGGTACGTGGAGACGCCACAATATTTCAGGAGCGAGAGAATATGCTTCCTTAATCAACTCTTTGCTCAGCAATGGAGATTCAACTACAAGGATTTTAAGGACTCGGAGCCCGATGTCTACGGTTTAGGAAGAAGACTCCCTGGTGGGGTGTGGAATTATTATTCAGGTGCTTTACCATCATTTTGCCAATCAAACAAGATGTGGGGGACAGATATTGATGATATATATGCGCCAGTGAACCACAACGACATTCATTGGATTGCTATGTGGATATCAATCCCTAAGAGGCACATAGTCGTCTGGGACAACATTCGTTCATGTATCTCCCCAGAAGAACTCGATGTGATAAGGGAGACTTTTCTCCACATGGTCCCCTATCTGCTTTTTGAGTGCGCTTTCATCAAGCAAATTGACCAGTTATCCCTGGAGCCATTCACATATGAGAGACCAACCAATATCCCTCAGGCCCGAGCTAGTGATTGTAGCGTGTACGCTCTAAGGTACATTGAATGTCATGCTCTTTGGATGCCAGTTAACCAAAAAGACTTTGCTAAGGCCAACAGGAAGTCTATGAGGGATAAGATGGCGGTGGATATATTTAAAGAGGTTCCTGGCCAGCATGAGAAAGAAAACCGGGACAATGATGAAAACATTGGAACATATGATGTATGATAGATTTGGATTTGTATTTGTAACCTTATGTGTGTATTTGAACTTGATTTGTATTTTTAATGCAACCGAAAATGTTGTCTTCTGGAAAGTCTTCTGAAATGTTGGACGACTTAACATAATATTGGACGACTAAAAGAATATTGAAAGTTAAGTCGTCTGAAATGTTGGACGACTTCACTATAAGTCGTCTGGAAAGTCGTTGACACAGAAGTGCAAATTTTTAATACTGATAGTGCAATTTGACAAAAAAGTTGACACAAATTCTTAATACATAGACTAAACACAAATTCTTAATACATAGACTAAACACAAATTTTTAATACATAGATAAACTTTAAGGTCTTCTGGACGACTTGCTTGAAGGTCTTCTAGAAGACTAAACACTAGGCGACTAACTTTAAGGTCTTGTTCAAGTAAGTCGTCCAGAGTTTATTCATCTGGAAGACCTTCAAGTAAGTCGTCCAGAGACCTTAAAGTTAGTCGTCCAGGGTTTATTCTTAAAGTTAGTCGTCCAGAAGACCTTCAAGTTAGTCTTCTAGTGTTTTCTTACATTGTGGTTTCGTATGACCAATTTTTTGCACTTTGAGCATCTATAAACCCTGTGTTGCTTTCGGGGTTTGCGTCCTCTCATCCTGGATAGCTCCAACCAAGATTACCATCTTGATTTCTTCTGTCTCCCTGGACACGCTTTACCTCTGGAGGAAACCATGTGCGTTCCTCAACTTGTTGTCCAACACAAAGATATATATTCTCCGAGTATCCCGCAAACAAATAATCCTTTGAGTACACTGGACATACAAGTGTGGAGATATGTAAACCAGCATGTGTTCCAGCAGCTATAGCATGAGAGCAAGGTATTTTCTCCCCTGCATAGACACCACAATCACACTTTCCATGTTCCAAATCAACCACACAATCCATTTTGCCACCATTCACAAAGAATCGCCATCCATCAAATGGTTGGACCCTCATCGTATACGCTATCTCCGATCGAACAACAAGCAAGTATTCAACACCCCGACTATGGTGACTCGGGAGACTCAAATCATCTTCTCTCCTTTTCCAAAGCCACTTTCCTAGCTTCTCCCTTATGTACTCCAATAGGAACTGAATCGGAAATCCTCTAGCTCGCTTCAGTGCCGAATTAATAGATTCAGCGATTTTGCTTGTTTTTATGTTGTACCTGTCCCGTTGACAATAAACCCTTAACCATAGGCTGACATTGGCATTCTCCAAATACGTTGCAAGGTCCAGGTTTGCACTCCGTATCTCAGCCATATACCAGTCAAAATATTAAACCCTATGAGCATAAGTAGCACCTTTCACCAAGTACAAGAGATGTTTCCCTTTATACTTTTTGACAATGTTATCTTGAAGGTGATAATAACATATTCCTCGGGTTGCCCAGGAAAACACCTTATCACACACACTTTTAATGGCCGCATGCCGGTCGGAGACTATCACTAGAGGCTGCTCATCAAATACACAACTAGCCAATTTTGTGAAAAACCATTCCCAAGAAGGGTTATCTTCAGCATCTACGATCCCAAAAGCCAATGGAAATATCTGAAAATTCTCATCTTGTGCGGCTGCCACTACCATAGTACCTTCATACTTCCCACTTAGGTGAGTCCCATCAACCACAATAACCTTTCTCTGATGCTTCAAAACTTTGATAGAAGCTCCAAAAGAGAGAAATAAATACTTAAATCTATTGGTAGAATCAAGTTCTATAGCCGTGATAGGATCGGTATTTGCTAAGGAGATTTGCTCGAGATATGATGGCAGATGCGAATACCCATCTTCTGCTGATCCTCTCACCAATGTTTGTGCACATAACACTGCTCTATATGAAGTGGTGTAATCAAGTATCATGCCAAACATGTTCTTCATTGCATCAGTGATATGCTGCGGATTCAACCCACCAATGATTCTAACACGATCAATGAAAAGCCTGCTAACATACTTCGGAGTACAGTGTCTCCGCTGAGCGATTCGGTCTCTCACTGAGCATGTATGTGTTTCCACATACTTTGTTACCCAATACGTGTTTGTCCCATGTTTCACACTCGCTCTGATCTTCCATCCACAACCACTAACTCGACATGTTGCCACAAGGAGAGTTTTCGTTGACTTGTATATTCTGAAGGAGAACTTACGCCTAACTGCTATCAACCGCAGCTCTGAAAGTAGTGCATCCTTGCTAAAAAAACTCTGGTTTACGTAGATACTGCTACCATTCGATCTTTCTCCTTCAATAGCATATGTATTTTTGAATTTTTCAAAACACATATCATCATCTTTTTCCAAATCCTCATCTTTAACCTTTCCATAAACACTGTAATCCTCACCATTCTCGTCCGCTTTAGCAACAATAGAGATATCAACATCCTTCTCCCCATCCTCCTCCTCCTCATCATGATTCTCATCTTCAACCAAATCATCATCATCATCTTCAAAACATTCATCACCTTCATCAGCTTCATCATCTTCTTCCCTTTCCTCTGAAACTGCCTCTGAAACCGTTTCCACCTTGCTACGGCTTGATACACAAAGTCATACTCCATACGTTTTGGTTATCTCGAGAAAGTTTCGAACTTGTCTATCACTTGTAACATGAATAGGAGGGGTGTCTGGAGCCTGCATCATTTCTGCTTGTAGTGAGTAGGTTATCTCCACAGATTATGTGCTCATGTCCAGGTTATAATTTTCTTGAGCCATTGCAACAAGTTCAGCATGTGTCGAACCTTTACTCAACAACAATAGTCTTGCTCTTTTGAAATTATCAACCACAAAATCCCAATAGCAATCTTTCAACAATCATTCTCCATACACTGCATGTAACTTACGCAGCATCTGCAAAAATTCAAAATAAAACACATTAGTAAATATAGAGAAAATGAAAGTTTACTAAACATTGACGCAGACGACTTACGGTTAAGTCGTCTGGAAGACATAGACGACTTACTGGTAAGTCGTCCAAACAGGTCATTTTTGCAATTGACTTTAAAATGGGACGACTTACAAGTAAGTCGTCCATATTTGTTTGTTAAAAAAAAGTTCTAGACGACGTACCAGTAAGTCGTCCAGGATAAACGAGTTAGTTTTGCATTTGACCGAGTTTTGTCACATATTTGACTTTTCCTGTACGACTAACCAGTAAGTCGTCTCTCGGAAATTTTTTTTTGATATTTTGTTAAAGCTAGATGACTTATCTGTACGTCGTCTGAGGTTAGTTTGCAATTTGAAAATAAAACTTAAAATATTTAACTTTTCCCAGATGACTTACTTGAAAGTCGTCCAGGTAGACGACTGCCGAGAAAGTCGTCCGAGATAAGCAAGGTTTGACCAGAATCTCGGAAAAAATCTGGACGACTTTGCTTATCATGGACGACTTTCAAGTAAGTAGTCTGACGGGACGACTCCAAGTAAGTCGTCTGGAAAAGTTAAATATTTAAGTTTTATTTTCCAATTGCAAAAGTAACCTGAGAACACTTACATGTAAGTCGTCTACCTTTAATAAAATATTGAAATTTTTGTTTTCCGAGAGACGATTTACTGGGAAGTCGTCTAGGAAAAGTCAAATATCTGACAAAATTCGGTCAAATGCAAAACGAACCAATTTATCCTAGACGACTTACTGGTAAGTCGTCTAGGGTATTCTCTAGATTTTTTTTTAACAAACAAAGATGCAAGACTTACAAGTAAGTCGTTCTTTTGACCAGAAGACTTACGGGTAAGTCTTCTACAGCTCGACAACTTACGGGTAAGTCTTTGACGCGAAAAATCTGGAAAAAATTCAATTTCATACCTTAAACTAGTGAGATGACTTCCTTAGCACACATAGTCTTCTCCAACCACCCAGAACCTCAAACGAAAGTAACCCACCAAGAATAGAATGCTTGAATCGCTCTACCAACCATAAAATTTTTTGAATCAAAAGCTTGAGTTTTTTGAATGAATATAGAGATAAAGTGAAAGAGATGTTGTTTTAGTTCATAACAATTGGGAAAGAGAGAGTGTAAATCGATTTTAAGTGCATTAAAAGCTTCAAATTGGTTGTTCAAGGTGGTTGAGGTATTGATGGCAATGATAATCTTGTAAATACTTGAAGATGATGAGGTTGAGAGAGTAAAAAACCCATTTTCGCAAAAAAAAACAAAAAAAAAAATTTAATGGTATTTTCGTAAACAATGTGAACATGCGGGGTGAATATGACAAAAGAAAAAAAATGAGAGGTTAGTTTTGAGTTAAATTTGCAAAAAGTCCTTTATAATTTATTTTGTTGTTTAATATAATATAAAATGTTTTTTTTTTATAATTTTAAAACGTTTTTAATATTTGTATAAGATTTTATAATTTGAAAAATGTATTTTCAAATTTTCATAAATAAAAATGATTTTCAAGTTTTTTTATGATAAATAAAAACGTTTTTACAACTATATAGGTTAACAAAACGTTTTTGAACTTCTATTTTTATTATATAAATTTTAAAGTTTTGCTAAATATTTTATAGTTTATTATAATTTTTTTTTCAAATATCCATATATTTAAATATGTTTTTCAAGTTTCATTTTTATTATCTTTTTTTTAATAAATTTTTGTAACTTTATATTAAAATTATTTTATAAATTATATAATATGTTAATATATAAAACTATTTTTCGAATTTAGTTTATGAAAAATAATATATGAAATGGGAAATTTTACTTTTATCCAATTTTCTACCACTTTTTATGTTTACCTTCATTAAAAAGAAGCTTTCACAAATATTTGTTTTTCACTAAGTGGCAAAATCCCATTATACCCTTGCTTTAAAGATATACAAATATAAAAATTTACTTAAATAAATAATATAAAAAATAGTTTTTGAATTATACTTTTTCAAATGCGAACTCTTTTTTAAAACGATTTCGATTTTTTTTTCAAATTTGTTTTGAAATTCAAAATTTCTTTGGAAACTAGTTTTTCATCTTTTGAAAAATTTTAAGTACTTATTTATTTATTAAAATAATAAACCTCATCCTAAAAATCTTACCTCTTAAATCTAAACACTAAATCTAGATTAGTTAATCATATATATTTACATGTCTTTTTCCTTTCTTAAAACTAAGGGTAAATATGGTTAAGGTAAACATGAAAAATGATATTATAAATGTGGTAGCTGATACAATTTCTCAAAGTAATACATTATATATATGTTAACCTAATGTATAAGAGATTTTTTGAAAATAGACATCAAATAACTAAAAACTAATTATTAAAATACATATGCAAAATTTTCGGACAATTATAGATATATAAATTTAAAACATGTGATTTTCATAGTTTAAGTTATATGTTATTGAAAATATTCAAAAATAACAAATAAAATTATAAATTGAGGCTATAAATCAATGAGAATGTTCAAATGTATTTTAGTGCACAAAAATATTTCAAATCACTTATTTTCAGGTTTAGATACTAAAAAATAATTTTAACCAATATCAAATCAATGGATTGTTTTATTTATATTTTCATAAATATAAATTTCATCCATATAAATTTAAATAAATTTTCATATTAAATTAAATACTTTATATAAACATAATGAAATATATTGACACTAATTATATTTTCTAATTAAAAATGTACCTAAATATATCATACAATTAATCAAATAAATTATACAGATTTTATTAAAATCATAACAATAACTAAAAATTAAATTAACTAATATCTTATACAATTTATTATTTAATAAATACAAATAAGATAACTATATATATATATATATATATATATATATATTCAAATACACTAAAATGAAAATTGTTAAAAAATTGTGATTTCGTAAATATATTTTGTTAAAAGATATTTCCACGCATTAAAAGACTATTAGAACGACAAATAATCCACATGTTCGTGCTAGTTTATTTGTTTTTCCCGGTGATAAGCGGTTAGATGATGGACTTCAATTTGGAAATAGATAACCAACAAAATTTGTTGGGTCAAATCTTTATCGGGAAAATTGCATAAAAAACTAAGAAGTTGGCAAAAATTTTCACTTCAAACCTCGGAGTTCAAACGCTAACACTTTTAACAATGAAATTTACATGAATGGCCATTGAAAATCGAAATTAATTTACTTGTTGCACACGTCAAAAATGTGACCGGTTACTGTTCATAGCAGATAAATCGATGGTGACGTGGGAGTTTTTTAATATTTAAAAATATTTTAATTAAAAACAAATAAAATTAGATAAAATTCAATATAAATTTAAAAAATTGATACAAATTCAATAAAAATCAAGAAAACAAAATAAAATTCAAATATAAATAATAATAGTAATAAAAATAAATTTAAAAATTCAAAAACTTATAATAAACTAAAAATAAATTGTAACAATCGACTAGAAATAAGAAAAATTAGTAAAAATAATAGAAAAATAAAAAATAAAAAAAAACATGATAAAAATTTAGAAATTCAAAATATAAAAAATAAATAAATTTTAAAAATTGATAAAAGCTAGAAAAATAGGAAATTAATAAAAATTTGGAAAACAAATAAAATTCAAAAAAATTGAAAAATTAAAAATTAGAAAAACCAAGAAATTGACAATAGTTTACATTTTCAAGTGTTTTTCTTAGTTCAAGTACTGGTCGACTGTCGGGTTTGGATCCTTCAGATCCAAAATATTTGGACTCAAACAAAACACTTGAAAATGTAAACTATTGTCAATTTCTTGGTTTTTCAAATTTTCAATTTTCAAAATTTTTTTGAATTTTTATTTGTTTTCCAAATATATAAATTTCCTATTTTTCTAGCTTTTATCAATTTGTTACAATTTATTTATTTTTATATTTTGAATTTCTAAATTTTTATCATGTTTTTTTTATTTTATTTCCGTTTTCTATTATTTTTACTAATTTTTCTTATTTCTAGTCGATTTTTACAATTTATTTATTTTATTATAATTTTTTGAATTTTAAATTTATTTTATTACTATTATTATTAATATTTTAATATTTGAATATTTGAATTTTATTTTGTTTTCTTGATTTTTCTTGAATTTGTATCAATTTTCTTATATTTTATATTAAATTTTATCTAATTTTATTTGTTTTTAATTAAAATAATTTTAAATATTTTTTTTTAAAAAAAGAAACCGCCACGTCACCACTAATTTACCTGCTATGAACAGTAACATGTCATATTTTTGACGTGTGAAGCAAGTAAATTAATTTTGATGTTTAATGTGTCATTCATACAAGTTTCATTGTTAAAATTGTTAGCGTTTGAGCTCCGAGGTTTGAAGTGCAAACTTTTGCCAACTTCATGATTTTTATGCAATTTTCTCATTTATTTAATAATATAAAATTTATATATGTTTATAACCAAAAAATAAATTTATATTTTTGAAAATAAAATTTGCAATTAAATATTTTTAACCTTTTTAAAAGAACATACTTCAAATTTTAAATATAATATAATTTATATAACTTAGCATATTATATATTTTTATATTATAAATATAAACGTATCTGTATTATTTAGAAATAAATAAATTATATATCATATATTATTTTTAATGATAATATTATATATGAATCAATTATTGTTCTTGTGGAAACCGAAATTCGCACTGTCGATTTCCGTTGAATTAGGAACGTATGGTAAACCCTAGTTTCTCAAAGGTCTCGGATATATGCTAAACCACACGCCAATCAATCATAATACGAAGTAAAGATAGAAAAATAAAGTAAGAATTGAAAAGAGAACAAATAGATGTCTTATTCTGAATTTGCGTATGAGCGTTTACGACAGGATATGAGCCTTGGCTATGAGAGCTGTCGGCAAGATCCCTAGTTCTAACAACCTAAGACTGCAAAACCCTAGTTGAGTCGCAGCTCGGATAACAAAAATATAAAGTTGCCTAAATGCTTTAAGTGCTATGTTTGCTCTAAGTAGAGATTTCCGTGTGTCTTGCATCATCACCCTCGAAGTCCTCATATATATCCTCTAGAGGCGTTTTGCTCTTTCCCCTTATGCCATTGGTCGAATTTATCGCTTCGCGGAAATATTCATTTTTCATTCGATCTTCATGATTAACTTTGGAAACTTAACATTTATCTTCCCATCTTGACATTTATCCCTACCGGCAAAATAAAAGATAACCCGTTATAACGATTGGGTTCGATTTCAGATAAAATCGCGAGTGGGCATTTAGCAGAGTTTTAGACCTTCTCGGGCCGTTTGTTGACTTAGGCGTTTTTACGATTTTATCGAAAGAGCATTCCTAAGACAACGTCATCCGATAGTTAGGATCTTTTGTACGGGGCATGCGACTCTACGTGTTTAGTTAACCGTTATCTTCTTACACTATCGACCCGATCCTTTCAAGAGAAAACGAGTTCTTTTGGTTAAGTTTCATCTCGATCTTGATCGAGACGAAACAAAGATAAGTTCGATCAGGTTTCGAAAGAGGGAGTTACGAGGACGAGGTGAAAATTTATTGATCCAACTCGCCTAACGGGCGAGTTGGATTGCTGGTGATACCTAACTCGCCCGTTTTCCGAGTTGTGCTTGTCCAACTCACCGTACGGGCAAGTTGGTTGCTTTGTCAAACCCAACTCGCCGGACGGGCGAGTTGGTCGGCCAACGCTGCCTAACTCGCTGAACGGGCGATTTGGTCGGCCCATGCTGCCCAACTCGCCCGTTCAGTTCAACTCACCGAATAGGCGAGTTGGTCGGCCCGTGCTGTCCAACTCGCCGGCCCGTTTGGTGAGTTAGAACGGTCCAACTCGCCGAAAGGGCGAGTTGGTCGGCCTACACTGCTCAACTCGCCCATTCAACGAGATGGACTGCTTGGTTGGTTTCGTGTTCCTTTCTCTCGAGTTTTTAGCTCGGAAAGTTTTGTTGAGACAGTATCGAGACTCCATTCGTATGGAAACACAATTTTTAGATGTTGATTTCGAGAGTACCATTTTTGATCCCAACAGTTAGCCCCCAGCTCGCAAGTTTCGAGCACGATTCTTACGGGCGAGTGAGGGTGTTTAATCAGATATTGCGGTAAAAATTATTTTTTTCTTGAAATTTTTTTTTCCGATTATATTAATGCGGAAAATCCTTCAACTTTTGTTTCTTCTATAAATATAGCTTCTCATTTCTCATTCTCTCCACACTCTCTCATTTTCTCAAGTTCGCTATGCATTTTCTCTTAGAAATTTTTCCTTCCGCCGAAATCTCTTCTTCCAGCAACTTTCAGAGGAGCGGTGATGTCGAGATGAGCAACGCTGCTGGTGCGAATTCGCCGGATCTTCCTACCACCGGAGCCGTCCCAGCTCATATTACGGAATTTCTTTCTTTTCAAAACGATTTGGCTTACTGCGAGGCTGAGGAGACGGCAAACCCTGCACGCGGCATGCCTCCGAGATCTGTGGCTCCAGCCGATACCTTGACTTCCGAGGTTCCCCCAGTGTGTGATGCTGTTCCTACTGGAGGGGAGATCACTGCGCATGTGTTGGTATCCGAGGTTCAGCCGTCGAGTTCCTCTACAACCTCGGTCCAGGTCGTCGATGTGGAACCAGTTCAGGAATCGATGCCTCCTCCCCTAGTCAAGAGGGCAATCGTCTTGGGGTTGCTTGCGCCTAGCGAGATTCCGGCTCCTACGCTGAAGGGTCGTAAGAGACCTTGCGCTAATCCTAACGCGTCCATGAAGAGGAGGTGTACCAAGGAGCCTGAGACTGACTCTCTGCCTACCATGGTGTCCAGACATCGTGCTAAGGTGTGTTTTGGAAAAATCTTCTCCCTTTTTCGTCTCTTTTTTCTTTCCGTGCATCGACCGATTCTTAACCGCCTCTTTTCCCTTGTTTCCCAGTTTGTCTCGTTGATCGATGGAATGATCAGTGAGTGTGGATCAGAAGCCGACCGTCTTGCTAAGTAATTGGCAAAGTCATGAGAGAGGTCATCGCAATTTGAAGGGAGGTTGAAGGTTATCGAGGATGCCCATTCCCTTGAGATAGCTCAGTTCGAGTCTCGTGTTGGTGAGCTGGAGCGGGATCTTGAGAAGACCGCTAGCTCTTTTCATAAAGCAAAAGAGGCGAAAATGGCTAAGTCTTCAGAATTGCGCCTGCTAAAGCATAAGATCAAGAGTGGGGAGGAATCATCGGTTGGTGCGATTGCCGAGGCAAAGGAGGTCGTTCGTGCTCGCCTGGCGAGAATCGCTGACTCCCTTGACTCATTGGCGGTCGTCCACGTCAAGGACTTAGCCTTGGCAAGCGTCAAGGGAGGGATGCAACAGGTTCAATTGTTTCATGGTGATGCGTCTCCGTCCCCGCGAACTGAGGAGGCCAGGCTTTCTTCTCCCAGAGCAGAGTTAGCGGGCGCGAACGAAGACTTCGACCTGATCCTCGCAGGTCTGAAATCTGAGTGTATCCTCCCACTTTGCTCGGGTGACATCGAGGGTCAGGGTCCTACAGCCGAGGAAGGTGTAGGCAAGGTGATTCCGAGTACCAAGGGGGCGATCAGTGAATGTGAGGCTTCAAGTGCGGAGGGTGATTGAGTTTGCAGTCGCTTATGAGACTTAGTTTATTTTAATGTTACTTATTTGAGTTTTGATCCGGCCGAGTGTGGCCGTGTTTATATCTCGGGACTGGCTGCTTGTGGCTTTGAATCCCAATCGCTTCTGCACCTTTTATTTTTAAATGAAATATGTCCTTTTTTCCAAGGTTTTATCGAGCATTCTTATGGGTGAAGGAGTTTAAATATATTGGATTTTAAGTATAGAGGGGAGGATATGATGTGCCCCAGTCCATGGATCAGTACATGGAACCAGCTCAGAATGGACATCAGAACGCTCCGAACAGTTCAACCGAGGTTCGCCCATCTGACCATACCAATCAGACTAATTGAGAAGTGTATCGAATCGACCCGCGTGCGTCCGGAAAGAGCTTCGACTGGAACCACGACCAGACGACCAAACTGACCGTACCAGATCTCATCTTTCCCGACCAACTCGACATTCTAAGACCCACGGTCGAGCCAGACTTATCTTGGATCGTGAAGAAACCAAAGATGGACATGCATTCTCATCCGGCAGACCATCCGGACAGTCCCGCAGGCATCCTTATCTTTACCCCGTGCATCCGTCTGGTTCAGATGAACCTGGGTAGTATCTAAGGGTTCCTTGAACAGAACGTGAACCGAAGAGTCACTTTGGCCAGTCTTCATCAAAATCAACAACTTTGACTTCTTTATGATTTTTAATCAAAGATGTCTTTTTCAATGTATTATTTTTTACAATTTCTTTAAGACTTTCTTTGACTCATCGTACTATAAATATGTGAACTCTTCTATGAATAAAATAAGTCTAAGTTTAAGTTTATTTTTGTTTCTTCTTTTCTCTGAGTGAGAGAGAGAGAGAGTTCTTTAGCTAGTTCATTGGTGTGAACCGGCTTGTTGATTTGGTAGTCAGCCAATTCATCTTGTGTGTTGTTTGGTGGTTAGCCAACACATTCATTCTTTCTTAGGTGGATAGCCTTAGATCGTGGGTATATCAAGAGTCATTCCACATCTCTTGACGATCCTTTCAATCCATTTCAGTTCCAAAAGTGTCTTTGCCTTCTCGGATCATATCCAACACCCGGCTAAAGTGATCCTTCTTAATTCAAGATGTATCAAGTGGTATCAGAGCCACTTTGGCTGGTTTGTTTTCATTTCATATTTTCATCTTCTCATCTCTCCACAATTTTCTTTTCTTATTTCTTGTTGGATCCGGATTGTTCTTTTACTCCCTTGTGATCGCCAGTTACTTAAAAAAAGTAAAAGTTTTGGCTTGAATCACTTCTGAAGAGAAATCCGGGGGGGGGGAGTGTGGAAGAGAAACCCTGCTGGCTGAAGAGAAACCCAGCGTTAGGAAAGTTAAGGCGGATCCATATAACAAAAAAATCGCTTAATCTTTCTTTCTCTATTCTTTTACCCATAAAAGCTTGCTTTGGTTTTTTGATTGCTGAATTTTGACTGCCAATCAACCTTTGAACCAGTAAAATGAACTTTGAGTGCACCTAAAAATCATGAGCTACAAACTTTGAGAGTGTGAGGATTTTTATTTGCTAACTCTTTTGTTAAGTGCTTTTCAGGATGTTTGGACTTCATAAGAAATCAATTCAGGCTTCAAAACCACAACAAGACACTTTTTATTCTTTTAAAACTGTGTTTTAAAAGGAGCAATTGTTTTTTGATAAGAAACAGTATGCTACTAATGAGTTTGATTTTGTGCAGAAACAAAGAAACCAAAGGAAGAGGCAAAACAGATTCGATGATGATGAGAAGAGGGTCAAAAGTGGCGATCATCCCTTCACCAAAGCTAAGAGAAGCAGCTGTGATATGCTTGATCGTAACGAGCTTCAGACTTATGCCAGCTTGGAGAAGATGTTGCAAAAGGCAATTTTTTCTATTCAGCATCTCAAAAAGAAGAGAAACACCAACACTTCTTCTGCATCAAAACAACAATGTAAGTTTTCTTCTCTTTCAAATTCTGATTTGAAAACTAATGTGTCTTCTTTTGATAAAAGCAAAGCTATGAAAACCACAAGCAAAGCTCATTCTACCAGGTGCTTCAAATGCCATAGGATAGGTCATTATGCCAACAAATGCCAAAACCAGAAACCGGTTGTGACTTTGGAGAGTGACAAAGCTGAAACTGAGCTAGAAAAGGAAGACTTTTCAGACCCTTTACCAATTTTCGATGACTATGCACATAAGCCAATGGCAAGTAGTTCCGAATTGATTATTCAGTTTGACAAGAATTCTAGAAAGATTTTGAACAAGAATGAGTTTTCTAGTCCTTTAAATACTTTGGATATTGGCGCATATGACCTTGGTCTTGGAAGCTTTGTGTCAATGTAGGAACGGCCAGATGACGAACAAAGCTGTGGTCATCAAGAAAACCAAGAAAGCTTTTTTTCCATTCAAAATCCGGACCAAACTCAAGGTGAGCAATGTTCTGATTATGATTCTTTTGCTTGTAATCCTTTTCTTTTTAATGTTCCAGATTTGAGGACACATCTTTTTGAAGAGGGAGGGAATGATGTGACCCAGTCCATGGATCAGTACATGGAACCAGCTCAGCATGGAGATCAGGACGTTCCGAACAGTTCAACTGAGGTTCGCACATCCGACCATACCGATCAGACTAATTGAGACGTGGATCGAATTGACCCGCGTGCGTCCAGAAAAGAGCTTCGACTGGAACTACGAACAGACGACCGAACTGACCGTACCATAGGTCATATTTCCCGACCAACTCGATATTCTAAAACCCACGGTCGAGCCAGACTTAGCTGGGATCATGAAGAAACCAAAGATGAACATGCATTCTCATCCGGCGGACCATCCGGACAGTCCCGCAGGAATCCTTATCTTTACCCCGTGCATCTGTCTGGTTCTGATGAACCTGGGTAGTATCTAAGGGTTCCTTGAACAGAACATGAACCGAAGAGTCACTTTGGCCAGTCTTTATCAAAATCAACAACTTTGACTTCTTTATGATTTTCTAGTCAAAGATGTCTTTTTCTATGTATTATTTTTTACAATTTCTTTAAGACTTTCTTTGACTCATCGTACTATAAATATGTGATTTCTTCTATGAATAAAATAAGTCTAAGTTTAGGTTTATTTGTGTTTCTTCTTTTCTCTGAGTGAGAGAGAGAGTTCTTTAGCTAGTTCATTGGTGTGAACCGGCTTGTTGATTTGGTGGTCAGCCAATTCATCTTGTGTGTTGTTTGGTGGTTAGCCAACACATTCATTTTTTCTTAGGTGGTTAGCCGTTAATCGTGGGTGTATCAAGAGCCATTCCGCATCTCTTGACGATCCTTTCAATCCATTTCAGTTTCAGAAGTGCCTTTGCCTTCTCTGATCATAACCAACACCCAGCTAAAGTGATCCTTCTTAATTTAAGACGTATCAAGTGGTATTAGAGCCACTTTGGCTGGTTTGTTTTCATTTCATCTTTTCATCTTCTCATCTCTCCACAATTTTCTTTTTTTATTTCTTGTTGGATCCGGACTGTTCTTTTACTCCCTTGTGATCTCCATTTATTTAAAAAAAGTAAAAATTTTGGCTTGAATCACTTCTGAAGAGAAATCCGGGGGGGGGGGTGTGGAAGAGAAACCCTGCTGGCTGAAGAGAAACTCAGCGTTAGGAAAGTTAAGGCGGATCCATATAACAAAAAATCTCTTCATCTTTCTTTCTCTTTTCTTTTACCCATAAAAGCTTGCTTTGTTTTTTTGATTGCTGAATTTTGACTACCTATCATCCTTTGAACCAGTAAAATGAACTTTGAGTGCACCTAAAAATCACGAGCTACAAACTTTGAGAGTGTGAGGATTTTTATTTGCTAACACTTTTGTTAAGTGGTTTTCAGGATGTTTGGACTTCATAAGAAATCAAATCAGGCTTCAAAACCACAACAAGAAGCTTTTTATTCTTTTAAAACTATGTTTTTAAAAAGAGCAATTGTTTTTTGATAAGAAACAGTATGCTACTACTGAGTTTGATTTTGTGCAGAAACAAAGAAACCAAAGGAAGAGGCAAAACAGATTCGATGATGATGAGAAGAGGGTCAAAAGTGGTGATCATCCCTTCACCAAAGCTAAGAGAAGCAGCTGTGATATGCTTGATCGGAACGAGCTTCAGACTTATGCCAGCTTGGAGAAGATGTTGCATAAGGCAATTTTTGCTATTCAGCATCTCAAAAAGAAGAGAAACTCCAACACTTCTTCTGCATCAAAACAACAATGTAAGTTTTCTTCTCTTTCAAATTCTGATTTGAAAACTAATGTGTCTTCTTTTGATAAAAGCAAAGCTGTGAAAACTACAAGCAAAGCTCATTCTACAATGTGCTTCAAATGCCATAGGATAGGTCATTATGCCAACAAATGCCAAAACCAGAAACCGTTGGTGACTTTGGAGAGTGACAAAGCTGAAACTGGGCCAGAAAAGGAAGACTTTTCAGACCCTTTACCAAAATTTCGATGACTATGCACATAAGCCAATGGCAAGTAGTTCCGAATTGATTATTCAGTTTGACAAGAATTCTAGAAAGATTTTGAACAAGAATGAGTTTTCTAGTCCTTTAAATACTTTGGATATTGGCGCATATGACCTTGGTCTTGGAAGCTTTGTGTCAATGTAGGAACGGCCAGATGACGAACAAAGTCGTGGTCATCAAGAAAACCAAGAAAGATCTTCTTCCATTCAAAAACCGGACCAAACTCAAGGTGAGCAATGTTCTAATTATGATTCTTTTTCTTATAATCATTTTCTTTTTAATGTTCCAGATTTGAGGACACATCTTTTTGAAGAGGGAGGGAATGATGTGGCCTAGTCCATGGATCAGTACATGGAACCAGCTCAGCATGGAGATCAGGACGTTCCGAACAGTTCAACTGAGGTTCGCCCATCCGACCATACCGATCAGACTAATTGAGACGTGTATCGAATCAACCCGCGTGCGTCCGGAAAAGAGCTTCGACTGGAACCACGACCAGACGACCAAAATGACCGTACCATAGGTCATATTTCCCGACGAACTCGACATTCTAAAACCCACGGTCGAGCCAGACTTAGCTTAGATCGTGAAGAAACCAAAGATGAACATGCATTCTTATCTGGCGGACCATCCGGACAGTCCCGCAGGTGTCCTTATCTTTACCCTGTGCATCCGTCTGGTTCGGATGAACCTGGGTAGGATCTAAGGGTTCCTTGAACAGAACGTGAACCGAAGAGTCACTTTGGCCAGTCTTCATCAAATCAACAACTTTGACTTCTTTATGATTTTCTAGTCAAAGATGTCTTTTTCTATGTATTATTTTTTACAATTGCTTTAAGACTTTCTTTGACTCATTGTAGTATAAATATAAGAACTCTTCTATGAATAAAATAAGTCTAAGTTTAAGTTTATTTTTGTTTCTTCTTTTCTCTGAGTGAGAAAGAGAGAGTTCTTTAGCTAGTTCATTGGTGTGAACCGGTTTGTTGATTTGGTGGTCAGCCAATTCATCTGGTGTGTTGTTTGGTGGTTAGCCAACACATTCATTCTTTCTTAGGTTGGTTAGCCTTAGATCGTGGGTATATCAAGAGCCATTCCGCATCTCTTGACGATCCTTTCAATCCATTTCAGTTTCAGAAGTGCCTTTGCCTTCTCTGATCATATCCAACACCCAGCTAAAGTGATCCTTCTTAATTTAAGACGTATCAAGTGGTATTAGAGCCACTTTGGCTGGTTTGTTTTCATTTCATCTTTTCATCTTCTCATCTCTCCAAAATTTTCTTTTCTTATTTCTTGTTGGATCCGGACTGTTCTTTTACTCCCTTGTGATCGCCAGTTATTTAAAAAAAAAGTAAAAGTTTTGGCTTGAATCACTTCTGAAGAGAAATCCGGGGGGGGGGGAGTGTGGAAGAGAAACCCTGCTGGCTGAAGAGAAACCCAGCGTTAGGAAAGTTAAGGCGGATCCATATAACAAAAAAATCTCTTCATCTTTCTTTCTCTTTTCTTTTACCCATAAAAGCTTGCTTTGGTTTTTTGATTGCTGAATTTTGACTACCTATCATCCTTTGAACCAGTGAAATGAACTTTGAGTGCACCTAAAAATCATGAGCTACAAACTTTGAGAGTGTGAGGATTTTTATTTGCTAACTCTTTTGTTAAGTGCTTTTCAGGATGTTTGGACTTCATAAGAAATCAAATCAGGCTTCAAAACCACAACAAGACGCTTTTTATTCTTTTAAAACTGTGTTTAAAAAAGAGCAATTGTTTTTTGATAAGAAACAGTTTGCTACTAATGGGTTTGATTTTGTGCAGAAACAAAGAAACCAAAGGAAGAGGCAAAACAGATTCGATGATGATGAGAAGAGGGTCAAAAGTGGTGATCGTCCCTTCACCAAAGCTAAGAGAAGCAGCTGTGATATGCTTGATCGGAACGAGCTTCAGACTTATGCCAGCTTGGAGAAGATGTTGCATAAGGCAATTTTTGCTATTCAGCATCTCAAAAAGAAGAGAAACACCAACACTTCTTCTGCATCAAAACAACAATGTAAGTTTTCTTCTCTTTCAAATTCTGATTTGAAAACTAATGTGTCTTCTTTTGATAAAAGCAAAGCTGTGAAAACCACAAGCAAAGCTCATTCTACCAGGTGCTTCAAATGCCATAGGATCGGTCATTATGCCAACAAATGCCAAAACCAGAAACCGTTGGTGACTTTGGAGAGTGGCAAAGCTGAAACCGAGCCAGAAAAGGAAGACTTTTCAGACCCTTTACCAATTTTCGATGACTATGCACATAAGCCGATGGCAAGTAGTTCCGAATTGATTATTCAGTTTGAAAAGAATTCTAAAAAGATTTTGAACAAGAATGAGTTTTCTGGTCCTTTAAATACTTTGGATATTGGCGCATATGACCTTGGTCTTGGAAGCTTTGTGTCAATGTAGGAACGGCCAGATGACGAACAAAGCCGTGGTCATCAAGAAAACCAAGAAAGCTTTTCTTCCATTCAAAAACCGGACCAAACTCAAGGTGAGCAATGTTCTGATTATGATTCTTTTGCTTATAATCCTTTTCTTTTTAATGTTCAGATTTGAGGACACATCTTTTTGAAGAGGGAGGGAATGATGTGACCCAGTCCATGGATCAGTACATGGAACCACCTCAGCATGGAGATCAGGACGTTCCGAACAGTTCAACTGAGGTTCGCACATCCGACCATACCGATCAGACTAATTGAGACGTGTATCGAATCGACCCGCGTGCGTCCGGAAAAGAGCTTCGACTGGAACTACGAACATACGACCGACTGCTAAAGTGATCTTTCCCGATTCAAGGCGTATCAGGACCGGTGTCGAACGATGCCAGAAGATGTGTGTCGATCGACAAAGAAGTGTGACGTCGATTGATTGTTGTCGCTTCTCCTTGCGGATGCTATGTTCGATTGCTATTAGGTCTAAGAAACTAAGTTTTTTTCCTTGTTGCTTCTGGTACTGCTGGGCATGCACCTGAAAGACAAAATAAAAAGTTTTTGTAAATAAACTAAAAGAAAACCTAGACAAAACTTGCAAAACAAATCTAATGGCGATACTTGCTCCCCGCCAACGACGTCAAATTTTATACGTGCTCAAATTACCTTAGATGAGCTACTGATTACTCTCTCAAATAAGAGGTTCAATAGGAGCACTTGAGCATCAAATCCACAGAGAGCGGAGGCACACGATAGATTCACTACAAGAAAACATGGTGAATTCTGACGGACAACAATATTGTCGGAAAATACCGAGGAATTTTCGATGGAATATTCCGACGAAATTCTGACAGAAATTATGACCGTTTGGAAATTTGGATATTCCGATGAAATTCCGACGACCTTTCAAAAACTTCTGACGAAAATTTGATGATATTTATGACCATTTTATAGCCGTTTCAAACTTTTAAAAATTTTGATGGAATTCTGACAGAATTCTGACAACTCTAGATTTTTCCGTCGGAAATCCGTCTAAATGTCGTCAGAAGTTTCAGCAGATTTCTTCTATAAATACTAGCTCCCCTCATTCTCCTCATTCACTCTTCATATCTCTCTTCATTCTCTTTATTGCCTACAAAATCGAAAAAAATCATGTCTTCTCCAAATTATATTTACCGCTCGTGGATTGATAAACCTCATCTCGATCCATACACCAATTTACTTACAGAAGAATATGCGAAAGGCATTACGGAATTCATGACGGTAGTTCAACGCCAACCAAAATCAAATACCAGTATGTTAAGATGTTCATGCTCATACCGGTAACTTTCTCTGTGATTGACTTGATAGGATGTGGTTGCAACAAAGTCAGGTGACAGTTATACTTAGCCATTTCAAAACCTCCTTCAGATGCTTAGTTGCTTGAGGACAAGCAAAGGTTAAGTCTGGGGGAATTGATATAGCCTATTTATTACCAGTTTTAGGCCATGTTCTAGGCTCTATTTAGGGTCTATTATGTGTGTCTAGGATATATTTTAAAATATTTATAGGTCCAGGAACGTTTTGGAGATAAATGGAGATACTTGGAGCCTTTGGAGCATTTAGAGGAGAAGAATCCGTAGCTGGCTATTTGAGGAGTCGAAGTACAAGTCTGCCGTCCATCAACGACACAACCTTGAAATTGACCGATGATGAAAGACCAAGTTCGATCGTTGATGCACACTTGCCATCTATCGACGCTCAACTCGTAGACAGCCGACTGAAAAGCCAAGTTTAGAAGACATAATACAAGATTACCCTGGACTAATATTGACCTAGGTTTTCGGGTTTTTATATTTGTGCTCATGTATTGAGAGCATACAGAGTGTGAAATTACAAGAGTAGGCAATACTTGACACAACTTACAAAGCTTTATAGTTTTAGGTTTTTAGGGTTATTGGAACCCCCAATATTTTATGTATGCATTCTATTCAGACTATTATTCTTTCTTTGAATGTGTCTGAGTAGTCATCAACTAGATTTAGGGTGAATGATAGCAATCATAGATTAACCCAAAAGTAGGATTGCAAGTTAAGTTAATATCCATCAATTAATTTATTCTTAATGCTTGCATTCTAGAGTACCTAACTAGGATCTCGAAAGTAGGTCATAGACGA
This sequence comes from Moricandia arvensis, assembly GCA_905132765.1. Taxonomy (NCBI): domain Eukaryota; kingdom Viridiplantae; phylum Streptophyta; class Magnoliopsida; order Brassicales; family Brassicaceae; genus Moricandia; species Moricandia arvensis. The sequence continues at coordinate 11,445 of CAJHQP010000017.1, read as the reverse complement.
CTACGAGGGTAGGTTCTGTGCCAGAATAGACTCCATTGAACTAGGCTGTTAGGCGCATGTGAGGGCTGGTATAATAAGTCTGGTGGACTTATCAAATCTCATTCACACTTCCTTCTGATTTCCCCGTCGATCGACATCAGGACATAGCCTTCGATCGATGGTCTTTCCTTTTGCTCGCATACGATATTTGGAGTAAAAGGGTTAGAGTAGTTAATATATGAGTTCTACTATATTTACATATTTGTGCTTCCAATCCACTATAATCCATTAAACTTGAAACCCTAGATCTAGCATATTAACATTTGCATCAAGTTAGTTTATTAGAATATTTTCATATTTGCATTATTTCCATATTTGCATTATTAGCATATTTCCATATTGCATCTCTACTTCTTGAATAAGAATATTTTCTTAACTTTGTTTTCCACCAATATATATATATATATATTCACCTAGCTTAATCTTTAGAAATGAGAAATCTATTGTGTGTCATTGCTCTTTGTGGATTCGATCCCTAAGTACTACACCTTATATCTTTTGGCAAGGGTACTATTTGTGTGTTAAGACTAGCGTTAATTGATAATTATTTTTTAGGATATTTATACTATGCTAGAACATTTAAACATGTATGTCAAATTTGGCGCCGTTGCCGGGGTGAATTGATCGACATTAGATTTAATTTCTAGGATTTAGTCTAGGCTTGTTACTACATTCAAGTTACTAAATTTTTCTTTTCCTTGTGTTTCAGGTGCATGCAGAGACACACCAAGAGCAATATAGGAAAAGAACTACTATTTTCTGACCCCGATAGACTCGAACTTACAATCCGCAGAGAAAGACGACAAGCATTGATCAACAACACCAACTCCGCATCGACCGACACTTCTTTACGGACAGCATCGACCGACATCACAACTCGAGCATTGACCGACATTTGATCACATAACGACGATCGACAGCATAGTACCCGCATCGATCGACAGAAGTAGACGAGTTCAGATGGTTGCGACTTTAGTATTGATTTGGGATGAGAATGGAGACATGCCTAATCTAGACGGTCATATGTGTAATGCAGCAGGTCAAAAGATCGTGGAGAAAATAGAAGCTGGACAGGTGCACAAGCTCAATCAAATTGATGATGATTTTTGGTAGAAGTGAAGAAAGAAAGACTACAAGAGGAACGATGTCATTCGCATCAACATCGATCGACACTGGTTACTGCGAATCTATCGATGAAGCTTGTGGAGTTAAGTAGAATCGGGAAAATCTTTGAACATCGCTCGACGTATCGATCGTTTAATTGATCGACGGTTCCCAGAAGCAAAATCCGTTCATTTTCCAAAATTCACGAACATGACAACTCTGGAGCAGAAGATGGGTGCATCAGAGCCCATGATGGTTGATAAAACTGCCAAAGACCATCCCATGAAGAAACAGAGGATTATTGTGGAGAAGAAAAGTGACCCTGGGAAATTTGTGGTGCCATGTCTGATCAAAAGCCACAAGTGTCCCAACGCCCTCTGTGATATTGGATCATCGGTGAGCATTATATCCAAAGCTATGACAGAAAAACTGAACCTGAAAGTGGAGCCTTCCAGCCATTCTTTCATCTTTGTGGATTTCTCCAAAGTTGATTCATGAGGTATATGTAGAGATGTTCCACTGCAAATTCAGGATGTTTTAGTCCCAATAGACTTCCATGTGCTAGATTTCTAGTCAATTGGAATTCTTCCTTGTTACTTGAAAGAACTTTCATGGCTACCGTGTGAGCTATCTGCGACATGAGGACAAAAATGTTGTATCTATCTCTAATTGATCAGAATATTTTCTATGAACCTGTCAAGAATAAGAACAAGGCTACTCTGATAGAATTGTGTGATGATGCAGAACTTGTGGCCACATGCTTCTGTGATTATGACTTCGATGAAGAGTCAAAGGATGGAGCATCAATCGAACCTGTCAAGAATAATAATTTTGAGTGATTTAGTTTGGATTTCCAAATCTATTAAAATACAAGAACCAATAACCCCACTTAGGTTCGACTAGTATTTTGAGTTTAAAGTATTAAAATTAACTCAAAAATGTTGCTTTTGTGCATGTATAATCGAGTAAATAAGAAACACATTTCAATGGATTGAGAATAGCTTGCTTCAATGAGAATTGAACTCCTGAAAAGAGAAAAGAAACTTTTATTAAAATTACCATCCCTATTGCGAAAATTACAAATATTAACTATAAAATCTCGTTCACACTTCCTTCTGATTTCACCGTCGATCGACATCAGGCTATAGCCGTTGATCGATGGTCTTTCTTTTTGCTCCCATACGATAGTTGGAGTTAAAAGGGTCATAACAGTTAATATTTGAGTTCTAGTATATTTACATGTTTGTGCTTCCTATTCACTATAATTCATTAAGCTTGAAACCCTAGATCTAGCATATTAACATTTGCATCAAGTTAGTTTATTAGAATATAACCATATTTTCATTATTAACATATTTACATATTGCATCTCTATTTCTTGATAAGGAATATTTCTTTAACTGATTGTTTGCCACCAATATATATATTAACCTAGCTTAATCTTTAGAAATAAGAAATCGATTGTGTGCCATTGCTCTCTGTGGATTTGATCCCTAAGTACTACACCTGATCTCTTTTGCCAAGAGTATTATTTGTGTGTTAAGACTAGGGTTAATTTGATAGTTATTTGTTTAGGTTATTTATACCCTGCTAGAGCAATTAAAACACGCATGTCAGATAGTACAAATGCTTTCCAACTAAACCACAGAAGGAAAACGTGTTGGTTTGACTGACACAGGAGATTTCTATTACCCGATCATCCATATCGTAAGACTAGGATTTTGTTTACGAAGAACAAGAAGGTGTTTGACAGTCGACCTCTAGAAGTTAGTGGGGAAGATTTGTGGAAACAATTAAGAGATTTTGGTGCTGATAGGACGCCTAACGTAGGTGGACATAAGCATGTTCTAGTGAACGTTGTTGGAGAACTACACAATTGGCACAAAAGAATATTTTTAGGACCGGAAGGATCATCTGTTGCGGCATAATTTAGATGTCATGCATATTGAGAATAAATTTTCGACAATCTTATGAACATGATCCTTAATGTCCAAGGTAAAACAATGGATAACTTGAAGTCAAGACTTTATTTGGTCGATATTTGTGCTCATTCTGAACTTCACGTTGATGAGAACGGAGAGGCCCATGTTCCCATATATCGTTTGGATGCAGCTGCGAAAGAGGAATTATTTGATTGGATAACAGACTGTGTGACATTTCCAGACGGTTATGCATCAAATTTGAGTAATTGTGTCGATAGAAGTGAATGAAAGTGTATTGGCTTGAAGAGTCATGATTGTCATGTAATGATGCAGCGCCTTCTTCCGTTTTTCTTTTCAGGATTATTGCCACGAAATGTTCACGAAGCCATTGTAGGTAACTTATATTTTAATCCTTGTCAATTATTTATTATGCTTATATATGTACTTATGATTTTTTTTCTTTGTATGTATGCATGGATAAGTGCTTTCTTCCGCGATTTATGCTCGAGATCAGTGGCTAAAGAAGGTATCTAAAATTTGAAGACTAACATACCTGTGATCCAGTGCAACCTTGAGTAGATATTTTCTCCATCATTTTTGATGTAATGGAGCATCTTCCTATTCATCTAGCAAGAGAATTAGAACGTGGTGGTCATGTGCAGTACAGATTGTTGTATCTTTTTGAGCGTTATATGTTTCAACCGAAGAAAATGGTCAAAAATTTAAGCAGAGTGGAAGGATCTATAGTCGCACATGTGATCAAAGAAGAAACTTCAAAATTTGCTGAAATTACTTTCCATCAGAAGTGCAAACAAAAAATCGAAGACCTGCTCGACATGATGACAGAGGGGAAAGGGCAACATATTATGTTACCGTTCAAAATATCTTTACGGACATTGGACGACTTAGTGGAAAATCAAAGAAACGAAGACTTACTGTGAGGGAGCACGCTCATTTTCATACATATTTGCTTACCAACTGTGAAGATAATCTACAATATGAGAGGTAAATATTTGTTATTTCATTTAAAAAGTTGGATTCATATTAAGTAATTTAGATTACTGACTTTATTCTTTTGTAGCATTTATATGACAGAGATGTGATGCACTTACAGACATGTCATAGAAGAGGAGTTTGAACAACTCAAGCTGAAAATTTTTGCTGGATGGCTTCTTAAATATGTGAGTGTGTGCAAGAAATAAGCTTTTATTTAATAAGATAACATATCACCACTCACTAACATATTCTTTTTATTTATAGGTGACTGAAGGTATTGACAGAGGTGAGGAATTTGATGATTGGATACGCGAATTTGTGTGTGGACAACTCTATGGTCAACTCATATTTGAGATATTGTACTCAAGGAATACATTCGCTATTCATAAGGAAGGCCGGTCAAGGAGAACTTATGATGCTGGTGTTTCGTCTTCATCCGGGGACGATGTGTACTACGGAAACATAAAAGAAATATTGGAGATCTAGGACCCGGTATGGTTGGATTGCGGTGTATTGTATTCTACTGTGATTGGTATGACAACACTCCAGATTGATGGATGAAAACCAATGCATTTGGTGCTACATCAGTACATTCTCGAAGGAGACTGAAATATTATGATCCCTTCATTCTTGCTTCGCAAGCAAATCAGGTTTGCCAACTTATTCATAATGGTACATTAATATTATTATTTTTTTTATATATTACTAATATATAGCAAAATTTTATTTGTAGGTTTCCTACATTAGTTACCCTCGTGTTAGGTACAGAGACGATCCTTGGATCACTGTAACGTCAATCAACCCAAGAGGAAGAGTAGATGGAAGTTGTGATAATGATCCACTACAACCAAGCTCTACCAGCAATGTCACTCCAGCTGAAGATGTAGGAGATGTTGATTTCGTTGTTGATTTACCAATTTTGGAGATGTTGATTTCGTTGTTGATTTACCGATTTTGGAGATGATGTTGTTGTAAACCATGAGTTAGAGTCAGAGTCAGAGTTTGGAGAGTTCGACAAAGATTGTGATTCTGCGGATTATGATGATTCTGAGTAAATTTGTGAACTAATATATGTATGTTTCATAAGTTGTGGAGTTATTTTTAATTATTTTCAGATGTTTTGGAGTTATTATAAATAGTAATATATATAAGCATGTTATATGTTATTTTTCAAAAATATTTTGAGTCAGATGGTATATGTAATTTTCATTATCCTTATTATTCCTACCAAATTTTTAAAAATAATAACATCCTCGGAATTTTGTAGGAAATTTCCGAGGAAATCATGGGGTTCCTCGGAAATTCCTCTAAAATTTCTTACAGAATTATGAGGGAAATTATATTTAGAGATTCATATATAATATAGAGTTCTGCTTGAAATTTCGTAGGAAATATCCGAGGGATTTCCGAGGAAACCCTTGATTTCCTCGGAAATTTCCTACGAAATTCTGAGGAAAACTCACTTCTTGAAATTTCGTAGGAAATTTCCGAGGAAATCACTCTGATATTTCTTACGCAATTACGTCGGAATCCCGAGGATTTTTTTCGTCGGAATCCTTTAAATGATAAAACCCGACTTTCTTATTCTTCTCCATTTCCTCTCCCTCTCTCTCTCTCTCTCTCTCTCTCAAATCTCTGAAAACTCTCCTCATCCTCTCTCTCTCAAATCCGGCAATTTCTCTCTCAAAACCCCTCAAATCCCTCTAAAATCATGTAAGTCTTCCAATTCTCTCTTCTATATTGTGTTTATAAGTTAGATTGTGAAGATTTATGGTTTTAGATGTTAGATCTGTGTTAGTATGAGGTATATAAGGATGAGAGTGTTAGATTTGGTAGTTTGATTGATTATATGAATGATTTTATTGATAGATTTTGATTATGAAAATTTTCAAACTTTTATTATATATAAATTGTATTTATGCTATGAATTCGATTTTAAAATTGTTTTATAATTTATATAAACCCTTTTCATATATATATAACGTTTTTATGATTTTATTACAATGTTCATTTTTAAACGTTTTTATGCATTTTAATTCGATTTTAAATAGATTTACTAATTTTAAAAATTATTTTGTTATACATAAAATGTTTTTTATAATTTTAAAACCAAATTATGATTTTTTATATTTATATAATTTTTTCAATTAGATTTTAAGCATAATTTTATTTTTACTTTTATTTTTAGTTTTAATTATAATTTTGAAAAGAGCATAATTTTCATATATTTTTCTAACTAATTTTTTTTTCAGGTCGGGTTATGAAAATCCGGCGAGACAACGCCGTTCCTGAGCTCATCATTCGAGGAGCAAAAGTATGCTCCAATGGGTCCTCAGCTGCCGGGCGTTATGAGTGTTGCGCAGTTGGTTCAGCAACCACGCCGAGAGCATCTCCCTCACCTCAACCCGAGACCTACCAGAGGCACTACATGGTTCGTTTTTGTTACATTTTATATTTTTTCTTGTTCGCTTCTTCTGTGTTATAAAGTTTTCCTTATTCGATGTAGGTTCAATAAGTCGAGCAATGACATTAGCAAGTCCATTAATAGGATGATGTACAGCTTGCTGAAGCATGGATATCCGACCTACTGCAAGTTCCCGCCAACGGACCGCGAGATATGGTTCCGCCAGTTTGCGGTAATCCTTTCAATTATTTTCTTAATAACACTTCCTTCATTTCTCAAATACTTAATGATTTTACATAAAAAATTTACATGGGATTCTTTGCATACGAGGACCGTCGAGCTAGCGTTCGAGGAGAAATTGACGGACGCTTATGGGAAGCAGATATATGAGTGGAAGAAGCTGTGGCATAAGGGCAAGAAGCCGAAGACTGAAGATTTATCAAGCACCAACTCGAAGAACCGTCTCAGTGAACGTGGCGGAAAAGGTGTTTTTGTCCACAAATTGGGTGCCACCAGTATTTTTACTTGTCAAGATCAACTTGTAAGTTTTATCTTTACTCTAACATAAAAAATTTTTTACTTATGGATATTTTTATGTAGGCTGCGCAGAATGATGGGATTCCCATTGATGATCTGGCTCTGATGAAAGATATCTACACAAACAAGCAGACGTGTGAAATTCAGGATGGTCTTAGGAAGCATGTCATCGGTCTAGTGCAAACCAATGTAGAAGAAGCTCTTGTGTCCCAGGTTGCCTATGAAGATAATGATGCTTGCTCGGCTTTGTTCAACTTGACTAGAGAACGAATCAATGAACTTGTCGAAGAGGTAAAATACTTAACTTTTCTTTTAAACTTGTAAAAGAGCTCTTCATGAAACACAAGCAAAGATATTATAAACTTGGTAAAACTCGTCCAGAGACATTTTGTAATTCCTATGACTTGGGATTCAAGTCGGGTATTCTGTGAATTAGACTTTTGTGTGTCAACTGTCGATCGACGCAACTCTCTGTCTCGACTCGTACATTGCTGGTTTTGACCAGCTATGGGATTCCTCTCTTTTTGAGCTCGAAAAGCCTCATAATCTCTATAATGCTCCAAAATGCACATGGACCTGAAAAGATTCTAAAACACATCCTAAACAAACATTACATATTTCAATAGGGCCAATAACATTGTCTAAAAATGGAAAATATTAGGACCTATCAATGACCTTACGAGTTAAATTATCATTTACAATATCCCAAAACTTTTGTTAAAAAAACCTATTAAACTATCTAGCCCTGGAATTTTTTCTGAGTGCATTGCAAATAAAGCTAATTTGACTTCTCACTCTGTTACCGGTGATATAAGATCCTTATTCAGCCTATTAGTGACTGTTGTGTTAACATTGCCAAAGCTTCATCCACGATTTCATGGTTTGAGGTATTAAAGATGCATCTGGAATAGCTAGTAGAAATGGCTACTATTCTTCATTCTCAACAAAATTAGCATATGGATTCATTAGCTTCCCGCTTGTCTTTGTTTAATTATGCATGAAATAACTTAGAGTTTCCATCTCCCTCTATATGCTAGAAAAAAAATTATGTTCTTTCCTTTCCGAAACCTCTCTTCTTAGGTAACACTTCTCGAATTTTCTCTGTTGTGACCTCATCACTCGGGTAAAGATTATCTATCTTTTCTTAAAAATATCCAATACTATTAAAAAAAAAAAAATTGAAGTATTTCTGGTTTTGCACAAATATTACAAAGTTGTGATACTGACTTTTCTTTTAAAAAAGATAAATAAATTTGAGAATATTCCATAAAAAATCAAAGTATTCTGGCCTATTCTGGACATTGATATTACATAAGTTTCCAAATACGTATTCATCCAACATATCACACGCTAATATATGTATTTATGTTAATAGACGGATTGATCTTATATATTTATAATACAAATATAATAATTTAAATTTCTGTGACCATCATAGTTTGACAAACACATTGTTTTAAGAAATTTAAATGTTATATACATGAGCAAACACTAAAGTGGATTTTCACGGATTACTGAACCCTTATGATATAAGTTTTACCCCACAAAACTTTCTACGTTGATACTTGATGCTATATATAAAACATGAACCATCAGTAATATTTAGGATAAGTATATTTGAATATTTTTTATATTTGTCAAGCTTATAATCATATATAAAAAATGACAAAAAATCAAAATACCAACAATAAACTAAAGTATTGGATTAAAACAGTTTAACTTATATTTATGAAGTTTATAATTAAATACGAACCCTACACCCTAACTGATATAGAAATTTTATATATGTTCAAAACTAGATTTTTAGAAACTTAAAAAAAATATTTTCAAATTATATTCTTTGAGAATCTTATTATTTGTTCTAAAATTATTAAATATTTTTCATTATGTTCCAATGTAGAAGGAAGATGTACACTAAAAGAAAAAGAAAAATGATAAATGATTAAAACCGAAATATACATTCAAAATATATTTTCTGAAGTTATGAAATATGTACTAATCAGAACAAAAAAAACTTTAAACAAACTAAAGTTTAAAAATGTAATATACCTACATATTTTCAGTAATTAAATTAATACTTTCCAATATAAAGTAAAAAAAAGAAACTTTAAATAAAACCTTACATAAAAATAAAGATTTCTGTACATATTATCTTTGTACAATTAATATATTAACTTAATTTGGTATTATTTTTAATATTTCCTCACTTAAAATATTTGTAAATTATAATATAATTGTATTTTATTTTTTTCTTTTACCCAACATCTAAGAGAATAAACCTACATTTAGTTTGGAAATATATTCATTAAAATACTAAAACCAGTGATAATAAAATATCTATCGGCATAAATACTACTAATATAACAAACTAAACTTTGAAAAGATTTAATATTTTGAAAAATTAAACAAAATTAATGATTCATTTCTTATCTGAAAAACTAGAGAATATACTTACATATTATTTAGCAAAATACCCCTTAAATATTAAAAACAAAGCTATTCAAATATCTATCGACCATAAATAATATTGTATTATCATTAATATGATATATTTGTTTAGAGTTCCACAACTCGAAACCTCGAACCACCTCGCCACTTGCCATTTTCGAGGACCGGAACACGGTTTACTTTAAACTCAATGCCAAGAGGATCCTCTGGTAAAAACATAACATCCAAATCTAAAATAGAAGCAAGAGCGAACCCATTGAGGAAGCCGACCAGCTGAGATTCAATGGACTGGAGACAACAACAAGATAGAAAGAACACCTGTTAATATTGATAATACAATATTATTTATGGTCATAGACGACCACATCAACCCAAACTCTTCCTTTCCCAATGCGCCAATCGCCGGGAGCATCAACACACATTCATAAACACCTGTTAAACGTGCATCTACGAGGTAGACTTAACCTCCAAAGCCTTCATCACTGTACCAGAACAGCGGCTGAGAAACTCCCAACAAGCCGAGGAGCACAACCGAGCCAAATCTGTCACACTCCACAAACGGACTGAGCACAAGCAATCTGGAAGACCTTAGATGTACTCGACCGTGGACTTTAGGGGGAGAGGTCCACTTGTTAGTAATTAAAACACCATATCTCTTTCTTTTACTTTGTCCCACATTTGAAAGTTTAGAAAACCTACATCTCTTCCCTAGCCCTATATAATAAACTTCATCTTTCCTTTTATTTTCATCAAGTCAAAGCAGTGCTTTGCGAGTGACAGTTGTTGAATATCCGACGACCAATCACTAAGTAATTTTCCGGCGAGATTTTCGGTCGAGTTTCCGGGCGAGTTTCTTGGCGAGTTTGTGGGCAAATTCTCGGGCGATATTCCTGGTAAATATCGCCTCCTATTTCTACCCTTGGAAATTCTAGTTAGAGGAATTTATAGTTTAGAAAACCTGCTATTTTAGGAAAGTTGCCTATTTTAGGAAGTTGCTATTTAGAAAGTTGCTATTTTAGGAAAGTTTCTATTTTAGGAAAGTTTCTACTATTTGGAAACTTTATTTCCTGAGACTCTACGTCGTTGATTTCTGGTGTTGCAGTTGACTTAGTTGACCACTTCATTGATCATTCCAGCAGTTGCTAAGGTGAGGGCTACTCCGTTTAAATCTGAACTAGTTTAGTCTATTATTATGGAAAGTCTAGTTTTGAAACATGTTTCGTCTCTGTGATCGAGTCTGCATGAGAGTCTTGTTTGTTATTATTCTATGCTTTGTTAACAGATATAGGATGTTAGAAGGATTCAACGGTTGTGTGGATTGAGTGATGTAAACGCTATATATATGTATAATAATTATGAGTCCGTTGGGTGGATTGCGGGTGCACAAAGACGTTTGTGTATGCCGCCGACGGCAGTGGGATTGCGGGTGCATAGAGCATTGTGTAAGCCGCCGACAAGCAGTGAGATTGCGGGGTACAAAGACGTTTGTATCAGTCGCCGACGCGCAGTGGGTGAGAGTAGAGATGGACTACTGTACTAGTCGCTGGATTTATACATATATCTTATGAGGAAATGGCGAGGTGCAAGAGTAGCTATGTACTATCAGCGCATTGTGTCTGTATTTATGCGTAGACGCATTGATTGTTCTGTGTGGTGTAATAGGCACCGTGTATAGCTTCATGCTAAGAGCTAGACTGACATAGTCGTAGTGCCTATGTACTGAGTCTAGTGGTTGCGGTTTAGCATCACATACTCACTGAGTGACTTCCCTGTTACTCAGCCCTCTTTCGTTACCCTTTCAGGTGAGACTACGATCAGGAGTGATTCATTTCGGGCTGGTGCTTTTTGGCGTTCTTTTCTTCTTTTTCAGACTTATGGATTTATATTATTATCGATATTTATTCAGACTGATTTATTTATGTTGGATTTATGTGTTTTGAGGTTGACATTTGAGAATTTAATAAATGGAGTTTTCAGAGAATTATTATTTATTTT